>JAOUQZ010000028.1:7035432-7048909 GCA_028564935.1 Neosilurus hyrtlii
ATATATAGTGTGTGTGGGTGTCTGTGTGTGTGTGTGCGTATACCCTATATATCATTCCTATAATACACTGCTGTGGCCAATTTCAGTGACTGAACAAAGACTCCTCAAAAAGGTTCCTAGGTTGTTGGCACATATTTAATAAAAGCACATTATAGCATCTATGTATGTCCCTGAAAAAAGGAAGGAATCCTTGATCACATGCTGAAATGATGCAGAGATTATAAGACAATAAAACCCACATACATTCATGCTCTACAAACAATGGAGCTTGTCATAAGTATTCTATATAAGAGTCCCCTTTGTTATATTATTATCATGAATGTGCTGGTAATTTTTATTTATGCATTTATTTATTTATAAACAATGGGAATATCACAGTATTGCTGCAATTCCTGAAATGAACAAACACTTAAAGAATAAAGAACTAATACATGGCTGTTGCAGTTTCATGTTCACTGAGGAACAAATACTTTGTTGAATATTCATGTTTTAATGGCACTTAATTGAACAAAAGATTTCGCTGATTTGCATATCCATCAGTGCTCTTGATAGGAAATAGTGGAGATACTGGCACAGAGCCACAGCTGTATGTATCAGTAAATGATGCCACATGTAATTATCTTTGCACAGCTCCCATTGCTGTACTATATGTTTCATCTAACACAGTGGGATATGAAGAATATTTGCTATTTTGAACACCAGTTTAGTGTATTAAGGCTGGAGACTACTACAGGACTTGAAACATCTTTTATGATATATTGTTACTGCTGGTCAATATCTCAGTTCCACTCTGTTCTTTATTCTGCTCTATTGTTTTTTATTCTGTCTTGATTAGCAGTGTGTTTTTTTTAAATGTGACTCTATTAACTATACCATTGGAAGCTCTGAAAAATGTTAGTTTGAAAGAACAAAATAAGGAATGAGAGTAGCATGGTGACATCGTATTTAGCTCATCCGCCTCACAGCAAGAAGGTCCTGGGTTCTAGTCTGGGGCTCAGGCGTTTCTGTTTGGAGTTTGCATGTTTTTCCTGTGCCTGTGTAGGTTTCCTCTTGGTACTCTGGTTTCCTCCCACAGTCCAAAGACATGCACATTAGGCTAACTGGATGTTTCAGATTGCCCCTAGGTGTGGTTGTGAGTGTGAATGGTTTTGTGTTTTGCCCTGTGATGGTCTGGTGTTCAGGGTGTACTCCGCCTTTGCCCAGTGTTGGCTGAGATAGGCTCGAGTCTCCCCGTGACCCTACTAGGATGAAGTGGTTCAGCAAATGAGTGACTGAGAAAATAAGGAACAAAAATATAACACAACTGTATTTAGCTCTTGAACTTCTGAACAGTTCCTCAGTGACATTACACACAATCAAACTGTACAAGATAACCCATAGACCTTCCTGTTAATCTTTCTATCTATGTGAATGAGTGTGCATTGACTAGCGTACAAATACATTCTGATGAATATATATGTCCATGAATATATTTTTGGACTGTAGGAGGAAACCGGAGTACCTGGAGGAAGCCCATGCAAGCACAGGTGGAACATGCAAACTCCACTAACCACTACGCCAACGTGCTGCCCTTGTATAATACAGTGAATTTAAAAAAAGAAACTAAGAAAACTAAGCCCCAATTACAGCTAGCAAGATTGTTTATGACATTTTGTTAACAAATACTTATCCAGACATGAACACTTTAATTCATCCACACAAAAACACAATAACGTTGTATTATGAAAAAAGATAAACTTGGAAATCAAGATTTTCAAATCATTCAAAGGCCTGGAACTTGTTTGGATATGAGGTTTCTATGCTGTACTTTAAAAATCATTAATTCTGAGCAACCTTAATATGACTGGTTCACATAAATAAAAGCTAAGGCAAACAGTTAAAGTCAGAACATAGCTCGGGGGTATTCATGATACATCGACTACTGTACATTTGCGTGCATGCACACACACACACACACACACACACACACACACACACACACACACACAGTAAAGGAGTCTTTATGAAGAACTGCACTGCAAACAATTTTCTAGTATTAGTTTTCATAAGTTCATGTTCTATAATGATTTATAGTGTGATATCAATATATAGTATTGAGCTGAATTATACATTTAATGCCAATCACTATTTTAAGGTTTCACCTACATGTGAAAACCAGATATATCTCTAAGCCTCCATAAGAAATCTAATTTAATTTAAGCATAAAACAACAAGCCTTTGTATAGTTTTTTTAAGTTATATGTTAGAAAAATAGTAACTTATGTGACACACAGTGTCACATAAGTTTTCACATGATTTCATTTATCTATATTTAAAAACAGTTAGAAAGCTAGAGTAAAAAGTTCATAATTAATCATTTGCACTCAGTAGGTTCTATGATTATTGATGTAATTTATCCATCCAGGTATTACTTGAAACAGTGTGTTTGCTGTTATTTCATTAAAAAACACAGATGTTTCGTCTAGACACACTTATTTTAGAAGTATGTAAGTCTTATTTTTTGAGCTGTAAAGTCTCGCAAGATATCAGCTCAGGCGCTTGTGTTTTTTTATGAGCACCTGAGTTTGTGTACCTGCTTTTTAATCCAAAGTCTATTCCCAAATTATACACCCTGGATAAGCTCTGATTCCAACACCACTCTGACCAGGTCAAATGAGTGACAGAAAATGAATTACCGGTACTGAATAAATGTATAATGGGGGTGGAGTGGGTACTCTTCACAGCTCAGGGCTCCATCCTGAGCTTGACATAAAGGCTGTGTGGAGTTTCCTGTGTTCATGTTCTCCCTGTGTCCGTGTAAATTTTGTTTGGGTTCTTCCAATTTTCCTCTCAATTTCCAAAAAAGCTACCAACTGGTGGATTGCTTTCTATCGATTGCCCGTAAATGAGAAACAGTGTGTGAATGAGTGTGTAACGGACTGACACCCCATCCAGAAGGTATTTCTGCCTTACACCTAATGTTCCCAGGTCAGGTTAGGCTCCGGATCCACTGCAACCCTGACCAAGATAAAGTGCTCCTCAGGAGGCCAACATGCCAGTCAAATCCAAACATGGTGAAATGTTTTGAAATAACAGAAAGTCATTTCTTCCATAATAATATTTTTGTGACTAACACCTTTATTAGGAACATATTGTTGCAGGTCATATATAATGATTAAAATAGGGTGCCATAAGAGTTCTTTAATGGTTCACTGGGTAATAAAGTATGCTTAGCTTCTACTTGGAACCCTTTCTCATTGGATAACACTCTTTTGTAAAGCTCTACATAGAATCGTTTAGGATTTATCCAAGGAGGACCTCCATAATTGTCCGTTCTTATATCTACATATCTATGCTGAAATAGATATATTCTGCTTGATGTTTCCTCAGGAAGATCCGACTTTGGCAAGGCAGCTTTCAGTTCCAGTGCTCAAGCTATATCACTATGTCTGCTATTGAGGTTAAAAATCCACTATACTCAAGACTTGGGTGTCATAAATCATGTTTCTCTTGGGAAAAAATAAGTGAGACAATGTTTAAATTAACATTTATTATTTTGAATGCAAACTGTCAATACATCAACTTGAACTTCAACAATCAGTTTAATCTTGTGAAGTGCACATAAACAAGTGAGGCACAGTCCTTGCAACAAGGGTTGGTGTTTTGTAAAAAAAAAAAACAGGCATACCTTTTTACAAAACACATGCATCGTAAAATTTGGCAGTATATGTACCACAGATGTACTTTTTGCAGTTTCTACATGTGGTTTGTGTCTTTGTGTCTTTGATGGTCCACACACATCACAGCGATTCCTCTTGCCACCGGCTGCAACCTAGAACAGTGAAAAGACTATTAGTTCAGGATTTCTTTTATTTATTTCTAAAAATCACACATACACATACATACGCACCACACAACTGCATCAGGATACTTACTCACTTCAGAAACTTGGGGTTCTGGTCATGTGAGGCAGGCAGGTGGGACAGCTGGCGCCTGTGCCGGTCTCCTCACTGTGGCTAGAGAAGCTGGGGTCCTGGCTGAACGAAGACCATTCAATCTGTCCATTCTTAGACAAAATATGTCTGTGGGGCTCTTCCAGTGACTGGCTCATGGGCTACTCCAGCAGCTGCCTGTGGTGCTCCTTGTGGTGCATATTCTGATTGAAGGCCATCATCAAATTTTTTTTCAGAGTCAGAATACTCTGAATTGATTTCTAAATTATCCTTAAATTCAGAGACATCTTGCTCTTCCACATCACTGTGTGCCTGACTCTCTTTAAATAGGAGCTCTAAAGCTTTTGGTCATGCTGAGGGTGTAAGGTTGTGTACTATGATGTGTAGGTATTTATCTCTTTTGTCACACCCCCTCGATGTGCAGGTACGAGGCATATAGTGCGAGAAAATGTTTGATGATTAGAATGTTACAGTTTGCAGGTGGACACATGACAGAGGGTATAGAGTGTGGGAAAGTGAGAGCAGGCAGCTTCTCTGGGCTTAGATTTTAATAATGTAACATTATCTGTATATGTGCCTGTGTGTGTGTGTGTGTGTGTGTGTGGGCATGTTTCTGTTTGTTTCTTTGTATGCGGGTCAAATTGACCCGAAGACCATATGAAGGTTGTAAATGTGTGGGGTATAGTAGCAGGTGTGAGCAATTTTTTTGGTTTGCACTTGTTTATCACAGAAAATAAGCAAAGGCCATTCAGTTTCAGGTAGATTAAATTTATAATTTTACCTTTTTGGTGAAAATTTTTAATGGGTCAATTTGACCCGAACACCATTCAAGGGTTAAAACTGGGTCACCTTGAACTATTTTTCAAGGTCACAGAAGTCAGGTAAAATGCACATTAACACTTTAGAGGCTTCAGTTGACCACGTGGAGGATATTCCTAGTGTTCTGTGAAAAGAACACATTTCTGGTTTGATTTTAGTTTCAGATTTGATTTGAGGTGTCATTGTTTTTTTCATTGTCTTCTGCCTTTGGTCATGGTATTTATATACTTTTTGTGTGCTGCCTTCTTGGCCAGGGCTCACTTGTAAAAGAGTTAATAATTGCAATGTGATTTCTCCCCTAGTTAAATAGATTTAAGCAAATTAATAACAATATAATTTTTTATGGTTATTGTTTTCATGTGAATGTCACAGAGGCTCAAAAAAGTAATTTATTCATTCAATCACTGAATATGGACTGCAGGAGGAAACCAGAGTACCCAGAGGAAACCTACGGAAGCATGAAGAGAGTATGCAAACTCTACACAGAAACGCCCTCACCAAGCCCAGGACTCAAATCCAGGACCTTCTTGATGTGAGGTTGACATGCAAACTACTACATCTCCATGCCACCCCACAGAAGCCATCAATCAGTTAATTAGTTCCGTCAGCAACATACATCACACAAGTATTAAACTAATTTTTATTTTCTGAACTGCTTTATCTTTTATTAGGTTCACAGGAAACCTGGAGCCCATCCCAGCTGACTAAGGCAGGGTACGACCAGAATGGCTCGGGAGACTGTTGCAGGGCAACACAGACACACAACCATTTGCACTAACCAAACTCCAAGGCGCAGTTGATACTATCCAATTTGCTTAATGTGCAAGTCTTTGGACTGTGGAAGGAAACCAGGGCACTCGGAGGAAACCCATGCAAACATGGGGAGGGCATGTGAACTCCAAGCAGAAATGCCCACGCTGGCCATGGGGCTCAAACCTAGAACCTTCTTGCTGTTAGGAGCAGGAAAACTAACCACTACACCACCATGCCGCCATCAAGAAATGTAGCATTAATAATTAATTCATGTTACATGATTATGTATGATAAACAAAATATAATGATACATTCAATGAACAGTGTGTTATGAAAAAACACAATATATTGCGCTTATCCACACTGAGATTGGACATAAAAGCAAAGTGTTGAAAATTTTTCAGCTACTTTAACAGGAACATGGTGCACTTTGAGTGGAGGTGGAATAAAACCCCCTAAATTGAACCCTTAGCATTTACTACTCTTTGAAAAGTCTTAATGACAAATCACCACTTTCCCTTTCACCACCTAGTGTTTCATCTGCAGTCACCCCATGGTGCTCTGGTCTCTTTAAAAGCTTGTCATTGGCTAAGTGCCGCAAACCTTAGCCTTGGGCTATACCTTAGAAAATTATTCTTGGTTTCTTGCCCTGACGCCCATGCACAAGAGAGGCTTAATACGTTCTCTATTCATTTCAGTAGTCTTAAAAAATGTATTTCTTTTGCCTATAATAAATTTGAGCTGCACTGTGGCACTTTATAGAGATGAAGGACATGGCAGGGTGTTGCTAATGTGTGAGTTTCTGTACAGCTGTGCAATCACTGAAGCAAATTCTTAAAACTTGTTGATCTTGATATATAATTTGAGAAACCAGACTAAAAAAATCCAAACAAATATGAAAAAAGACATAATTATAAGCCAAAATATTCGTATGTCTCTGGATCTCTTGTTACTCAATGCCTGTTAGATGCACCTGAATTTCTGAGGAAGATTTTTAATCAGGGCACAAACAGATGTACCACGTATTTCTTTACATGTTCAACTCAATTAGAAAAATTAGATACACTAAAGCAGAAAAATAATTTAAAAACATAATACATTCAGAGAATCATTAGCCACCTAGAGATAATTGCTTTAAACTTTAATTTAAGAACTCTAGATAGAATTGTGCCTCTTCTTAAATTCATTAGAATGACCTATTACAAATAAATATTGACAACAGACAAAAGAATACAAAGGACATTATTGCTTTTCCAATTTCCAAATAAATACCTGCCTGTCTTGTGTGGACCAAGACAGATGAAAACATGAAGACATGTCAGTGGCAATGGAGAATGTCTTTATAAAATAGTAATAATTACATTTCCAAACAAGCCACCAAGCTGTACAAACACAAGACTTAGGAGCTCAGCGAAGAAGAGAGGTCATTGTGTCCGGTGGTGGATTCCTAGCACATAATCTACTGAACCCAACATCCACCAGCAACCAATCAGGCCTCTCTGACACATACCCAGGTGACCACTACTCTAGTCATGTTGGTCTAACTACTTAATAAGTGGCTGTTAGAGGTTTTCCTGGATAAAGTCCAGAGCTGTAGGGGCCCTCAAAGCAGCTAAACCCAAACGAGGAAAGCTTCATTTATCAATCTGCCCAATCACCGGTGTTTCCGAACCACATGGTGATTATTAAAAGGTGCAGCATGTTAGACACCTGAAACAGTGGCTCACTAACAGATGTGATAGTCAGTAATATGGCTGATCTCACATAGAAATCTAAATAAAAATATAAATGGAAAAAATTAAAAGGATGATGATTAAAAACAACAAAACAGACAACAGACATTCTCCTCTTCCTTGATATCTTCTACAATATCCCCGTATGCTGCAGATATCATTATGTCCCGAAGAATGTTGTTGCATTTCCAATCCTCTTTATAGATGACAGATGAGAAGCGGGTAGGTATTAGAGTGGAACACTTTATCACTTACTCTGTAAGCCCCTTGATGAGGGATGTTCACTTGAGAATGTCATTCCAACATGGGGGGTGGGGGGGTAATAAAGAGGCTCACTATGGTTTGACAATTCTCTTACAATGCACCATTGTGGTGAATTAAGGTGGTACTGACTGAAGACATCATGCGATTGATGATTCCATGTCATGCGTAAGCATATCCTCATACTATATAATGTATATTTTGGAAAATTTTATAAATTGCAATTTTTCTCACAATGCATTGCTAGCAAACAGTAGCCAAATGAATGGTCTAATTCTGCCATAACTTTCACATGACAGCGTAATGTAGGTTCAGTTGAAATCTGTTATCATGCAACATGACTTAAACACAGACCAATGTATGACGAACAGGATTGTGAATGACATTTTAGTAACGTATCATTATGTCAAACATAAACATTTCTACTAGAACACAAACATACTAATCATAGTAATTTGATATGCAATATATAAACCCTAGGTCTCATACAGATTTGCGTGCTATGCCTTAAAAGTCATTAATTCTGTCTGGAGTAATTTTGTTAGAAAGGTTTTGCAGAAATCAAAGATAAAAGGAACAATTATAATCAGAACATAGCCATGAGCTATTTACGAGACAATGACTAATGTACTATAAACAATGTTGAACACATATTATGTTGTCAGATAATTCCAGTACCTTCAACCTATATGATGTTGTGATTTTTAAAACACTGCTTAATAAAAATAAAGCATTATTATAAACTCATCCTCACTCATTTGGCAAAACCGCTTAATCATACTATGGTCACAGGAAGGCTGTCGCCATAGGCGAAGGTGGCGTACACCCGGAACATCTTGCCAGTCCATCGATGGGAAACACAGACGCATACACACACTCACAAGGCCAATTAGCCTAATTTACATGTCTTTGGATTGTGGAAGGAAACCAGAGTACCCAGAGGAAACCCATGAAAGACTGTGGAGAATATTCAAACTCCTCACAGAAATGCCCAAGCCCAGGACTCAAACCCAGGACCTTATTGCTGTGAGGCAGACGTGATATTTGCTACACCACAGTGCCTCTTTTATTATAAACTCTGTATAAACTTTTAAATATTATCATCATTAATCTGTGGCATTATAATATAGGATCATCTGCTAAATAAACAGAAGTTCCATACTTTCAAATAATGTAGGGTTCATTAAACTAGACAAAATCCTTCAGGGCACAAAGAACATGATGATAATGATGATAACAGAAATGGGCTGTGGGCTGTCCACATCAGTTCACAAAGTTCCCCAATAACTGTGCACTGTTCTCTCTTGTAATTTGGGGTAGACCCCCTATATTTCATTTCTCCCTCGCTGATAGCACTTATCAGCAAAATCCTGATAAAAAACAAAAAAAATGCAACTTAAGCTTTACAAAAGTAAGCCACAGAGGTGAACAGGATTACAGGGGCCGGCCAGGACAGACATTAGATTGTATAGCCATAAAGAGCCATTAGAGTGTTGGCAAACTGTACCTCAAGCCCCAGATGACAGGGCTTTTCAAGAGAGACAGATGAAAAATATGAAGCTAAAATTCCTCATGACAGACAGTTGAATTAGTTGGTTGTGGGCTGGAGAGGGAAAAAAATAGGAAGCTTTGTTGTGTATTTCTTCCACATGTTCATGTGGCTTTGACTGTGTTATTACCTCATTTGATCAACAACATACTTTCAAAAAACACAAACCTACAACCTCATTACAGAGATTCATCACACAAGACACATTGATTCTAGGCTTAGAGGATAAATGAAATTCAATTTAATACACAAACTTGACATATATATTCTATATACAAGAAGGCACTCCTCAACTCCTGAAGGCTAGTACACAGTATATGCTAATGAATCATGGTAATTTGACTGCTTGGTGGATTTTCATTGCAACAGAAGAAAAAGATGTTTTTGGACCATCATAAACACAACAACATGAAGAACAATATAAGGAATAAGACATGACAGGGCATGCTGTTATAGAAAAATAATCAGTGATGGGATAATGTAATGTGACAAGAACTTTATTTTACTTTCAATTTATTTTCCAACAACATCACATTCTAAAATGTTTTATTCTTACTATATCACCATGATTTACCAATTATAACTTAATAAGCATATATTTCAACCATTTATTGTTACATTTAACAAGTACATGTCACCATGTTGTTTACTATTAAGTCAAGATTAGTTCTCAATGATCTCATTTTGATAAATGTATGGAAATAACATCATAAAAATCCATAGCCAGTACCTCCACTGCCATGCTACGGAGCTACTAGTCAGCCCTTTTTCTTTTAGTCAGATATAAGTCAGCTTTTCCAGAGTTGTCTCGATTGTCATTCTCCTATATGGGCTGAATGAGGCAGCGTGATTATCTTATCGAGGACTCTCAGACAGGTAGACAGCCGCATGTTCTGGTGTGTTGTCACTTTCCCTGGCAGAGCAGGAGTCATGTCACTAATCTTCTGCAGGGATCAGTTCGATGGGAGCTGGAAGTGATGACGGCTCTACTCACCCACCTTTCTCCGTCTCATATCCCTCCACCACCCCCCTCCATCCAACCTGCACTCACTTGCTCGTCCTAGCACCCCTCAGGCCAAAATGTGATCTCTGTAATGATAAAGGTCGGTGGAAGCGAGACTGCCAGACTGGCCGGGCTGGGTCGGAGATTCTATGAGGACTGCCAGACTGGAGGGGCCGATGAATGGCATTCTCACATGTGAAGAAAGGCTGAGAGTCAGTCTGGGTAGCCCTGCTGTCTGCCCCCTCCCCACCCCAAGAGACTCCAGGCGCCATGGTGTAACTGCAGTCTCAGGTATGCTCAGTGGACACTGGGCGACATTCCCAAGCCCATGCCTAAGATCGTGTGTAAGGATCCTTCCAGTCTTGTCAACTGTATGCAATTAGTTTGAACAATCATTTGGCGACGCTCGCAAAAAGGCATCTGCATGTTCTCTCATAAATAAACTGCTTTCTTTGACTTAAACAAACCAGATTGATCTGTTTAAACCATTATATTAACATCGTCCTTTTCTGCGTACTCACTTTGTGTAAGCACTTAAGATGATTACTAAATAGTTTTGAAAATAGAATAAGTGAGCAAGATCTTAGTTGAGGTTTTCACCGTCTGTCAGCAAATGGGAGCCACGGGGCAATTTTCATTGTGGTGCATGTGGTTTTGTGGTGTATGTGCTGTCATTTATCTACACTGCAGCACAGAGGCCTACCCACCAGTCGCTGTCAGTTCATTACAAGAACATGCCACATGGATCACAATGTAATTTGTACTTTATTGAAAAATGTGTGCCCTAATTGAGGTGTTTTTTTTTTATTCATGTAAATAGTTTTATTTTACATTTCACCACCAGTATTACTTAAAAGATCTCTTTTGTCTCCACTTATACTTGTTCTGCTTGCTTATTGGTACTGCTGAATGCTTGGTGCATATGCTCTCATATGACCCTTATGTGTGATTCATCATGTGTAAGTTCAACCTAAAACTAAATATTTACAAAAGAGTAAGCAAACTGAGAACTGTACTCTACACATGACAAGGAAATATAAGATTATTTGTCAGTGGTTAAAATAATCACTCATTCATTTGTTTGTTTATTCATTTATGCATCTATCAATTTATTCATTCATTCTTCTTTAGTAAACACATTTGTGGTTGTTGTGGAACTATACTGGGAACACTGGGTGTGGGACAGCAGCACACCCTGATTGCAGTGAAGTGCCAGTCTATCGCAGTGCACCATGCACATACTTATTTACACCTAGGAAACGATTTAGTACAGGCATGATATGTGTACTTGAACGGTCCTGGCTGAGGGGTTACAAGGTTCTATAGAACGGCTATTTTTGTTTAATAGCTGAACATTATAGTTTTGTGAATCATATCTCAAAACAATTTACACTAAATGATTAAAATGAATTAAAATTTTCCACTGATTATGTGGGGGAAAAAATGCAGAATCACTTTATGTGGAGTAAAAAAATGTGGTCACTTTGCAAGTTCACTCACTCTGCTTAATCCTACCAGGGTCACAGGATCTCAGCTGTCTTTGGGCAAAGGAGAGGAACACCCTGAACAATACACACAACTATTCACACTTACACTCACGCCTCGGACAGCCAATTAACCTAATACGTGTCTTTGGACTGTGGGAGATAATAGGAGTACTTGGAGAAAACCCACACAAACAAGGGGAGAACATACAAATGCCATATAGAAACACTCAAGCCCGGGACTCAAACCCAGAACCTACTTGCTGTGAGGTGGACATGCTATCTGCTACGCCACTGTGCAGACCGCCATGTTGCAATTTGAAGTTTTAAAACAAATATTGGCTCAAAAATATTATTGTTTCTAATATCAAGTTAAATACATAGACACAACAAAAGAGTTGCCAGTTAAAATGATAGAGTATTACAAAACTGCTTCAAGAAGGAAATCCAACAGAGTGTAGGAAAAGATTTTTGTTGTTTCCAATCAGCTGTGTCTAAAAATTGGCACAAGAATAAACAAAACTGGAACTTTATAAAAGGCAAACATACAGGCAGACCAAGAAATACATCAAAGATCAGGATAGAATACTCAAGGCAATTTGCCTTGAAAATAAAAAAAGGCACGTGATAGACTAGTGCGAGTTCTAGAAGTGTTCAGAACAAACCAGGTCAGGCAAAGGAAGGTTTAAAAATTTATTACAGATGAGACAATAAATGTAACAATTAACAATAAGTCAAGCAAAATTTAGTAGGAGAGACAGTCATAAGCCCGTTGTTTCCGAGAGTAGGAGATGAGAGGCGAAGATTGGAGACAGCTTGCAGTGTGTAGAATCTTGGATCTTGCAGCAATATTCTTGCTGAGATGTTTATGGTTGTCCAGGTTTTAGAGTAGTCTTTTCAGCAAGAACAAGGGAGCAGTCTTCGCACTTATATAGTTAATATAGTTCTCTGTGACATCATCCAGCCCCTCCTTGAATTGTCATTTTACTGTGGTGGAGGGGTTTGTGTGCCCTAATAGTCCTGGAAGCTATGTTGTCAGGGGCATTATGCCCCTGGTAGGGTCACCCAAGGCAAACAGGTCATAGGTGTAGGTCCTGAATAAGCATTGTTCAGAAGACCTCAATGAGAAAAATTTCAAGGACACAGTTTCCCTTGCCTGGATGTGGGTTACTGGGGTCCCCCCATATAGCCAGGCCTGGGGGAGGGGCTCGAGGTCGAGCGCATGGTGGTCGGGCTTCTGCCTATGGAGCTCGGCCGGGCCCAGCCCGAAGAGAAGACATGGGTCCACCCTCCCATGGACCCACCACTTGTGGGAGTGGCAATAGGGGTCGGGTGCAATGTGAGCCGGGTGGTAGCCGAAGGCGTGGGTTCTGCCGAACCGATCCTCAGCTACTGACTCTGGCTTTTGGTACATGGAATGTTACCTCTCTGGTGGGGAAGGAGCCTGAGCTGGTGTGTGAGGTTGAGAGATACCGACTAGATATAGTTGGGCTCACCTCAACATATAGCTTGGGCTCTGGAACCACCCTTCTTGAGCTAAAGAAGGAGGCCTATCAGGTCCTATACTATTGGGTGGCCTCGAAAAGGTTCTGGACCACCATCCGGCACCTCAGAAGGGGGAAGCAGTACTCCACAAACACTGTTTACAGTGGAAATGGGGAGCTGCTCACCTCGAATGGAGATGTTGTAGGGAGGTGGAAGGAATACTTTGAAGACCTCCTCAATCCCACCAACACACCCTCTGTGGAAGAGGAAGAGCCTGTGGGTTCAAAGGGGGGTCTGCCTATCACTGGGGCTGAGGCTGCCAAGGTAGTTACAGTTGTGTTCAAAATTATTCAACCCCCACTGAAATTGAATGTTTTGGCTAGTTTGACATTGATTTTGATCATTCAGTCATCTTGCTTACATTTACATGAAAGAGGCACTTGTAGGTCAGAGAAATA
>JAOUQZ010000028.1:7062655-7070155 GCA_028564935.1 Neosilurus hyrtlii
CACACACACACACACACACACACACACACACACACACACACACACACACACACACACACACACACACGCACACACACGATTAATAGTGTATGAAGCTGTGATCAAGTATACCATTCGATTCTCTGAAGTGGTACTGTTCTTTTTTTGACTTATTGTTGTGCACACCGTCTCATCATTGTAATCAAAACTTTTCAAATAAAATAAACATTCTCTTCATCCTGCTTTTTCTCACTCCCAGTGCCGACATCAGAAAGCTGAAATGTCACATTAATTAAGTTAATTCAGAAAGAAGATCATGCATAGTTTGTAAAGAGAATTGCGGATTGATGAGGTGTTTCTTTCTGTCTTTAGAAACACTTCATCTTCAATTTAGCCACGTGTCCTGTGAGTGACAAACTCCGCTTCAATGAGTCAACACAGGCGACGCCTACTGAAATACGATGGAACATGTCAATTTTCATACGGCTGGATTTTGGGGGTGTCGAATTAAAGAAATACATAAGCAAACAAAGAGCTGGTGTGTGTTTCAAGATGGGGTATCTGGTTAGCATCACCCTAGCTGTCAGAATGAGGAGTGACACAGGTTACTGCAGGGCTTCCTGCTGAGGAACACTGTTTCTGCTAGGCGGCCGAAATAGAGCTTTGAATCATTGCTTGCTTGGCAACTCATGTATTCTTTGAGTAAGAGAAGCATATGGCTTTTCACTCTTTCCTCTGTCGTATATCGTTCAGATCTCATCAAAGCATTACCATGAGCAGTTTAACAATCTTCTACTATTATTGTATATCAAGCCACATATTGTGGTAGACATAGAAATTTGTAAGCCATATGTGTGATTCCCTGATTATGGTGAATATATATATATATATATATATATATATAGATATAGATATATAGATATATAGATATATAGATGGATGGATAGATATAATTTACTTAGTTTCCTTTTAAGCTTATACTAAAAATAAAGTAAACAGTATAATAAACAGTATAATAAAAATAAAGAAAAAAGGATGAGAGAACATACTAGTTGTCTTCCTATGTTCTTATGCAACCTCCTGTTGAACATGCGACTCATGGTATATTTAAATATTTCATGTGGTCAGCATACTGAAGAAACAGGTTTGTGTGAATGTCGAGAGACACTAAAATCTGTATTTATGATGCATGTAAATAGGTGCTGTAAACTGGACAATGTTTTAGAGATTGATGTAGAGAATTATTGCAAGTATATTTTAGTGTAAAGTTTGGGCTTTGAAAGGCAAGTTTCCTAAGTGCTGAGATTTAATTTATTTGTGGCACATCCCAATTATGGAATGACCCAAGTATGTTCCATAATATCATATTCATTCAGATAATAAGAGAATATAGACAATTATAGCAATTTACAATCTATTCCAATATAATCTTTTTGAATACAAACAATACTTAAAATCCAATATGCAAATACAATATAAAGGCCATAAGTCTGATACTTAAAGGAAAATTAGTCTTAACCTGATGCCAATATTACATTTTAATTCATACAGGAAAGTAGATTTATTTTCTCCCTGGTTCTCATAATGTTTTTCATTGCAGTATTTCATGATAAAATCTCCTCTTAATCACCTTCAGGATTCTCCTACTCATTATTAGGGGAGTTGCTTTTATAGACCAAATAATTTGTCCACTGTAGTCCTTCACATTTCACTAAGACAACAAACAGAACCTGTAATTCATCCATGAGTTTATCTATCTATGTTACAGATCTGCTAAACATGGCCCTATGTTTCCTGGAAGAGGAAAAGGAAAAGACTTAAAGATTTTCTTGTGTACTTGTTTTGTTCAAAGATGAGTGAGTGCCTTCATTTCCCACAATGTTCCTGAGCGGCCCCTGTGATCAGCAATTATGAGAATGAGTAGGAATTTGAGGGGCAAGCATGCAGTACACAGGGGAGCAGAATAGCCAAGAGCCTTTCTTGCTCTCCGGTCAGCTCTCTGTGTCTGCAGGCAGCATCTGGGTCCATTTAGCTGCCTTGTTCTGCCTCGTCTCGGATTGCGGCTTTGAGTGTGCGTCCTTGTTTTTTTGAAGAGGGCCAAAGCCGGCTGGTCTGGACCTTCTCAACCTGCCCCAGTGCATCCGCCCATCCCTCCAGAGGGGCAATTTTAGCCCATCCCCAGATGCCCTTCAGTATGTTTAGTGTAGCTCCACATTTGAAATGAAAGATGCTGAACAGATTCATTCAGAAGCCGGTCTCCTTAAGCCTTTTTGAGGAGGGATGAGTGGGTGGGCGTCGGTGGGTGAGCAAGGAATACAAGTGTGTATGTATGAGCGCATGAGTGTGTGCATATGGGCAGATGGTGCAACTATGCAGTAAATAGCATCAGTGTGGCGAAGCAGTCATGACACTAGGCAGTGCTCCTCTTCACGCTACTGCTGTTTCTTTGAAAGGGTTCGGTCAATCTGCTCCAAGGTCAGGTTTTAGCAAATGATCTATCTAAGCAGGAAGACTGCTCACTAGATTTATTCATATTTAATCATTGACTACTGTCAAAGCTGTTTATCGCAGCCAGCGCTGAAGGAAAACCAGAGCAAGTCTGACTTGTTAAGTAACTTGGCAGGATGTTATTCAAGCACAGATTTATTTTCATGTAAACAAAAAGACTGTCAAGACTTATTATACTCATTCAGTTCATGTCAGTGCCACATCCATCCACAACATATATTTGTATCTTTCTTTCTTTTTTTTTTTTTTACTTCTTTTGACATTGTTTTGTTTAGATGCAAATAAAAAAAGTCAGTATGAAAGACTGTGTTATGATTTAGCATCTATAATCCTAATGTAGCACTTAAAATGCCTTTCACATATGGATAGACTTTGACCAGAACAACAAAAATCTTTAAAAAGCAGTCATAATTATTATAGTGGGAAAATATAAACACTGTATTTGTCAGTATGTCATTAATGCATTGTGAAGAAATCATTGAAATCATTGCATAACACGATTAGACACATTGCTAAGGTCATAAAAATAGCTCAGACAGTACTATATGCTAATGGTATCTTGCTAACTAAATTGTGATGAAATACAGTATTAGACATTAAAACATTTATTATTTTAAAGGTATTATAATATTACATATAATTTAGGATTAGAATGCAATGGCCAGCCTAATTCATAAAGTGTACTATATAAGAAATATCAACAGATATTTTAAAGTAATCTGCATAATTCTGACATTAACATAAATTAATTGACAACCTGAGTTCAGTCAAACTTTGTTAATTAATTCAGTCACAAATTTTAAAACTTCAAATGACCATGACTGTTAATCCTGGATAATGATCTATTAATCCTGGCTTCAGGCTTACAGTAAACTATAAATGGGTTATTTCCATGATCTTAAAAAAAATTAGTTCAGAATAAACGGTAATGAACTTGAATAGCTGTGTATTTTAGGTTTGGATTATTTGTAGAGAATGAAAAAGCTCCAGATACCAGAGCCTTAATCATTGCTCAATTCTGATTGGTCAGAAAGTATTGATTAATTTTCTATAATAGTAGTTTTGACAATAATGCTGTAATTACTATAAGCAGTTATTTCTATAATTTCTACAACAGTTACACTCATTTACTTGTATTTGCATGGCAGATATTTTACAGAAACTGATTTAAAACACATAGATGTTGAAGTTTTTTGATATTTAGCATTTATGGAAAAAGTCTCGAGCATCAGCTCTTTGTAACAATCAAAGGTAAAGCGCTAGTGCAGGAGGCATTCTTTAAGACTATGTGGGTTCTCTGTAACATGACAAACATTTGCTTTGTATTATTAACATCAACAGAAAGGAAAAGGACAGATTGGTGAGTGAAAGAATGCTATGGTATGATAACAGGAAGTTGTTTCACAGACAGCACCAACGTAACAACAACAGCAACAACAACAGCGATAAGATTCTTACATGACATTGTTTAAAGAAATAATTAAAAAAAGTAAAAGAAAAAATTGAAGGTAATTCATGTCACTCCTTTTCATCACAGACCTCTTGTCAACATGTCAGACAGACACAATTTTCCTAAACCCCATCCCTGTGTGCCTGTTACTTTAACTAGATGGTATTTAACCTGCAAGACCTCAGGAACCCCGATTCACTTACTATTAATAGCCTGGCTAGAAGAAACAAAGAGGTCCAATCACTTGTTTTTTTTTTAAGTGGCTCTACATATAAAGCACCAAATTTAAAAATAGAGACCAGTCCTTTTTTAAAGGATGCTTGTTTTCCTTGGGGAGGTAGGGATGACCCAAGGCAAATATGTGGCAGAGGTCACAAGGTCTATCAACATTATGTTGACACTCAGGAGAGCTGGACCTGATATTTGACAGCCAAATTCAAACAGTCAGTTTTCCCCTATTACACTGATTACAAATTATTCAGATTGCTGTTCTGTTCTTAGTAAACAAATAATGTTATTTTTTGTGCTTTGTGAATATTCATTCTTGAAAAGGACATACATACATAGTTGTATGGCATTTCCATGCGAATGACACATTAAATGCCACAAACAATAACTGCTGCCCAAGGAAACACTTGAAAATGTCATATTGTTGTTGAAGTTATCAAATCAAAATACAAATTATAAAAATGCCTTTAATGCAGGTTTGAGGAATTCATTAGTTCGTAAACATTATTTCAAGGCATATTAGACAATAATGGATCAAGTGGGTGCCATCAATATTTTGGAGCCAAGAAAGCTTTTTTTTCCCCCCAGGCAGAGGAAGCCTGCTGTGAAAAACACTGTGGTTCATGCTGCTGTTCTAGAAGCCCAAGAAGCCAGCAGTGAAAAGCCATGAATTATTTTGAGCGCAAAACACATTTTCTTTGAAGATGATCTACCATTAGAGACCTTTTTGCTCCTGTCAAAATTGGTCTAATGCTGTGGAGAATGTTAACCTTTGCTTTTGCCGTTATGGAATTCCCCCCCACCACAATGCAAATGGCAGTGAGGAAAGCATGAAATGAGGTGGAGAAATCTTTTAGAAGTAAAAGGAAGTGAAAGCGAAAAAGTGGACTATGAATTTCAAAACATTGGACAAAAATATTTGGCCAACTATATATTACTTCTTAGAATCGACTGCTTAAAATATACTGTACATATATCGTGTAAACAAACAAACACATATATAGTCTCACATATATTTGAACTTTTCTGTAGTGAGTAGGCTATATTTCAGCACAAGGAAATGTAATAGGTAATATTTTCAAAATATAGTCTGTTGAAAATTCTAGCTCTGACAATTAGTATTTATTCAGAGCCTTAAAGAATTTATGCAGCTTTTTGTATGATAGCATACAGTAGAGCATGGCACAATTTCATTATCCATGTGTAGTACAGTGCTAGCTCAGTGGTTAAGGTTCTTAGCTTTTGATCAGAAGGTTGGGGGTTGAAGCCCCAGTACCACTGCTCAGCTGTATTAATGAGCTAACATAAATATTTAAGCACTGCCGAAAAGCAGAGCTCCAAAAATGTTCCATGTGTAAGTTTACAGAAACATGTATACATAAAGTAAGAGAAAAACTGTGCGGAGCAAGAGCACAGATGCGACAAGAAAACCGAACTGATGGCTTTATGAAATTTGTGTAAGTAAAAAAATGTAAGTCATAAGTGATATGGGGCAGATATGGCCTAATGGTTAGAGAAGCAGCTTTGTGACCAAAAGGTTGTGGCGGAGGGGAATTAGCTGCACTGTGTGCTCACTTTGGATGGGCTAAATGCAGAACTCAAAGCTTCCCTTGCGGAATATATATATATATATATATATATATATATATATATATATATATATATATATATATATATACACACACACACACACACACTCACACACACCACCAGGGTGTCGGATGAATGAGGTAAATGTAAATGAATGAATAAATGTTACAGGTGTAAGACAAATGCAACCTATTGGTGTAAGACAAATAACAATGATTTTAATACTGAAAAAGAAATAATGCAGGTGGTTCAGCATAGTATTTCAACAGATGCAGATGCAAAAGGTTGGGGTTATCATTACAAATGTCAGCTGAACACGTCTTTGATTTGTTTACTAATATTTTATCAGCTACCAGTTGCTATGGTGAAAATCATTATTGCCAGTTATGATCATGAAGTTTTCCTGTTTCTGAATGAAAGCTTTTATGCAGCTAATCTGAAATACTGAGATGCTTTATAATAAAGTGCTGAAGGTTTACTGCAGGAGGATAAAAAATAGTAATGATCTGATTTTAAAAGATAAAATGTCAACTGGTATTTTATCAATTTCCTGTGGAACTCATAAATGTGTTTTGTGGCAACATTATTAATATGGTAAGATCAGTTGATGGTCCAAATTTGCACCACCACAACCACCCTAGTCTAACATTCACCCAAAAAAATTAGCATGTTAGTGATTTATTAATTTACTCATTCATCCATTTGCTGAACTGCTTTATCTTACTAGGCTTGTGTGGAGGTTGAAGCCTATCTCAGCTGACTCTGGGCAAGGTGGGCTACACCCTTATCAGCTTGTCAGTCTATTGCAGAGCCAATACACACACAACCATTCAAGCTTACACTCATATGTAGGGGCAATCCCACACAGAAACACCCTCACTGAGCCCAGGACTCGAACCCAGGACCTTCTTGCTGTGAGGTGGATGTGCTAACCCTTACATCACCATGCTACCATGAGCATGTTACATTTCACAAATTTAGCAGATAACATAATGCAGTGGAGTTGCCACCATTTTATCCATCTCTCATCCATCCATCCATCCATCCATCCATCCATCTATTTGTTACCTATACTGCCATCGATTTATTACCTATCCTTCAGGGTTTTGGGGGAAGCTGCACACACTCACCCCTAAGGGCTCAATGGTTTTATTTCAGATAAAGTTAATTCCCACTTAATTTGGTAGTACCAGTGCATAATAAAAAATAAATACTTCTTGACCATCCCAAAATATAATATTTCTGTCTGTGATATTGGGTGGCTTCTGACATGAAATGCAAACAGTAATATTAATTTAAAAGTTGAAGTGCAGCCTGGTGTTACCATAGCACCAAGCATGTGTGCTTTCAGAAACAGGTTTGGCTTATTTGGTAGATATTTCTGAATAGACATTATTGTGTATTTTGTCCTTCTTTTTATTAGTTAATCAGCCAAAAGTCCAATGACCAAATTGCCCTTATGACACATCATTGCTAATATTTATCTCACAAACATAAAAAGCTATTTTAATTATTAAACAAAAGATTTGAATTCTGTTCTTGCAGTACATTTTACTTATTTTATAACAGCATTATAAACAAAGCTTGTGTTATCTGATGGTTTCAGGGTAATGCAGCAGGTTCTTCCTTTTTAAAGCCCTGTACTAGAATAAAGGGTCAGAAATCTTAATGCACAACACTGCACTCAGGTGCAGCTCCATTCAGCAGACGGATTCCGCCCCTTTTACATTAATATGTATGTTTTT
>JAOUQZ010000028.1:7072655-7084390 GCA_028564935.1 Neosilurus hyrtlii
GAGGGTTAAAAGTTTGTAAAGCTGGCATGCTGGGAAAATAGTAGGCCGTGCCCATGTGCATTCAGCCTGGACTGTGTTGTGCACTCAGAGAAAACTAAAACAGCCAGTGTCTTTTCTGCAGGGTTGTCAGTGACAATGACAGACCCGAGCTTATTGAAGGTGTTCTCTCCTCACCTATCATGGATAAAGACAGTTACCCTAAGCTGCAACAACAATAAATCTGTAAAGAGTGTTTTTCTGCTATCTTGTAGTGACAGTGTTTACCAGCACAGGATAAAAGCCTCCTTTCTGTTTAAGAAGTCTCATAGATGTGTCAGACCGATGAGTTGGTGACAGATGCAAATGCTGGTTTGGGTATTTTATTAAAAAAATAGAGAGGCACCCATCCAAAATGTGAAGCAGACCTGTGAAACAGGTTAAGGCTAAATGTTTATTGGCAAACAGAGCCATGTAGACAAAGGCAAAAATCCACAAGACAAGACCAAATTCAGAATATCTAAGCAAAGATGTAAAGCTTGGTAAGTCAGGAAAATACACACTGAGGACCCTCTTTTACATCTGGTGCATTGTGGCAACAAGTGCAATGCAAGTGTCTTTGCAATTTTGAGACCAATGTTATCATTTTCCCATGTTGTACCCATGTTGTTGCTGTAAAACGAGCGCAGCGGGCAGAACAGCAACACTAATTGTGCTTTCCCGCCTGATTGCTAAAGCCAATATTTGGTTGGGCTCGGTAGCCCTCCCAGAATTCCATGGACAACTCGATTTATGTGGTAGCACATACACAGCACGATTATAGGAAGATTGAGAGAACCACTTTGGTTGGGCTCGGTTGCTTCCATGCAGGAATAAACGGGCCTGGAGAGATTACCAAAACATGTACAAGTGGACTATATAGACTAGGGGTGTGAATCGAACAACAACTCACGATTCAATTCGATTCCGATTTTTGGGGTGACGATTCGATTCAGAATCGATTCTTGATTCGAACCGATGTTTGATTCATAACCATTACAAACAAAGGGAGCCAATTTCACAAGTGACTACATTCTTCTATAAGCTAGGAACAACTCTTCTATAAGAAAGAAAGAAATGATATTACTACACAACTGGTTTTGTAGATGTACTGATCCGCTTTGCTCATTCAGAGTTGGTTGGGAGTTTAGTGAAGTTCCTGCTCCGTTAGTGAAGCTGCTCGGGGATTTGAAGTGTTCCTGAAATACTTGAGTTTTATTTTGCGCACCGCATATGTCATGTCAAGCTTAAGGAGCCCAAAAGGGACATGGAAAAAAAAAAAGATAGGTTTCTTGTGCGCATGCGAAACCTAACCTTTAAAATTTTTTTCCCCCATGTCCCTTTAGGGGCTCCATACAAGCTCCTTCTTACCCAGAAATTGTAAAAAGTGCAAGCATTTGCCTTCAGCGAAGGCAAATGCTTGCAAAATAGCTATGTCAAATGTCAAAGCTAGGCTAATAGCTAGTTCTGGAGCCTCCACTCACTGGAACAATTCACTACGGAGGCCGTGTATGGACAATCAGTATGTGTTGTGAGTAAGGTCGAAGATGCTCGAAAAAACGTGATCTTAAAAATCGATTCTTGAAAATTTGAATCGATTCAGAATGCTAATAAATAAGAATCGTGATTCAGGCGTGAATCGATTTTTTTCGGGCACCCCTAATATAGACTTGGATTAACTGCCCTCACAGCACTCCATGACTTCTCTATGAAAACTTCTAGTTTAAATAGTAAATGCATTTGCATGTATTGCACCTAACGTATTGCATTAGTGCTTATGTGTATGTTGGCTTTTAAAATGAGGTGTGGTCAGGTGCACCGTTGGTGAATGGAAAGCAAGTGCAAGTATTTATTGTGAGTTTCAGGATAGTAATATGCGCCTACATAGGTGGCTTTACAAAACACATTCATTCTGCTTGGTACACACAGGGACATGCACTAGTGCATAAACATTCATTCATTTACTGTACTGCTTAATCCTACTAATCCTATTACTAGGGTTGTGGGGAGGCAGGAGACTGTCTCAGCTGAGTCTGGTTGAAGGCGGGTTATTGCAGGGTCAACACTCATACAATCATCCACAATCACACTCACATTCACGTCTAGGGGCAATTTGGAACACACAGTTAGCCTAATGTGCATGTATTTGGACTTTGGGAGGAAACTGGAGTACCCAGAGGAAACCCATGCAAACACAGTGAGAACATGCAAAACTTAACACAGAAACGCCCTTGCCGAGCCCAGGACTCGAGCACAGGAGCTTCTTGCTGGTAGGTGGACTGTGCTGCCCAGTGCACATGCAAAAAGGATTACAATGATAATGATTATATTTGTTGACATCACATTATAAAAAACGTCATAATGGTTAATCATAATATTTATCACAATTAGCTAATCATAGACAATTATTTATAGTGGCTAATTATTTGGCTAAATATACTGCTGCTGTTGTAGATGTTCTGCTTGCATGCTTTCACTTCATGCATGATCAGATCTTTGTCCTCTGCAGGGAAGTATTTTTCCTACTACCTGGCAAATCTGTCAAGGTCCATGTACACCGTACTTTTAAAGAGAATAGGAAATGACTCTCTAATTGGTTTATTGCATTTTATGCCCAAAAGATACCCACTGATTCATTAAGAGATTGAGCACAACCCTTGTGAAACAAATGCCTTGTGCTGCGACTGTTTTTTCCACCATTAAACTAGCAAAAGTGGATTTGGACATAGTGACAATGTGCTAATACCATAAAAAATATAGCCCTTAGCATTACTCTGCAATTAAGGTATTGCGCAATGTCTGTTTATTCAGCGAGAGGTGGTGGATATGTTTGTAGTTGGCCATGTGGTGTTCTGGGAAAATTAGTTGTGGATGAATTCCAGTGTGTTTGTGATGAGATGCAGTTTAGTCAGCCAGACCCATATATTGTTTCATAGAAAGACATGATTGATTTTGATATTTTACCTTAGTACATTAGGTAGATATATCTGTGAAAATGAGGACTTCAATATTTGGATTTTGCTCATACATTAGCCCCGCCCCTAATCCTAATCATTGCAACTTTAATGTGAACATTTTTGTGGCTTCATTGTGGTGTAGTGGTTAGAACCTCCGCCTCACAAAAAAAAAGTCCTGGGTTCCAGCCCCATGCCTGGTGAGGGCATATCCATGAGGAGTGTGCATGTGCTCCCCATGCTTGTGTGGGTTTCCTCTGGGTGCTCCCGTTTTCTCCTGCAATGATTATTATTGTTAACCTGGGTTTACACTGGGTCATGATGTCCGTGATCTCCACAAGTGAAAAAAGCTTGGAGCCCCATGATTTATGAGGACGCTTGGGGCATGATTGGCGTATAAAAAAGAAGGCAGCGTGCATCCAAGAGACGAAACTTGAAGGAATTTTTTTTCAGAGTCCATCAAGATCCCGTTTGATGGTGCATCAAGATCTGTTGTGCTCTGTTAAGGTCTGTTAAGCTCTATTGCGCTCTACTTCGATTCCCACATTGTATCATGATTAGCGTCAAATTGTAAGACATCGTAATATTTGCGGCAATATTTTTGACAGTCACGATTATCACGATCATCACTATCATCACAAATCCACCAAGTTCCCTCAAGATCATCACAATTCAACCCCACACCCCCCCTCACGCTACTCATGATTCTTTCAAACACAGAGATTGTGGACATTGTGCCCCAGTGTAAACTCAGGATTATTATTAAATCATACTAAGACACTTAATAAATGTGTTTATTATTGGACTAGAATTATGTGATGTGTTCACCATACCTGTTCCTGTGGATTTGCTGTTACCATAGCAACAATAACATTACTTACATTAGTACAAGCTCATTAATATTAACTGTACTGCTGGCACTGCTGTTATTCAGGATTCATATAACTTTATTTATATCTGAAGGGAAATTTTAATTTCTTAATCTTAATCCCAATTTTTGAGTTGCTGTTGTGACCAATCAGATTTGAGAATCCAACAGTTATAAAAGACTATTACTGTATGTTAAAGGATTTCTTCTGAGAAAATTGACACTCGTTTATTTGGTGTAATAGACAATGGGTTAAAAAAAACACCTTCTGGACAATGTAGCAATATCTATCTATTTTTTTTCAGGATGTTAGGCATGCTAAGCTAGATGGCTGAATGTGCTGGTTCTGTGCCATGTTAGTTGATGGTTGGAAGATGTTCTGCATTCATTTGATAATTTAAGTTTTGTTGCAGACACTTTACATGGTAGCTCTTTTATTTGTATGGCTGTTTTATAGTAGGCAGGACATTTCTAACCAACCATCATAAACCTAATTCTTCGACAGAGCCTTCTCTGTTTGCCCTGTGAGACATATTGAGCTGTATATGTTCTTACAAAACTCATTTCAGATGTATTGTATATTAAACACAGCTGGGCGTTATAACACAATTTCTATAATTTCAGGATTATTATAAGTGTAGAACTACTGCACAATGTTACAGATGGCCCTAATGCTTGGCAATTTTTAAATAGGTAATGTGTTTTGTTTTATCTTTTAATGACTAGGCTCAGCACAGAACCATTGTGGTCCACTGTTTACTCTAAAGTAGTGTGCTACTGTTCTCAAACACCAACTTAATGCAGCTAATAAAGCATTTCCTCTTGGCTGTGCAGTATGCCTGATTTTGCATTCTGGAGGCACGTTGGTTCTCAGTTTCTTTGGATTTCATCAGTAACAAAATTAATCAGAGTTGGCCGCAAAAAAATGTAATCATTGCTCCCTGGAAATTGAAATAAATTAGAGATGCATGTATTGGGGACTGCTCATTAGCGCTGACCTCACATAATTGCTGTATCCATTTGTGAAATTCATAACAGAATTGATGCAACTTTCAACTTAGTTTAAATAAAGACTAGATTGCATAGTCCCCAGGGTTTCCCATGAATGTTCAAATGGATTGTTTGATGAGGTGAATATGTGTGTGTGTGTGTGTGTGTGTGTGTGAGAGAGAGAGAGAGAGAGATTGTTGGATGATAGAAATATAATAATATGATGATGCTATGGGTGGCACGGCGGCATAGTGATTAGCATGTTTGCCTCACAGCAAGAAGGTCCTGGGTTCGAGTCCTGGGCTCGGCGATGACACTTCTATCTTCTCACTGTGCTTACATGGGTTTCCTCCAGGCACTGTGGTTTCCTCCCACAGTCCAAAGACATGCACATGTTCCGAATTACACCCAGGTCTGAGTGTAAGTGTGAATACTTGGATGTGCGTTAGCCCTGCTGTGGACTGGCAAGCTGTTCAAGGTATACCCCACCTTTGCCCAGAGTCGGTTGAGACAGACTCCAGCCTCGCAGTGACCCTACTATGATTATAGTTATAGATAAGTGGTTCGGCAAATGAACAAATGAAGAATGAATGATGATGCAGTTGATGAAGTTAGAACTAGCCTTGTAACTAGGATCAGTAGTTAAAGAACAGAGTCCAGGCAGTATGAGCACAGATGTGGATGTAAATAAGGTCATAATATTGAATGAAATATTTTGTTGCTCGGTGTAATCGCTTTTTGCTTTGTAATTCCAATTGTTTTTAAAGGGGGCTGTGAGCATTCTGCCATGTACAGTGCCTGAAGTAATGACATTTGACAGTCAGATTGGAGCCACTTCAATCAAGATTGTTATAGATGAATAGCCTGTTATGTCAATTTGTTTTGTCATTCACTTAAGCCCTGCGCCTAGAACTGAGACCGGACTGTGTATTTAGATGTTTTGTACATCATAATTTTAGGCTGATAATTACAGCCGAACAAATCACTCAAGTGTCAAGTGTTCACAATGAAAATATGTGCTACCTTTTTTTGTTTCACTGCGAGAAGCAGTAATCAGTGACGGATACCCACTTATCATATAATAATGCAGTGTTGGGGTGTGCTGGAGCTGTGTCTAGCCTGGAAGGCTGGTTGTGTCCCACTATCAGGCTGATCTCCTTTCAGGACTTTGTGGCCTTTGAATACATGGATGCACAGTTTGTACTAAGAGCTGCTGCTATAATCATAAAGACTTTAAAGCTGTCCTATTCACAATAATACCAAACATTCTTTCAGTGAGGTTACAGCATTTTTTGTAAGACTATGAAATGATCTTATAGAAGTCTGTAACTTATGGTGATCAGGTGTTCTGTAGGTCAAATTATGCAACATTCATTCATTCGCCCATCCCAGCCGACTCTTGGCGAGGCTAGGGTACACCTAGACAGCTCACCAGGCCATCGCAGGACCAACACACACACACACACACACACAATCATTCACATTCACACTTGCACCTAGGGGTGATTTGGAACAACCAGTTAGCCTACTGTGCATGTTTTATACTGTGGGAGGAAACCAAAGTACCTGGAGGAAACCCATGCGAGCACAATGAGAACATGCAAACTCCACACAGAAACACCCGAGCCCGGAATCGAACCCAGGCCTTCTTGCTGTGAGGCGGACATGCTAACCACTATGCCACCCTGCTGTCAGGTTATACAACATATATCCTTTATCGTCAGCTCTGTTTTCTGTAACCTTTTTGTATCCTCCTTTTAGATGAGCTTCGTATAGCTATGGTCATACTCTAAGATTTCATTTAAAGAAGTTTTTTATTGACTATTTTTTTTGTCACTTTGACACTAATTATGTTGTGGGTCTCTTTTACACAACCTGTTCAAGGGGAATGTTACACTTTTATTCCACATCATCAGCCTGTATAAAATGTACAAACATAAAAAGCAGGGTTACTGTTGTTCCAACGCTGAGCCAGCAACAGAGGTAGTCCAGAGCTGAATCAATGGCTACAGTAAGACTGCCAATCTCAACTCACAACCAAAGGATTCTTTTGAGATGTGCTGTTTTTGCCAGTGACCACCAAACTGGATAGTACATTGTAAAGCCAACATGTACATGTTATTTGACTTTATAGCATGTGGTTATGAAAGAGAAATGATTACTGAGCCCACTATCATGTCAGAAGTGTATAGTTTCCCCACACAATTTCTTCTTTATATCTTCTCAGGGATTTTTTCACCACACGACTGGCCTGCTCATCAAAATCTTCTGAATAATGTAAAGCTGGCTTTGTGGCTATGCCTAATGATTAAGGTGCTATATAAGCAAAAGTGAACTGAACTGGATACTGACAGTGGAACGACCACCTTGAGTGACTAACATTTTTGTTTTAGTGAATCCGCATTGGCGATAGCCAGAGCCACAGGCATCATGTTTTTGGCTTCTCAGTCTGTCTGTCTGTCTGGGTCACTGTTTTGAAGGCAATATCTTAAGAATTTGAGGAATCTTCTTTAAACTTTGCACAAATGCCCTCCTTAAGTCAAGAATGAAGAAATTAGATTTTGAAAGTCATAGTTTAAAGGTCTAGATTGATGCAGCCTTAAAGCCCATTTTGTCTCAAGGATGAACCGATTAAATTTTGAAGGTCATAGGTCAAAGATAAAGGTCACTGCAGCCTCACCACACAGCGACATATAAGCCCCAGATGGCAGTTCTAGTTCTAAGTCAGATCTATTCTTTGTAGCTATGCTTCTGACATAGTCAGTGCATACATCACACTTCAGATTTTTTTGTTCAAACAATTCTTCGTAATTGTCTGATCAAGATGTTGTCATTGTAGGCAATGTTTTCCATCACTGTGAACCAGTAATATTTCATTGATCTGCAGCTTGTTATAGAACACTCCTGGTATAAAATGTTGTTGGCATTTATTCGGTGCAGATGACATGGATTTCAGGCTGTCACCAAGAAGTGGGGCAGAGTGATTGGGATGACACCTTCACCAGAATATTTTTGAGATGTCACTGTCACAATTATCTTAAGGGTTTACGGTGCTACTGTGGAAATGCACAACCAAACGGGAATGCTTCACTTTTCCCATTTCCCTAACTGATTGTGTTTTGGCTTCTCTATTTGTGATGCTCATCATTTCAAATTCAGAACACATGCTATTTATGTCCAATGATAAAGTAACTTTTGTTATAATTGTTGTAGTCAGTAGGGAGTATGATCATTTCGCTTGATAATATTATGCACATATGTAAATGGATCAATTAGGTATTTAGATGTGACAGTTTGTATCATAATTAAAAGGTCTGATGTTTTTTTTTGTTTTTTTTGACTGTAAAGGTTAATTAATATGCTGGGCTTGCTTGGGGGAGGGAGAAATACAAAACATGAAACTACATTTTATTTCGCATGCACCTGTTTTTATACTGCTGTAGAACGCTTTTATTTAAAAACCAACAAAGAAAGTTCTTGTCAAAGTTAGTTTCTCATGATACACTGCAGGGAATAGCTCAATGCTTCATATTCAATGTCAAAAGAACCAGAACCCTCCTGTTTATATCCCTCTTAATGCCTTTAAATGCATTAAAGGTGACTTGTTATTTAACACTAGCATATTTGTTCTTTACATGTTACAATTTTTATTTAATTTTCTCTCATTTTTTCAACTGGCCAAAGAAATTAGTTCAATTATGGAATGATTTGCGTCTACCCAATACCCCCTCCACAATCTTCACAATTCATAATTGGGTGAAATATAGTTAATAAACATGCAGGCTGAAATAAATGTGCAAGCTGCCTAACTGTACTGCTGCCAAAGAGATAAAAAGGAAGAAAGCCTGGAGTGTTGACAGGTCCATAAATGCAGGTCTGGAAAAGCAGTAGAGTGAAATGCTGTAGGGATATATTCATTGCCTCATTAAAAAGGAAAACCTGTTGGGGCTGTCGTGTTACGAAGAAGAAAGAACGTCTTAAGTAAAATGCACGCTGTTGTATTTCTTGTTCTTTTCTCTTCGTAATCTTCTCTGCGAAATAAAATGACCATCTCTTTAGATTCCTTCCTTTGTTTTGTCTTTGTTTTATTTGTAGGCATCTCAGTAGGCTTCACAATATATACCTTACTTGGATAAACCACCAATACTGAGCATCTTCGTTAAAGATTTCAGGCTTTAGTGCTGTAAATACATATTTCCCTCCTTAATAAAACTATCAGCTACTTTGCAGGTCTTCAAAAGATCCACAAATAAAATGTACTATTAGTCATTGTAAAATTAACAAAATAATAGTTTATATATCAAAGTCATTCAGCTGGCCATGTGTGAAAAGACACGCATACCCCCTCTTTAAATCAACCCAATTGAAGGTATAATTAGTGAGCTGAATTAACTTAGCCAGACTTGATTACCACAAGTCCTGCTCAATATGAACCTCACTGATGTTGACCCACTCACATCTAAGTCAGTCATTGGATTCTACAAAGACTTCATACCAAATATAAAGGAAATTTTTCAAAAGATCGTTAAAAAGGGAACTGACAGGTAACCAAGCCATTTCTAAAGCTCTAAAGTAATAATAATAATAATAATATTGGCACCATGGTGCAGTGGTTAGCATGTCTGCCTCACAGCAAGGAGACCTGGACTTGATTCCTGGGCTCAGGGTGTTTCTGTGTGGAGTTTGCATGTTCTCCGTGTGCTTGTGTAGGATTCCTCCAGGTACTCTGGTTTCCTCCCACAGTCTAAAAACATGCACTGTAGGCTAATTGGCTGTTCCAAATTACCCTTATGTGTAAGTGTGTGTGTGAATGGTTGTGTGTGTTGACCCTGCGATAGCCTGGCAAGCTGTCCAGGGTGTACCCTGCCTTTGCCCAGAGTCAGCTGCGATAGGTCCAGCCTTCCCGCGACTCTAATTAGGATTAAGCACCTATAATAATAATATCATAGGGCGGCATGGTGGTGAAGTGGTTAGCATGTCCACCTCACAGCAAGAAGGTTCTGTGTGGAGTTTGCATGTTCTCTCTGTGCTTTCCTCAGAGTACTACAGTTTCTTCCCACAGTTCAGTGACATGCACAGTAGGCTAACTGGCTTTCTAAATTGCCCCTAGGTGTGGATGTGTGTGAATGCTTGTGTGTGTATTGGCCCTGCGATGGTCTGGTGAGCTGTTCAGGGTGTACCCTCGCCCAGTGTCAGCTGAGATAGGCTCCAGCCTCACCGCAACCCTAGTAGGATTAAGTGACTTGGCAAATGAGTGATAATTATTATTATTATTATTATTAATATAATAAAATGACGCTGTATAGGTTAGAGTGATAAAATGTTACTCGTTATGTCACACTGTTAAAAAGTGTGCACACAAAGAAGTAAAGAGCCAATTAAATTGCATTCTACAATATTCTGAATCTAAATGTACCACTAAGTGTACCAAAGTGGTCAGATGCTCTGTGGGCTCTGGGTCAAGTGTCTGAGAGACTAAAAGTATTGTAACTTAAATAACTGTATAGTAAAGCTTGCAAAAATTTCTCTATAGATCTGTAGCTCACTGTTCATGTCTCACACAATCAGCAGGAGGCAAAAACAAGTTTCATGGGAGAGTAGCAAGATGGAAACCACTGGTAAGCAGTAATAATAATAAATGCACATCACACATTCACCAGAAAGCACTGGTTGGACTCCTAAGCCTTTTGGAGGATTATTCTATGGATAGATGAGACAGAAGTGGGACTGGGTCTATTGTCTCGGGAGTCGAGCAGACATATGTGGTAGTGTTGAGGAGTAAGGGGGAGTATGCTGACTCAGGACATGGGTGACTTGGTATAATTGAAGATACCATTCATTTGTCTGAGTGAATATAAGGTTATTCATGCATAAGCTGAAGCATAGGCCATGTATTACTGTGACGAGCGCAGGCTAGAGCTTCCGCAATATTCGGAATGAACCAGGTCAGGCAAAGAAGTGATTGACAATTTATTAAAGATACGTGGGTATTGAGCTCATGAGTAAGCACACAACTTTGAGTTACAGAGACAGACAGAGATTGTATGTGAAGATTGCTCGTGATGTCCAGTTGTTCGCCCAGTCTCGTCAACAAAGTTGTTAATGTTCGTGTTGCACTAGGTGGGTCAGTGCAGGTTAATTTCTCAACCGGAGAGTTATATAGCTAATATAGAACTCGCTGTGACATCATCAACCCTCATATTTGTTGTCATAGTAGGTACGTAGTAGGAACATAGTAGGTATGTGCCTCATACATAAAAATTACATTATGCAAAAAACTAACAAACTTCAGAACTGCCTACCATGCAGAATATTTTGATGCAGTGTCTGAACACTCACTCAATTTTCATCTATTCCGAGCAGATGGTTTACGAAATAAATAAATAAAAAAGGCACTGCTTTTGTTATGGTCTAGAAGTCGTCCTGCTTGCTAGCTTGCTTTGCTTATATTTTACTGCGAATCACTACATAGTCTTTCTGATTGATAACCGTTATCAGCGATGAAACATTTCTGGGTGGTGTAGGTTAGGACATGTTTGCGTAGGTTTCCTCCGGGTACTCTGGTTTCCTCCCAAAGACATGCATTTGTATGGCACTTGCTGTTCCAATTGCCCCTAGGTGGGGATGCGAGTGTGAATGGTTGTGTGTGTGTGTTGCCCTGAGATAGTCTGGCAAGCTGCTCAGGATGTACTGTCTTTGCCCAATGTCAGCTGAGATAGGCTCCAGCCTCCCCGTGACCCAAGAAAAAGGATTAAGCAGTTCATCAAATGCCTGAGTGAGTGTTACATATAATATATAAATATTAAAATATAATATTTTATATATAAATAAAGGTAGGCTGCATAGCCGTCAGCGTGTTTCTGCCCTGTGATGGCCTGGCGAGCTGTCCAGGGTGTACTCTGCCTTCG
>JAOUQZ010000028.1:7107819-7118981 GCA_028564935.1 Neosilurus hyrtlii
CACACACACACACACACACACACACACACACACACACACACACACACACACACACACACACACACACACACTGACATCATACACATCAAGACCATATTCACCTACATACTACCTGAGTGCCCAGCAAAATATGAAAGTATACATCACAACTGTCTATATTGCAGTCTTGCCATATCATACATTTAATTTTAAAGTGACTACCAGTTGCGTAACTAAATATTAATTTCAGAAGTGTGTCAAAAAATATAGGAGTGAATATAAACTACGTGTGAGCTGCAATACTAAATGATCTCATAAACATAATGCATCCGTAGGTCGGAGGTTCAAGCCCCACTATCACCGAGTTGTCACTGCTCCTCTCTATTGCAGCTTACTGGGTTATCAAAGGCCAGTCACATCTCTCACTGTCTGTGTTTCTACTGATGCTTAACTTATTCATATTTATTACTTTTTTAAATACATTAATTTAGAAATATAATTTACATAATACAAAAGTCACTGAGTTCCTTTGTCATTATTCATTTAGACCATGAATAGACTAGATGACTGCTAAACATGATGGGTCAGTAACTACTGAATACTTCTACAGGGGTGGAATTTAGCAAAACTAAGCTACTGGCCAACAGGACTAGTGAAATTATGAAACTCCTCTTCATATTTACTGGTCAGGAACATTAAATCTTCTTTGCCTATTGGATTTGTCAGGTAGCCAGCAGGATGACTTGCTAGCTAATTTCACTCCCCCTACAGATTTTTGACACCCCACGGGCCAGCGGACTAGTGTTAATTTCCACCCCTGCTTCAACTCATTTAATGAATGAAACTAATTTGAAAATGTACTCCTAAAAATGTTAAACAGCTCCTGAGTGGAGCACCATAATCATGGAGCGTGTCCGTCAAGTATCCGAACACAGAAACCCCAATAAGGCTACCACATCATAATACATTCCAAAATACAAAATTAATTTTCAACTAGAAGAGCTTGGAGAGTGCACAACACAAACCTTGACCCATAAACTAATCATTTGTTCCTTGGCCCATTCTCAACCTTCTCCAAAAATCTCATGTAAATTCATTTATAAGTTTTTGTACAAAGCTGAAGCAAGCAAACAGACAAACAAAGAAACACCAGCAAAAACATAACCTGCGCTCTTAGTAGGTAATAACGAAAACAAAACCCAAAAATAGAGATTCGTACACCACTGCTCAGACTTGCACAGAATAAAAATCACACAATGTAACTTACATAGGCAGAAAGACTTGCAGGTACATAAATGCTTGAGGAGCAAACTCTGAAATAAGAAATGTTTGACAGAATATGAACTCACTAAACAGATACTTAAACTAAATAGACAGGTGATACATATTAAAGTGAGAGGTAAAACTAATTAAAGGAAAGGTGGTGAAAACAAGGCTTAGACACCTATCACTAGAGACATTTATAGGGAGGGTGCCTAAATCTATATATTATTTAATTGATAGTATTAAGATCAAAAACTGTATAAATTCACAACATATCATTTGAAAATGGTTATATAATAATTACAGCAAATGCTAATGTATAACTCCTGGCGGCCAGGGAAGAAATACAGTTATTAAATAGAGATGAAGTTGTGTTATGAAGTGTATCCATTCCCTTGAGCAAGTCACCGAACCCCCAGCTGCTCTCCAGGTACCACAATGTGTGTGGCAGCCCACTGCTCCGAGTGTGCGTGTGCTCACTGTTCACGCGTGTGTACTCACTTTGGATGGGTTAAATGCAGAGGCAGTCATTTTCCTTGAGGGATTATTACAGTATATCAAAATAAAAAAAAAAAAACACTAAGGAAGGGTGGTGATGTGGAGATGTGGGTAGTGCTGTTGGTTTGCAGTCCCATAGTCCCTGTTCAATCCTGAACTTGGGTTATCATAAATGCAGAGGTTTTGCATGCTCACCCAAATTCCTTTAGGGTTTTGTCTGGGTTATCTGGTTACATTCTACCTTCCAATAATAAGTTATTATGTGGATTGGCCCAACAATGTGAATAAGTGCGTGTATAATGGACTGCGGTGAACTGCAATCTCATGCTGGATGTATTCTCACTTCTAGTCGTGTTTCTCCATGTGGTTTAACAAACAAACAAACAAACAAACAAACAAACAAACAAAATAAATAAATACATAACTAGATAGATAGACACGTAGGTAGATAAATAAATAAATAGATAGATAGATAAATAACTAAATGAATGAATGAGCGAATAAATAAATAAACAAACAAACAAACAAACAAACAAATAAATGAAAGGAAGAAAATAGTTCACCGGATTGATAATAAAATGCAAAATCAAATCAGCCAAGTCAGTACTGTAACTGTTGGAAAGTTGCATTGCTTTATTTAAATATAATAAACCACTACAAGGTGTGCAGTCATAGAGAACTAGTCAGTGGCAGGTTGTAGTGGTGTGGCCATGATGCGAAAGAAGTACTCTGCTTTATTTCTTACATTCCATGCTCCTTAACGATCTCAATGGACCTTTTAACCCTTTTGTTATGTGTTTGAAATGGCACTTGAGTTCAGTGTTTAAACCATGTCCTAACCCATGTTCACCGTGTTTCCTCACCTCTAGATCACAGGCTACAAAACTAGTGCAACTACTTATCATGTTACACCTTCTAAACCCTGTTCAGAAGGTCACTGACCTTTCACATTATCACTGAGTCACCAGCAGACATCAGAGTGTCTCAACACTGCAATCCCATATGCTCTGCTTCCCTCTTCTGTTCCCTTCTTCTGTTTTGTCGGTGTTGTTTTTGATTCTGAGGCTTTTTTCATGTAAGACGTCAATTTGGACATCAGAGTGCATGTTTCTTTGAGCTTAGAGTAGGCCATTTGTGCCCTGTGGCAGTGCCTTGTGTGTGTGGATGTGAGTGTTTTTCTGTGTGCCTGCATGTGACCTGACCTAGGATCGGGTGGTGCCTGAGAATGAGAAAGAGAGACAGGCAGACCTGCTACCTGAGAGGCTTGTATGTTTGATCACTGAGCTGTCAGAATGCCTCACATCCCCCTTCCCCCTTCAAGGTCTGTGTTGACCTCACGCCATCAGCCATGCTCTTTCAAAGAGCCGCTTTCATTTCCAAAAGCACAATATTCTGAGATACACATACGTAATTCTGTGTGTGTAAGTAAGTTTTCCATTACCTGTTGCAGACACTTGCATAATTGCGGGTCCTGATTAAACTGTCACAGCTTTAGCAGACCCACAGGATCGTTTGGTGATATTTAGACTGCACATCCTGAACTGAAATTTCCCTCAGAAGCAAATACAGAGTGGTGGCTTGTGCCGGCCGGAGTGGATATGTTTTCCCTCATGTGATTTTTTTGACAGCTTCTTTCATCCAGGCCAAACCCCTGGTGTGAGCGCTGGCAGGTCGCCCTCCTTTTCTCACGCCTCTCTGCATGCCATGCGCTCTCAGTCCTGTTTATTGACACTGCAGTCATGGCAAATCAAATAGATTTATTTGGTTTGGGGTGGGGGGCTAAACTGATGGTTGAAGACTGGTGAACACTCTTGTCTCAGTGGAGTTACAGAGGTGAGAGAGAGAAAGCATAGTAGTGGAGGCTAATACATTTTTGTGGGGCTATTTAACTGTAGAGCCCTTCTCTCACATCTCCTCTTACATTGCAGCCTCTCAGATAGACGCTTGGCATTTGCCAAGGAGTAATAATTATTTGGTAAGAACAGCATGCTTCACTGACTGAGAAGTTGGCGGAAGGCTTATCTCCTGCTTATTGGGCTTCATTTGAAGGCTAAGTAACTTAAATACTTGCACAGCCAATATAAAGAGCAGTAGTGAGAGTGGAGGAAACAGACCATGCATACAGTGATGCATTCTTCATTTTCAGTGCCTTATCCTAAGGATGTGGAGTGTTTGCTGAAATTTTGTGTAATTGCTTCATCATTGCAGAGGAACAGGGTTCAATTTGAGCAGAGGTGCAAGAGACACTGTACTTCTACCTAAAAAAATATTCTTGCATTCAGCCATTTAAAATGCCTATTTTCTACACTGAAAACAATTACAGTAATTGTTATGTGGTAGTTAACAATTATGGGCTGAAGGCAAGGCGGATTGTGCTGAACGGCTGAATTTAGTGACATCCATTGAGTCTAAGGCGCATAATTGTTTTAGTATATACTACACATTAACATAAGCAAAAAAATCACACTAAAATTAGATTTTTATAGTTTATTTCTTACATTTTTTAACTCATGATCACACATGTGAGCAGGTGCAGCTAAAGTCTCATTCCAGTTACAACACATCACCTTCTGCAACTCTGGTATCCTTAACCTGTCCAGAATGCTTTAGAACCTTTCAGGCACAGATTGGCCTCATTAGCCATATCTGTACCCACAAAAACCCCTTGGGTTAAATGAAGATTGAAGATGGTCTTCTTCCCCTAGGAATGAAAAAACCTATTGAGAAAAGAAGAATTACTCAGGATTTTTCTAGTATACTTTTACATATTTTAACCATGACAGAAGCAGGTAAGGTGAGCGCTGAGCTTCAAGCCGAACTAAAAAGGCTATGTGGCTACCAGCGTCAGGCCTAATCATTCTGAGTTTAATCCATACTGCTCAGAAATGTAAGTAAGCTGTGCTTCATAAAGATGTTTTATATTTTTTAGTATGTACTACTAAGAAACACAGGAGAAAAATAAAAATGAAATAAGATTTTTATGGTTTATTTTGAGAGTATAAAGTCTGATGATGATGATAACACCACCTGCTGCATGTGAGTGTTCATCATTTTGATTCAAGCATTATCCACTCAGAATAAAGCTTATTAATGTGAAATAGTGAACAATCAGATTGCCATTCCTACGAAGGATGTATTAATTTACAGTATTAGTATAGGGTGTCATTGTGGCATAGAGGTTAGCACGTCTGCCTCACAGCAAGATGATTTTGGGTTCGAATCCAGGGCTCAGGCGTTTCTGTGTGGAACTTGCATATTCTCCCTCTGCTTGTGTGGGTTTCCTGATTTCTGGGTACTCCGGTTTTCTCCAACAGTCCAAAGATATGCACAATAGGATAATTTGCTGTTTCAAATTGCTCCTAGGTGTGAGTGTGAATGTGAATAGTTGTCTGTGTATGTTGTGGTCTGGCAAAGCTGTTCAGGGTGTACCCTGCCTTCGCCTAGTGTCGGCTGAGATGGGCTCCAGGCCCCCCCCTCCAATATGATTAAGCGATTAAACAAATGAATGAAGATTAAGTAAGTAATAATATAATGTATATACTATACTGTATTATTTTAAGGTTATATTCGATTAATCTTAAGGAGCGTAGTAAGATATTGGAAGCAAAATGAATCTACCGCCAACAATCTCTCTGGGCTTTCTTAAAAAACTAATGAAGTAATACTGGAAAGCATACTGTATATGATGTCAAGTGTAAAATATGATAACTAGAGCAAACCTATCCACCTAGTATCCAGCTGATATGATAGACAACATGCGTATATGCATTATTAGCATGGGTACATGCGTATATGCATTATTAGCATGGGCGGTTTATTCATACTGGCGACACACCACCAATGGGGAAAAATTAGGGATTTTTTTTTCTTTCATATTCTTACACAATATTAAGGTAGTTGTGACTCTCTGACACTAATCTGTCTCTGTATGACATTGTTCAATCAGTGTAAGGCTGTGCTTCATTAGGTACCGCCCACTTTGGGTGATTTCAGTCCGTTGGAAAATTGCCCAGCTTACTCTCATAGACTTTAATGTAAGATGTTTTTTTTTCAAATTTCAGGCACTACAATGCAATCTCTATGAGTTCCGGGACGGCTCGCACTAACGTGCTTTCATCATACGAACCTAAAAAATAAAAAAATAAAAAAACCTAGAATCATGTGTTTCAATGTTCAATTGTATTTGAGGGTAAAATGAACGTTTATGAAGACTCATGGATGTAATCTAATGTAGTCCAGTATGTGGCCTATGTAGTGGCAGGGAAAATCTTTGTCTTTCAGTGTAGTAGTTACAGGTGATGTTGCTCAGTTGACCAGTAAAAGCTGACAATTGCCTCACTACTTACCAGTTTAACCATTGAACGGGTCTCCTTAGTCATCATCACAACAATTGCCCACCTGAGAAATTTGTCAGGAGCCGCCACTGATTATTAGTAGTGTAGCTAGACTGTTGAAATTTTGCTAGGTATATCTGCTGGGTTCCCTCATTGAACACTGTGTGTGAATGAATGATATTCGATCATTTATGATGATCATTTATGATGAATCTGGTTACATGCTTGTTGTTTGGAATTTTGTTGTTAAGGGTTTGATTTGTTTCTAGTCACTCCAGTGGATATGAGTATTTAATGGATATGAGACTGCACTCAGGACTAATTAGCTAAATATAAAAGATTGGTTTCCACATTAATATCTAAAGAGCTGCTTGGTTAGGCCATGTTTTAATTTCCCCTGGAAAGGAAGTGTAGGTCATTCTGCTCAATTCTATTTAAAGATGATTATAATTTTTTCTTTGAATATGGTAATGCTTGTGAAATGTGCTTGCTTGCAAGATTGAGACTCATTTACCATGTTCCCGTAAGACAGAGCTGTCAGTGCACAATTCGTCATTCATGTCTCTGCGGAACGAGGGAGAGAAGACTAACAACAAACAAACAGTGAGGGCCTTATTTTTCAAAGGAGAGGCTCAGAGTAGGAGAAGAAATCCATGGAAACAGATTTCCATCTAATTGCGGCTGTGCTGCCTTCCTGCATGCAACCTCAGTAACTAGGAGCAACAGGAAAGATAGGGCACGGAGGCGGCAGGCTGCCAGGCTCTTAGGCGAGACGTGTTGAAATGTGGCCATAATCAAGCCAGATATGCCTGTGTCTAAGCAGAAGTGTTTTCAAAGTGCTGGAAAGAACCTGTTTCAGCCTGATATATCTGGCTTTGACTGTCTGACTGCAGCAAGGAGAGCATGGTTTTGTGGGTAAAATCTACCGAATGTTATCTTACACAACATCTTGTTAATGGTGTTATCTATCCATGGCTTTCATGGTACTTCTTCGGCCTTTTACAGGCATGAGGCAATCCTTGAGGATCCAAAACTTAAACAAACTGTCTAGTTGTTCAGTGCTTCCTCCTGTGCTTTTAATTACCAAACCACTTAGTGTTGAAGAGAGTTGGACCAAAATTACTGTCTTGTCAAATGTCCACCTCACAGCAAGAAGGTCTGGGATTTGAGTCCGGGGCTCGGCAATTTTGTTTCTGTGCAGAGTTCTCATGTTTTCTCTGTGCTTGCATTTGTTTTGTCTGGGTACTCTGGTTTTCTCCCACAGTCCAGAGACATGCATATTTGGCTAATTGGGTGTCCTAAACTGCCCCTAGGTGTGAGTGTGAATGTCTGTGCATGGGTTGCCCTGCCTTCGCCCAGAGTCAGCTGAGATAGACTGCAGCCTAATTCTGATTCTCAATTGTACATAATATGTTCAGGGATCAGGTTAAAATCACTGAGAAGAGAAATTGAGAGAAAAAGCTTTTTTTTTTGTCACCATAGCCTCCTAAGACCCCAACCCAGTGTTACTTGTCTTGCCATTTCTCCACCTTGCTTCTGTTTCTTGACACCAGATTACTAATAAACTTGATCAACGTCTTCAAACAGGAGGAACTTTGGTGAAAGAGTAATACCCAATGGTCTTCAAGTAATAGGGAGGAAATATGATGTCCTCTTATGAGGACAGAGGGGTTTTAAGAAGTTAGAGTGCAGCTTGTTAGGAAGTCAGACTCAGGGTCAGCCATGTTACAAGGACTTTTAAGCAGAAAGGGTTAAGGAGCATGTTCAAGGGCCATCAGTGATTTGCTGGTGCTGGGGGTAGAACTCCTGACTTTTTACATCCCTGTGCTCCAGTAGGATCATTTTACTTACTCACTCACACACTCATTTGCTGAAAACCTTAATCCTGTTAGGGCCATGGAGAGTCTGGAGCCCATCTCTCTGTGTGTGCCCATTCACATTCACATTCCCCCTAAAAAGGCAATTTGGAACAGGCAATTGTCTTTGGACTGTGGGAGGAAAAAAGAGTATCAGGAAGAAACCCACACAAGCATGTGGAGAACATGCAACCCCCACCAAGAAACACCCAAGTCCGGGACTCAAATCCAGCACCTTCTTGCCGTGAGGCACACATGCTAACCACTACGCCACTGTGCTGCCTTACATAGTTTTATTTAGTTGAAACTTTACCTTTTAAAAGCTTTCTCTCAATCTCTGCGTACTCCATTCTGGACCTTACACATTTTTTCCAGCCCACGTGATGAAGATTCAGTTTCAGGTGCAAAGATGCCCATATCAGCTTAACATAGACCACTGAACTCTCAATCAGGCGTGAATCTGGTATCTTCAATATTTCCAAAGTTGTTTGTCCTCTGGAGCTTGCTTACTCTCCGTGCTTGCGTGGGTTACCTCCAGGTACTCTGGTTTCCTCCCACAGTCCAAAGACATGCACATTAGGCTACCTGGCTGTTCCAGATTGCCCCAGGTGTGAGTTTGGGTGTGAATGGTTGTGTGTGTGTGTGTGTGTGTGTGTGTGTGTGTGTGTGTGTGTGTGTGTGTGTGTGTTGGTCTTTCAGTGGTCTAGCAAGCTGTTCAGGGTGTACCGGCCTTCACCCAGAGTCAGCTGAGATGGCCTCCAGCCTCCTCACAACCCACAAAGTGGTTTGGCAAATTGATGAATGAATGACTGTATGTCCTGTGTGTTACATAATTTCTCATCATCAACCACCTATTACCTGGAAAAGCAAAGCAGCTTTTTCTTACTGAGAAATGTGGATTAATCTGTTTAAACGCTGCATCTTAGAATCTCTAAGGGAAGATGATCTACTCTCCAGTGCTGGCCATTCAGCTGCCCCTCGTCTCTACATGATTCCTACACACCCATGATTGCTCCTCTTGAATTTGTCTTGAAGCATCAGCAGGACTCAGTATGTACATAAGCACACACCATGCGCACAGCATGAGAGCGCAATTGACTCCCTGCAGGCTGCAGTGTACGTTAGTCCAGCCTGCAGCAGTTTCTCTATAGCACTGAGAGTCCGAACAAGCCATCAGAAAGCCACTGCATTCCTGAGGCTTGGAGAGCAGACGGAGAGTACAGTGTATGTGTTTTGGTGTAAACAACGTGGTAGAAGTGTCGTGATGGCATTTGGTAGTTTCACACAACAGACTTTTCACAGTAACATTTTTCCCCCATAACCAATGACATTTGTATTAAGAGTACAGCTGGTGAAGCATAAAAAAGGAGATGTCATTTATTTACACAGCCCAGCCAAAAAAAGTTGCTATTTGGATTTAAATAAGGAAATACTTAGGAGCATGTGGTAGGATAATTACTGCAATGATTATTATGTTTCAGCTGGCAACAATTCTTTAAACCTAAATTTATGCAGTGAGTAGCTTCTCATTTAAATAAATAAATAAAAACAAAACTTATAGGAAGATGTATCTTGTGGGTGTGGAAACATCAATCCACATTATCAATCCACATTAAGAAAGCACATTAAGGAGAAGCTGGAATGACTGGAATTGGGTTATGAATTGTTCAGTGTGTTATTCAACCATGGAGTTACAAAAACGTAATGCTGAACTGTGTGGAAAAAGTGTGGGCAGGAAAAAAAAAATCTTATACGAAAATGAAAGTGATTTTAGAAATAAATGGTGTGACATTGCATAATGTTGTCAAAACAATATCAAAGTGAATGGATTCCATAATCAAACCTTAAGCTGGGAAAATGCAATATCACAGTATGAAATTATTTTTCTTTGGCCAGCCAGTTTATATGGAGATATATGTAGCGAAGACCCAAAATCACATTATAGAATAGTGTAGCTAATAGTGGAGTTTCTAAGCTCCACACTTAAGCAAATGTCATAAAGCCTTGAGCTTGATTTTGTCTCGTCCATGCTCACATGCCCACACAGGCAACCCAGTGCTTGCGTGTGTGCGCTGCTGTTGGCAGTGCTGACTGCACTTGCACTCCACAGAAAATGTTCTTGTTTAATCAATGTTTTTACTTCTTGAGAAATCGAATACCATTAAAAAGACAGTAAGTTATATCATGGCTGATTCTTTACTGAAACATTTTCAGAGCTCCACTTTAAGGCAGTGACTAAATATTTATATTACAAACGTTACTCTGAAATGCTTCACCCAAACTCTTCATTAAATTGCGAGAACATCAAGAAATACAATTTTAACACATACATTACACAAACAGGGGCGGCATCGCGGTGTAGAAAGTCTTGTGTTTGAATTGAGGTCTTGGGAGTTTCTGTGTAGAGTTTGCATGTTCTCTCCGTGCTTGCGTGAATTTCCTCCAGGTACTCCGGTTTCCTCCCACAGTCCAATAACATACACAGTAGGCTAATTGGCTGTACCAAATTGCCTCTAGGTGTGAGAGTGAATGTAAATGATTATATGTGTGCTGGCCCTGCAATGGCCTGGCAAGCTGTCCAGGGTGCACCCTGCCTTCGCTCAGAGTCGGCTGAGATAGGTGCCAGCCTCCCCATGACCCTAATTAGGATTAAGCTGCTTTGAAAAGAAATGACATTAAACAAATCTCCCCTTATAGGAAAAACATTGGAAATTGTATGTTTCGAGTTTTATTTTATTTTTTTGTAAGGTTTTGTCATTCTTAAATTTTCTTTCATTCTTTAATGCATCAATATTAATATGTTTATTAACTGTGATCCAATTTTTAAAAAATAATTTTCTTTAGATAGCATAAAACAACTAGTGCTTGAATATGGATATGGACAGCATTCATAACTACAATAGAGGAGATCATTATACATCTCTAGAGAGTTTAGTGCAGGTACTGTGTGTGTGTGTGTGTGTGTGTGTGTGTGTGTGTGTGTGTGTGTGTGTGTGTGTGAGTGTGCGCGTGTGCATGCGTGTGTGTGTGCGTAAGTGTGTGTGTGTGCGTGTGTGTGTGGCAGGTGGACATGTGTCATCGTGGTTGAGTAGCCCTCTCTCTGGGGTTCACCTATCAGCGTGTCGTGGGAAAGAAGCTTTTTAATGTGTGTGTGGGTGTGTGTGTATGTATGTGTGTGTGTGTGTGTGTGTGTGTGTGTGTGTGTGTGTGTGTGTGTGTGTGTGTGTGTGTG
>JAOUQZ010000028.1:7160443-7179427 GCA_028564935.1 Neosilurus hyrtlii
ACACACACACACACACACACACACACACACACACACACACACACACACACACACACACAAACAAACACACACACACTGTATATAGACATACTGTGTGTTCAAATGTGTATTCAAATACACACACACAAAATATACAGACCTGTAGTATAAATAAACAGGATAGACAATACATTTACACAAATGACAGAGCCCCAGATTTGGAAAATGGTGTTTGCAGTTGCTTACTGTCACAGAATAAACCAATTTAGACCACAGGACACAGCAAAAACATAAAATCTTAAAAAATGAAAACAAGAGCTGAATCTCAAATAGCACTCGCATTAGCCGACTTTTATCCAACACCATACGTGTAATCAGGCCTTTTACAGAGACACCGTACACGGATAACATGTAGGATAAATAACCCCAAACAAAGTAAATAAGCACATGCACAAATAAGTGAATAAAGAAATAAATATATCAAGGCACAAATAAAATTCCCCTGAACAATTCTTTATAATGATCATGTAGTCACTCATTTCTCCCTTTTTTTGATGTTATTGGGCTCCTCCATTTTCTCCCAGACCATTAGAGGCCTGCCACTTTGATCTCGGACCACTTGATTCTCACGGCCCTCTTTTTTTGACGACTCATAAGGAAGACGAAGGCCTGATCAAAGTCCTAGTGGAGTCAAAGCACCCATGCGCTCTCGCAGCACAGCCCTGACAAGGCCTCTCCTTAGGCTGCTACACTTATTTACTCAATACACACGTACAAAGAATGCGCTCTGTGCAGCCTTTGAAGTCCACTTGCCGGGGTCAAGTGACATTAATTTTGAATCAGGCTTGACCCACAATGCTGTGAGCTGATAAGTAAGACCCCTGGCCACAGAGATTGGTATCTGATATGGCGGCGGAGGTCACACGCGAATAGCCACACAACGCTCCAATGAGCCTGATTGGTGACTGAGAGATTCCTAACTTGTGAGACGCTCTTCTAAAATTGCCACGATGTAGATGAAACGTTACATCCAGCTTCAGAGCGCCAGTTTATCAATGTTAAGAGTGTGTTATGAAGGGAAATGACATTAATATAGTTTAATTCACTTAAATGATTCCTCTGTTGGTTTCTGCGAACAGTGATATGACAAATGCTAAAAGGTAATATCACATTTAAAGCATTTGGCAAATACCTCTACTCAGAGCGGCTTACAGAAGTGCTTTGTCTCCATGGAAAACATATCCTCCGTCTAGAAAGAACAGGTCAGGGTCTAAGAATACCATTAAGCTAAAACCTTGTTAAATAGGAATTAGTACAATGGTTAATCTCTGTTACTATACACTACACTTCACTACAGTGACCCTGATACATCACTGTACGGATAGAACTTTGTACGCCATAGTTTTGCATATACCACTATAATACTGCTTTTGTTTTACTACAGTGGTTTAAAACAACTGCTGTTTATATGTTTATATTATATGACAACAACAGAATGTGCAATATGATTGGCTATTGCGTAGTCTGCCAGCATGCGCCCAAAACACAAAGTCAATCTTTTCTCGTTTTTTTTCTTTTCTAACTCCTTTAGTGTATATAGTGTATATTTTCAGGAAGTAAGGATACTGGTGACCGAGTTTTTGTCCATCGTTCTCTCATCTATACAAGCTCTTCATGGCCATCATGAACGGGGTCGGTTCGGAGGGCTACATCTTCCCAGCGGAGTCTTGAAGCAGTGACCTTGCTATTGCTCAATACATCAAAGCCTTGCCGTGAAATTTCCCTGTACTGACCTCATGCTCAAGTAATAAGCAGTATATTTTCTTAATTGTATATTTAAACCATAAAAGAATTTTAGATATAGAAAAGCAATCAAGGTGCAAGTAGTTGACACAATGTTTTCTTCCAGGCAGAACAGCAATATCAAATCAGTTCACGATTACTGTGTCTGTGAGACAATCTCCTATTAATGGATCGTTCTTGTGCTATTTATTATGAGTAATGTTTTTCCAACATGCAAGTACAGTTAGCAGTGCTGTTTTAAGAACCTATACTACTTTACCACTGCATCATTTTAATACCTGACAGTTTTGTCTCATTTTATCTTTATTTCATCACTCACTCATTCATTTTCCAATCCTATTAGGGTCGCGGGGAGGCTGGAGACTATCTCAGCCAACACTGGGCGAAGGCATGGTACACTCTGAACAGCTCGCTAGACTATCTCAGGGCCAAAACATATACAACCAATCACACTTACTCCTAGGATTCATTTATAACAGTTAATTAGCCTAATGTGCATGTCTTTGGACTTTGGGAGGAAACCGGATTACTTGGATAAAACCCACCCAAGCACAGGGGAGAACATGAAAGCTCCACACTGAAACGCCCACACCAAGTCTCAAAGCCAGCACCTTCTTGCTTAAAGGTGGATGTGCCAACTACTACACCAATGTACCACCCCTACTTTTACCGCAAATAAGAGATTTAATGGTTATCTAGCAAAACAAACTCAAATGTTAGCTAGCTGCTCTGTATCACATGTTGCTGGGTTGCCTAGCAACATTCTTCTCATAACTCAAATCTTGACATGGAAAGTGCATTCATCTTTCATGAAGAAAAAACATTTTCACCTAATATTTTTTATCCCCCCTACACACACATACCTACACAACCCAATTTTACCTTCTTTTGTGTCCTTGCTCTCTTCATCCTCCATCTGGTCCGACTCCAGACCTGCTTTGGGCTCTGTATTGTCTTCATCCTCTTCTTCATCCTCTGTATAAAGACAAAGAAAATTCTGTATCATCTGCCAAAATTTCACCCCCGCCCCTTCAATGACCCATCTTGAACCCAAGCTCTGGCTGCATTCACACTAATAGCTTACAGATCTCCTGTACAAGCCCACAAAAAAAGGCCAGACTCTTCACTAATGTAACAGCACACAAATCATGACCTCCAATTATAATCACAGTCTCAACTTGTTTTGGATCAACATGCCTTATTTGTAAAGGATTTCATGAGGATTTGCACAGCTGCATTTTCACAAATTTGAGCCAAAGATAAATAGTGAGATAAAAGAAAACACATAGGATCTGATAACCACGTGTGCCATACATGTGTGTGTATGTGAGTGTGTGTGAGTAAATCAAGATGTCCGCTGGGAGGGGAAGCACAGATACCGAACCGGAAACAAGACTGTTGAGTGGCATGCCTCCTCTGTGTTCTCTCTTGACCCCACCTCAGCTGCACTGTGCCTCTGGGCCATGACGACTCACCCCACAATTAACCCAATCACCCCAGTCAAAGAAGAAGCCTGGTGCTCATCTCCCACAGCCACCTGCCTCTGTGCCCCTCCCACTGCTCAACCCACCATGCTGGGCATGTGTTCCTAACCCTCCCCACCCCTGTGACCCATGCCCACACATGCCAAAGGGGCTCCAAGACTCTTAACACCCATTGGACACCTGCGGATAAGAGTGTGCCCCAACAGCCGCATTCTAAGACACACAAGGCTCTGTGGGATTGTTTTCTTGTTGACCCTGTGTGGCAGAGGTTAACAGGCACGGGTCATGCTGACAGTAGGCGCCCAGTTCTAAGGAGGAAGTGATCCCATTGCACCAGACATGGCACGACTCACGCACTCAACACCAGTGTGTTTGTGTTCACACCCGCTGAGATGGAACGCAGTGCCTCAGGGCTTGCCAGACAATTTAGACTCAGGACTACAGGAATCTGTTCTCTAAAACTACTGTTTAATGTCTGCTTTTATAATAGACTTGGTGTTCTTAAAGCATTTAATGTTTAATCTCATTCAGTAATATTTTTTTGTGTTTATCTCTATCAGACTGAAGTATTCCCTGATTCCAGAACAGCAAGGATGCAATCTAGGCAATGGTGAATAATCTGAAACATAAAACCTCTGTGGCTTCTGGCAGGGCAGCTTTGGTGAGTTAAAATCTTGACTGCAAGGTTTAATAAGCCCATATCTGCGTTGAGTTTCTTCCCGAGAGGTCCTGGTGAATGCGGATCGGTGATGTGAGTGCAATTTGGGCCTGAGACAAATGTGGTTTAGCTGCCGAATGTGACCAAGCCTCTGAGCCAAAGACCAGCGGGGAACCAAGGAGTCCTCAGGCCTAGACGGGAAGCCAGCCAAGCAACCCAGACTGTACCACACTACAACACACTGTACTCCTCCACCAGATCCCTTCTCCATCTGTTTTTCTCTTGTACTCGTCTGGGCTCAGAGGTGATGCTCTTTGCATAAACAGTACGACTCACTCTCTCCATTCTAAGACTTTCTGACTGTTCGTCCAGACTTGGACAGAAATAACGCTCAAATGAAAGCAGGAAGGATATTTGAAGGACACCGCATGGCTAGAAAGTGAGGAACCACTGAAACAGAAGACAGCAAGAAATCTGGGCTGAACTTGACCCTATTTGACCAAGTTTTTGGGCAGGATGATGTGGTACAGGCCAGAGGAAACACGAGAAAGCTGAGAGGCTGGACAACGTGAAGTGGTCAGGCTAAGAACAATCACTGACCACAGAGGCTGGAACAACGTAAGCTAGTCTTGATTCATGATTGCGGCTGAGAGGCCACAGGTTCACAAACAACGTGAGAGAGATATGCCATAAGTTCTTGTGGCTTGCTGTCTACGCTACAGGCATGCATTTTTATGACCCAATCATAAAAATCAGCGTCTGCAGAACATCAAAAATGAGTCTGTGTGACAAAGGGGTGAGGAACATACTACAAGAAAGAACTGAGGCAATATAAAACTGATATAAACCCATAAGACTGTAACAATTCGATTTAAAAGAAGTTAGCCACTGCATACCATCTGAGATGATATTGAACTCTCTACCTCACACAGGGTGTTGGGGTATTAATGAAAACTCTCTGAGATACAAGAAATGACAAGGGGCAGCTTTAACACAGTCACTCTAAGTCTATCCAGTAGGCATGTAATCTTCAGTCACCTGATATGTTCCCTTCCACCTGCGGCGTAATACCAGCTAGCTCTGTGGGGCAGCGTATTAAGCTCTATCCTCCCTGCCTGCCAGTTTGATGAAACTCTGGGACTACGTGGCATGGTAATGACATCCTCTGCAACTCATAGCTGTTCAATCTTTTCCTTCAGCTTCCTCATGCTGCTAGTGTCAATTCAAATCCACACTGGGTCACAGTGTTCTCAGAGCATGAAGATCTTAAACCAGTAGCTCAGCGTGCCTATGTATTATTCAGCCAAACATGATGATCGCCATCAGGTCATTATAGTAACCTGGGTGACTGCTAGATTTGTCCATATATCATCAAACAAGGTATAAATAGAGACATTATAGATAAATGAGCGTATGTATTAATCCCAGGAAATAAAGAGTATAAAAACACAATTTTATTAGGAGTTGTCAAAATTATTTGAAAGAAGTTTTGTTTTTTTAATAGGTATGAAAATGTGCAAAAAAGATCAATTCTCTTCAAATCTGCCATTACAACAAAAGTGAAACAGGAAGAATGTCCGATAGTGTGATTTGGAGGACATCCTGGATAAGGGCCAGTGCCTGTCCTGTTGCTGATAGATGGATGTTGACACCAAGCACTTTAATAAAAGGTGAAGGGTATGGTGCAAAGAGACACAGCTAGTGTGAAAAAATGCACACAGGATGGGATCCCATCCATTTAACGGCAGGAGGATGCAACCCAGCTTTTCATCCAGCCGTTTATTGGGCCAAGCTGTGCAACTCCAGGCCTCCCATTCGGGATATGGAGCTCATTACACAATCAAAAAAATTCCCCCTCATCTGACAAGCGGGGAGTTTTCCTTCTAATGTGCGGTGCCAAGAAGGGGGTGGCTGGTGTTCCTCACTAGGCCTTCTCCTCAATACAGAAGAAAATGGAACTGAAAAAGCACGAGGGGTATTTCCGTGTGGGGGCGTGAGCGATGTTGAAAAACGGGGGGGGGCGACCCTGGTTCAGGCTATCCACCATATACTGCACATCTTCTCCGCTGTGAGCCAATACAGACACACAGACACAATTTGCGCCTCAGAAGTTGGGTGTCAAGCAGCCTGCAGACCACAAAAGAGGCAGAGAGCAGGGAGCAGAGGAGGAGGCGGCGGCAATGTGGACATGAAAGAAGTCTCTAATGTGGCACTGGCACGCCACCCCAAGCATGACATAAACACTGTATCACTGCACAGCACACAAACTCAGATAGAGCTTTTAAACACTCCTGGGAAGAGCTCATTCTCACCTGACGGGCACTTGCAGCACTCTATAAGCTACTTCACATGAAGATATTACATCTGCAATGCTTTCATGATGAAAGCCATCTTTCACTGATATCGACCAAGGATCAATGACTATAAATGGTTAAAGGACATCGTCCAGAGTTTATTCATTCTCATTTCTTAACACTACCTCAACACTTCCTGCTAAGCATACTGATGGATGTGCTGCAGTCTCTGCACCATGACTCATCCACTTCTAGACAACAAAGATCTCTCTCTTTTCCTCACACTTCAAGTAAGACTCCATGTGAGATTGTCAGACTTTCTGAAGTCAAGCTGTGGGGGGGCTGTTTGGGGGGGGGGCAGGCTTCCTCTCTCTGGGCCGGGCTCATCAAACGTGTACTATAGAGTGCGGAATAGATACGCTGAGCTCTAAGAAAGAAGGCAAGCCTTTAATTGACTCAGAGCCACTCTTCCCCCTCAGGCCTCCTGCAGCTGTGCACTTGTAGGCTAAAAGTGCCCTGTGCCCCCTCTCATCTCTATACACAACCAAAGTCTACTCCATAATCCCAGGACTGTTGGTTATTTTTTTTAGATGACCTTCTAACTTTAAAAAAAAACATGTAAAAGATAAAATTGCTCCAAACATTAGTGTATCTAGACATTTCGCCTTCCTGTAAATACAGTAAAAACGACTCTCTCCCAATGCAGCGTACAATAATTACTGAATAATTTTACTTTAAAAGGGCACTCGGGAATAAAAATCCAAAATGTCTCCAATGATATGGAGTAAACATGAATATCTCCTCTTAAAGCGCTCTTACAAGAGATGTAATTACATTTTAAGTAATATATAAACATAAATAATCCAAAGTCATGAATTCATCCCAAAATGCTGAGGCGGACATGCTACAGTGTTAAATACCATATATAAGAAAGCACATTAAACTTTAGTTTACACAATCTATAAGGTTTTAGGGACTGAAAGAACTCCATAGAATTAATTAAGAGATGTATTTTATGTATGAAGTAGTAAAATGATTTTATGGATGGCAGCTATCACAGGACTATGTAGTATCATGTCGTTCTTACAGTTAAAACTGTTATATTGTACATTCAAGAAATCAAATGGTTTAAAAATATTAAACAGACTATTTCAAAATCAACTAAAGACAAATAGCGGATTAAAAAATGCCATCGCGCTATGTATATAAATCATTTTCTTCCATATCTGCTCTTTTTTTGAAAGATCCTTAGAAGTACAGCATTGTGGAAAACTAAACTATTTGCTGGAAAGCACAGTTTTTGGGCTCAGGCTCTCAATGCCATTCTGCATCCTCATTTTCATTTGTCATCATGACAAACGTCTCAGATCAAACCCGCTGTGCCGTTTATAGCAGCGCTATCAAACCTTTATCTGCTGGCAGAAATCTGCCTCTCCCTCTGGCTCGGTACCCTGGGGTCTGGAAATATTCAGAGCAACAGAGATAAACAAACGAGTCACTTTGAACACAGATAACTACTCCGAGCCTCCACTAACGCTTGCAGGAAATGCTCCAGATTGAGGGATTTTTCAGGCCTTGTCTGATTTGGAGGGGGAAAAAAAACACAAGAAATGAGCCGAACAAGAAGGTTTTGACATTTGATTAATTACAATCACTGTATGAAAGGTCTCATTATTTCAATATACGTAAACAATTCCAGGGTAAACAATATGAAATATAGTCAACTTTTTAATGTTTTTTAAAATTATAAAATAATCATTTGTTATACATTATAAAATAAAACATTTCAAATAAAAAAAGGAATTTTTTTTGTACATATTGGTACATATGTGTTTTATGTATATATGTGAGCTAGTAGTCTTTATGGTATACTAGCATGGCTAATGTGTGAATATGTGAAAATTTCCAATCATCATAAGGCTACACAACAGGGCTGAGCAAACGGACAATACAGTACTGATACCAATTATATTTTATGTCACACTTCAATTTTCTGACATATATATATATTTTTTTACAATATGGTTTAAGTGTAATTTTTTTTTTTCATTTTAATATGTTTTATAAATAATAATTTTAAAACTGTGGTGGGAAAAAAACTATAGGTTATTTTTTTAAGGATTAAGCAAATCAACCTTGAAATATTTTGTACACGTAAGGTAGACATAAAACTTAAAACAGCAAACTTTCACAGTTTTATAAAAGATATAAAATATCATATTACATCACATATCTTCTATAAATAATTTACATAACTCCATAAATGTGCTGTACTGGGGTTTAGTAAATACAGTAGTATCCTACATCTTATAATATAAGATATTAACTCTGTATATCTGAGTTTCACTCTTCTGAAATTTGCTTACTGATGTTGGCTCAAAAATAAATAAATAAGTGACAATAAATAATAATAATTATAAATATAAAGACTTTTACCAACCTTTCTTTTTCAGTTAATTATGAAACCATTTTTATTTAAAGTTTATCATATTTCCTATTAATAATTATACAAGGCAAGGTAAGTAAACACCTCAGTGCAATTACACTACTGAAACTAAAACCATGTAATCTACTACAGAACAAAAACTACTGAAACTGTCTAGGTTTACGGTGATAGCTTGTATTTTAGGAATAACAGTAAACACAAACTCTGAGTAAAACACTGAGCTCCACACTAAGCTTCTCCTATTGCTCAGCTTTTTTCATTTTTTTTTACTTTGAACTGCCGAGCCTCTAAGCTGCATCGGTTCTGCGGCCAGCAACCTTGGTGCCAGTGAAGCTGGCGAACCCCCAGAACCACATCTTTAAGAGAGCCATCATGCCACGCCATGCACAGTCCGGCCGCAGAGCATGATTAAACCTCATGACTTCAAACTTTCCAAACACTGGCCTGTCAAAATGAGCCACTCGACCAGGGCAATGAGCAAAATGTACTTTTCACCAGGTCGTATAAGAAAGGACGGTTTGGTGGAGAGTTTTGGTAAATGGATGAAGTGATGATATATCAAGCAGCACGCCATACTGAATGTGTCTGGCAGGATGTGTGTTTTGATTAGGACTAAAAGAAAGAGAAATTTATCACATATATGATCCATTCCTGGTCTGCTGTGAAAATAAACACTGTACATTTTCATTTATCAACTCAAAAGCTTCTACATTTCATACAAGTCAGAGATGGCAAAGGGTGTAGATTTCAAAATTTATGAATAAAATGCAACAAAGAAATCTCTTTAGTGCATTATTTGCTGGGTCTCTTCATACTGGCACTGAAACTAGAAGTGAATGTCTCGTGTGTTAAGAGTGCTCTCTGATGGTCATGAATGGTAGTGTATCTTTTAGAGATATGCGCCTTCCATGCGTCGGGTCAATCTGTTTCTGGTGTTACTTGATCCGAACAATTTTCTTTCTGTTGAAGTTTTCAGAGGAACATTCTAGTTCTGTATTAAGATCAAACTGCTTGGAAATCTGATGTTGTTTTGCAGACATATAGTATGACTGACAGTCAATAAAGGAGAACAAGTGGCCTGTTTTTTTTTGCCTCCCTTAAACTCAACATCAAACCTTGGGGGACTCCACAAGCTCATGGAAACTTAAAAGTTCAATTCAGTACATGGAAAAAAAAGGGGGCAACTATTCACAGGAATGAAAACATATTCTATTGGATTTCCAACACACATCAGATGGCAAAAATTATTAGAGCTGCTCAGTGGACAGCAGCTGCTTTCTGGCAGAGAACAGTTTCATGTATCTTATTATATGTGGTGGTATGGGAGAGGAATTGCATGTGGGTCCCACTTGGCATGCTCGACTGACTGTGAAACACATCATTTCGTCTGATATAATTTTTTTCCGTGGATTTGACTGGCATCCTGTTTCAATATAAACCATTTGGGGCTTCTTTCTGAAAGGAAACTGGAGCCACAAATGAAACTCACACTCTCTACTGGATACATTGCGAGGCGTAGAGGTAACTACAGGCTCTGATGTCACCAATTAATTCTGACAATACGGATAAAAAAAAGCCAAAATGCATCAGCATTTAAATTCAATATGACTCGTCTTGCGCCCTCAGACGGCGCTCTGAGAGGAGAAACAGGCTGCGTGGATGAGGGGGGAACTTTGGCGGTAACCTTTAGTTTTGTGAGCGCTGACACCCAAAGCTTTTCTCTCGCATGAGAGAGCTGAAACAACACGGCAGCACCAAACACTTCCATATGTGACCCAAGTGCATGGCTCAGCTGCGCTCCCAGAAAACCAAGAGCCAGGGTCAATATGCCGCTGCTGGCGATGGAGAATGGAGCGAACCTACATGACAGCCATATAGAAGAGCAATCGCATGATCATCCTGTTACACCTGGATTCAGTACGTTGAAACTGATTTTTTAACTCAGTGACCTTGTGTTTGTGGGTGAATCTTCAGGTGCTAGTAAATATAGACTTTAAACTTTGGACAGTAAAAGCTTATTGAGGTTGAGAATTAGCTTCGATCTGATCGTGAACCATTTATACCTAGTTTTTACAAATGCTTCGTAAACATAAAAATAATCCAATAAATCAATGCTTGGCCAGTTGCACTTCATAGTTTGCTATTTCATTTCTTAACTACTTCATTATTAGGCATGACGTGCCCTCGGTCAGCGTTCCATAATGCTTTACAGACTAACCAGTTCAAACCCAGTTTGCTGGTAATTAGGAAACATTAAGGCCCACCACCAGTTAAAACAGAAGTACAGGGGGGGGGAATGTATTCTTAAAAAAAAACCTGTCTGTGAATTATACATACTCCCACTGGAGACCTTACAACTAATGATCCAGAAATATGCCCGAAAACACCCACGCACATACCCACACACCCACATACACATACACCAAGATTAACAAAGAAAGAAATGGCTTCCGTGACCGTATGAACCCTTAACCTTATTTGCGCTGAATTCCAGGGTGGGGAAATGCAAAAACTGTAAGACTATAACTAAGCGCCGTTTGCGGTTCACTAACAGTAATTACAGCTACGATATTACAACAGGCTTCCCCCTGCACGCACAACAGCAACTCTTCGGCCATGTTTCCAGCACGGCTCATTGGGGGGTTCTCTCATATTGAGACTCATTTCAGAAACTCAGACCTAGCTACAGCGGCCCACTTTCCATCCTGACCCAGTGCCAGTTTTAGTGAGCCTCGACACATCCTTGCTCAGCTGAAACAGTTACTTTTTTGAGAGATTTTAAAGCAGAATAACTGATACCGATCTCTGATATCAGATGGAAATTAGATAGAGAGTCCGGTAATGCTATGTCAGCGTTCTGGTTTACCCACAACGCCAAGGTCCACTGGGTTTAGCCATGCTTTGGTGATATGGTCACTTAACTCTGAAAAACATGACTTCAGAAAATCCATGTGGAAGATTTTAAAGGAAACCTCAGCTTTCTCCTAATTATTAGCCATTATAAAAAAAAAAGAAATCCTTATTCCTTTCACCCGTTCCTTTTGAGACACACCTCATTTCAAGAGGACAAACTTACATACAGCAGAAATAAAATGGATCGGATCTATTGGCTTAACAATGCTTCTACAATATCTTCCACACTGATAAGCCTAATAGTGGTTAGCACGTTCGCATCACGGCAAGAAGGTCCTGGGTTCGATTCCTGGGCTCAAGCGTTTATGTGTGGAGTTCACACGTTCTCCCCATGCTTGCAGGGGTTTCCTCCCACAGTCTAAAGACATGCATAGTAGATTAACTGGCTGCTCCAAATTGCCCCTAGGTGTGGATGTGACTGTGAGTAGTTGTGTGTGTTGCTCAGTGACGGTTTGGCCAGGTGTTTATGGTGTACCCTGCCTTCACCTATTGTCGGTTGAGAAAGGCATCAGCCTCCCCGTGACCCAAGTCAGATTAAGTGGCTCGGCAAATGAATAAGAAAATGATGAGATTTTTTAAATAATAATAATAATAATAATAATAATAATAATAATAATAATAATAGTATTCCACAGTAAGAGCTGAAGCCATGTGACGGACAGCTAATATGATTAACCCTAGACAATGCATACTAAGCAGAGATGTATCTCAGACCAACCAGCAAACAGCAACTTAATCATGGCTCACACTACTCATATTCATTACAGTAAGGGTTGGGTGGAAATTAAACATTATTACATTATATCATTAGAGTCACATGCACACACAGAGTGATGCAACAGCCTTAGGTTAAGTCAAAAGTTCAGCTGGGTTAAACTGCCATCAACACACTGAGAAGATTGCTTTTGCTTTTTGTGTGTTTTGCAAGCACTTTAAAGCATAATTAATAATTACTGTTGGTGTACCTTTATTTGTCAGGTTAGGCTCTGATAAACATTTGGCTCACTCTCATACAGGTCATTATACCTCCCTAAGCTATGAAAGTGTGTATTATTGGAGAAAAGATTAATAATGTCACCATCTTTATTCAAAATGCACAGCTTAATGTCCAGGACATTTCTCATACACATTTTTTTTTATTGTTTGCAATGGGGATGGGATGGTAGTGTACTGCAAGAAGGTCCTGGGTTTGAGTCCCAGGCTCGGCGAAGGTGTTTATGGAGTTCTCTACCGATGCTTGCGGGGTTTCTTCCCACAGTCCAAAAACATGAACATTAGGCTAACTGGCTGTTTCAAAGTGACCCTAGGTGTGAGCCCCTGCAATGGTCTGGCGATCTTTTCAGGGTGTACCCCTCCTTTCCCTGCAACCCTATTAGGATTAAACTGCTCAGCAAATGAGTGAGTGAGTGAGTGAGTGAGTGAGTGAGTGTTTACAATGAGTTCTATGATAAACCTGGTCGGAAAGAGAAACCCACACATATGATATCTGAATATTAATGATTTCTCAGCTAACATAATATGATACCACCATCTACAGGACTCTGCTTTCATAAGATGGTGATATATTGGAGATATACTGATCATTATACCACCATCTACAGGACTCTGCTTTCATAAGATGGTGATATAATGGAGATATACTGATCATTTGGTTTGGTGTAATCCCATTTTTGAACCAGTTGATATTTTTATAGTGGGAAATAAACACATCCATACGAACATGGGCGGAACAACACATCAGGGGAAGTGACATTTAAAATCTGACAACTGCACATTCACTGAGACTGTAAAGCAGATGATATCATGATTCTCTGTGTATCTGTAAGCCTGCACTAATAACCACAGTCAGTCACCTATGTTTAATAATTTTATGATAATCATCTATGTCATTTTGGTATGGGCTATTGCATAACTAGGCAACTATCAGAAATTATCTGAACTGTGATTTACCCACATGAGGATATGAGAAGAAAGGTCTCAGTCCTTATCTAAATAAACCATTTTTCAAGTTACATTATTTTATTCGAGCTACATTATTTACTAGATATTAAAAAATATTCTTTTATATATTACACATGCATGATCAACCAAGGTTAAAAAATTGTCCATGCAAACATACCCGGTCAACTTCCTCACCAAGAAACGTTTACACGTGCAAACAATCTGGTGCACTTGAAAAAGTTCAGAATGTTGATCCAACCATTTGAAAAAGCTCTGATGTAGACTGTAGCTAACAAACTGTGTGGGAACTCTTAACATCGGGCCTTATAATAAACATAGACTATTCCTAGAAACAAAAAAAAATGTAACTTTAGATTTCCTATAAATTTGAATGTCAAGTTGCTGAGCTACAGAACCAAAAGCTATGCAGAAAACAACATTTCAACAGCATATCACTTTCCTAATCCCTAACACTACCCTTGGGAATTCTTCAAACGAGTACAGATGAGCTTGGCAGGAAGAAAGTGAACTCTGCTTCACACAACTGTCACTATAGGTATTGTTGTAATTAATACATGTAAGGGCCTTCAACATCTCAGGGTATTTTAGCACCTGGCTTCCAATAGAATGTGCAGTGGAAAGAGGCACTGCTGCAGACCCACACACACAGGATCTGTTCAGGTTCAACAACAAGTGAAAGAAACTTCCCAAATGGCCTGAACAAACAGAGTGCAAGCAGGTGGCGAAGTGATACATCGACCTCTCTCTCTCTCTCTCTCTCTCTCTCTCTCTCTCTTTCTCTCTCTCACTCCACCCTTTCTTTCTTCTCCTTTTTCTGAGGCAGGGTCACCTACTGACAGTCATGTGGCTCTCACCAGGTGGCAGACTCGACTCCGCAGCCGGCACTGTCTCCAGAACAAAGCAGTTAAGAGCAGGAGGAAAAAACAAACAAACCGCGCTGATCGCGAGCATCGCTAATGGCAGCGGCCAATCAAAGGCTTGTCAGTAGTTGCACTTGCTGAAAAAAAAATGGCTCGCCCTGACAGGAAATTCCACCAGCAATTTTAATTCTGATCAGGCTTCAAGGAAGTGGAAAGAATAAAAACACATCAATTATAATGACAGGAAGTCTCCAATCACATGGCAAGCAGCTGTTGCCAACGCAGGGATCAAGGAGCCATGAGAAGATGGTGAGGAATCCAGTTCGAAAGGCATGATGGGGGAAAAAAGGAGAGATAAGTCTATGGGATAGGAGGAGAAGACAGAAGTAGTTTTGGCAAAACTCCGATTTAATGTGCATTGCTTACTGATTAGCCCACTGCAGGGTAAAAGGAACTCGAGAGCCAAGTACAAGAGTAAAACTACATGCCTTTGCATTATATCTACCAACAATGGTATGCAAAAAGAAAAAAAAAACTCTCAGCCGAAGCTTGTTAAGGGGTACCATCCATATGGAGATGTTTAAAGCAGTTTTTTAAAACCATCTGTGTTTTATACCAGACCTGGCTCCCGAGTCTGGAGGATGCAATCAAATTAGATGAGGCGTATGTGTGCTTCAGTATAACAAGATCATAAATTTGAAAATATAATTGAAATATAATGCTTGAAATATGATTGGCTTTAGATGTATAATTTAAGCGGATGTTAAGAACATAGGAGTACATTAAAGTAAAGGACTGGAAATTGATGGCCAAATCCTATCATCTCTGGTACTGTATGTATTTGAATGAAGAAAATAGGAAGATAGATAGGAATCATATCAAAACTGATACTTTTACCAACAGTATTATTAATATTTTCCACTTGTATTAGGGTCACAGGCAGGCTAGAGTTTATCCCAGTCAACTTCAGGCGTTGGCAGGGTACACCCTGAACAGCACACCAGACCATCATAGGACCAACTATATATATATATATATATATATATATATATATATATATATGTATATATATATATATATATGCACTGAAACGGTCTGGCGAGCTGTCCACGGTGTACTCTGCCTTCACCCAGAGTTGGCTGAGATGGGCACCAGCCTCCCCGTGACCGTAATTAGGAATAAACGGTTCAAAAACTGAATGAATTATGACTATCTATCTATCTATCTATCTACGTATCTATCTATCTATCTATCTATCTATTTATCTATCTATCCATCTATCTATCTATATATGCTACATGCGATACACTATTTAATGTGCCTTAAAATTACCAAACACATTAACTGATATACAGTACACAAGATGATCTCTGCAAGATGTGGAAGTATACCAGTGGCCCTCCCCAGAGAAGCCGGCACAATTTCAGGTGATGTTCTGATGATAGACGACATCTTAAATTACCCCAGTCTGCATCCACTTAACGGCCGTCTCAATGCCCTCACTGTTCTGTATTCTAGGCAGAGCCACTGATGGGCAGGCATCTCTTTTCAAAGAGCCATTCCCCTGGCTTTCCTCTCAGGAAATGGAGGCCACTGCTGGTCAAATGAATCTTAATCCGCGCAGGTTCGAGCTCCCCAATGAAAGCAGACAGCCGAAATGACAGTGCATCTGACAGTTATAAAAATCAAAGCCCTTCCCCTGGTGGACACTTTTTATTTAAAAAAAAAAAAAGAAATCATTTTAACAAAAATATTTCATATGTATCCACAGGAATCAAGTGGTTACTGATATACAGTAGCTTAAGAATAAGTGGCGGGGTGAAAGAATCTATAGTGGATTTTTAACCATAATTGCAGTTGAGGTCAAAATAAAACTACTAATAATCCACAGACTGGTGGACTGTTATGACTGGTAATAACAGCAGTGCATGTTGCAGCTAAAAAATGTCGGCTAAGTACCTTCTGACTGATGTGCTGCTAGTGGAGTCTGTGTCTCTTTTGAGTATGAAACCACCTCTTTGGGCAGGAAATCCACTTGGGTTATCTTAGATGCCCCCAGTCTATGCATCCTGCGCCTGGAAACACATACACAAACACACACACAAAACAAATTTGCTTTTTCCTTTATATCTGCCATCCCATACTCTGCTCATTGAGTCCTGTTTGTATTAAAAGCCAACATGTAATATCTTATGATACTATTTCACATAAGCGTAGTGTACAGTCATGTTTTCCGATCCTAGCTAATGAACAGATGACATGAAATTACAGTGATTTGGAAATATCTCCCTTTTAATGATGGCAGTCAAAGCAGACTGCAAACTGTGCTCTGTGTAAATATCAACAAGAGCTATTACAGCATCTTCATACAATGCAAGCCACCTGATAAACTGCATGATTAACAAAGGGAACTGAGGGCAACTGTCTTAAACAAGGTTGGTATGGTCATTAAAAATGAGCGCAAGGTGCCTTGAATTGCACGCACAGAAAGGTATTCATGAACGCAGAGTCTACGTTATTCTCATGTCAAGACGCAGTTCATGTCCAAGCCATTAAATCTTAAACTTAAATCTCAGAACATTTCAGAGCGGCACAGCAGCATAGTGGTTAGCACGTCTGCCTCACAGCAAGAAGGTCCTGGCTTTGATCCCTGGGCTCGGGTGTTTCCGTGTGGAGTTTGCATGTTCCCCCTGTGCTTGCGTGGGTTTCCTCCGGGTACTCCGGTTTCCTCCCAAAGTTCAAAGACATGCACATTAGGCTAACAGGCTGTTCCAAATTGACTGTAGGTGTAAGTATGAGTGTGAACAGTTATACAGTTCACCCAGTATTGGCTGAGATTGGCAACAGCCTTCCTGCAACCCTCAGATTAAGCAATTCAGCAAATGAGTGATGAATGATTGATGAACACTGCAGAATCAACTTTTACCAGAATACGCCTTTCATGGCGCACTGTATTGTATACAGTATTGTGTACTGTGTACATGAACATGTCCTCATACTCGGCAGCACACTGGCGCACTGGTTAGTACGTTCGCCTCACAGCAAGAAGGTCTTCTTGGGCGATTCTGTGTGGAGTTAGCATGTTCTCCTGTGCTTGCTGGGTTTCCTCCGAATACTCCGGCTTCCTTCCACAGTCCAAAAACATGCACAGTAGGCTGACTGGCGATTCCAAATTGCCCTTAGGTGTGAGTGTGAGTGTGAATGGTTGTATGTGTGCTGTTGAGGGTGTATGTGTGCTGTTGAGGGTGTATCCCGGCTTCGCACGACCCTAATTAGGATTAAGTGGCTTAGAAAATGAATGAATGAATGAATGAATGAAGGTCCTCATACTCAGCCTGAATGAAATCATATTGATGCTTCCCCTTTAAACAGCAAGACATTAATAACAAATCTGTGTTGCATTTTAGCTTTCAAATATACCTTGAGAGAAGATTTCATAAATCTCAGTGGTAGCCTTAAAAATGAGATAGAGAGAGAAAAAAGCTTTCTGCACCTGTACTGGTTAGGCTAAATCAATCAATGTCAGAGCCTCTGGCAAACAGCTGGAGAGTTACCAGCTGAAAGCATTTAAACCTGACAAATTTTAAAAAGGAGAATGAGAGTGGGAGGGCCAAGTAAGGGACAGACAAAAGAAGGTAAATAAAAGGCCAGACAGGAAAAGATTGAGAGACACTGTAGTGGGCATTAAAAGAGACACAAAGAGAGAAAATAATTAAGCAAAAGGAACAGCAAAAAGAAAGAGAATGGAGGAAATACCCGAGCTCAGAATCAGCCTGGAGCTGGAGAACAGAGGGGTCAGTGTCCCATTGCAGGGTCCTGGAGCGAGCAGCAGGGGGTGCCACGCAGGGATCAGAGAGGAAAAGAACATGCACGATTAGCTTCACTACTAATACACGCTGTCACACTAAGCATACAGTCACACCATATACAAGTCCAGAAAACTCCAGAATAAGGAATTGTTCTTCTGGGGAAATTTAATCCTATCTGAATCCACATTGAACTAAACTGTGATTGTATTATACAACGTCCAAACTGCTAAGCCTGTATGAAATGAATGGATCAGGTAAACAGTAGCACTTTTTTGTAATGCTTTTACAGATCGTTTGTCTAATGTCCGTCATGGAAACCATGAATTAGGATAATATTTTACACTGTTGACCTGCTGCTGCTCAAACTGTTTGAATGTGTCTGTACTGACCAGCACAGCAGAGCCAGCAGCATATTTAATTACCTTCTAATTAGCATTAACATTCAAATTATGTTTGAAGTCTGATATTTAACACTTGCTTGTAGGTTTATTAAACCAACACTGCAAAAACTGACATGTTAGTAAATGAAAATATCTTGATTATGGCACAGTGGTGTAATGGTTAGCACGTCCACCTCACAGCAAGAACGTCTTGGGTTTAATTCCCAGGCTCGCTGTGTATTTGTGTGGAGTTTGCATGCTCTCTCCGTGCTTGGGTCTCTCCAAAGACATGCACATTAGGCTTACTGGCTGTTCCAACTTCAGGTGTGTGTGTGTGTGTGTGTGTGTGTGTGTGTGTGTGTGTGTGTGTGTGTGTGTGTGTGTGTGTGTGTGTGT
>JAOUQZ010000028.1:7189771-7221323 GCA_028564935.1 Neosilurus hyrtlii
GTGTGTGTGTGTGTGTGTGTGTGTGTGTGTGTGTGTGTGTGTGTGTGTGTGTGTGTGTGTGTGTGTGTGTATGTATGGTGCCCTGCGATGAACTTTTCTACCAGGCAGGTTGTATTCCCATTTCCTACCCAGTGTTCCTGGGATAGACTACACCAGATCAACTGCACCACTGATCAGGATAAAGCTCTAACTGAAATTAGCGATACCTGTTACATCACCATTAGATCATTAGGGCCCTTAATGCCTAATTGCTCAGTTGTATAAAAATGTTAATTGTAATTTGCACTGGATAAGACATCAACCAAATGCCGCAAATGTAAAGCTGTTCAAGGTGCACCCCGCCCATGCCCAGTGTGAGCTGAGATAGGCTCCAGCCTCTCCGAGACACTGTTCGGATTAGGTGGTTTGGCAAATGAGAGAGTGAGTGAAAATCACTGAGTGTTTTGCATATGAATGCTAGAGCTTTTCATTCCAGATGAGCATGAATTACTTCACTTGTGACACAGCAAATACTTTAGGCATGACACATGACACAGCAAACCTGGTCTGGTGTTAAAACTAAAATGTTATTACTTTCAAATTAATAAAGGAAGGATGAATGTATAGAGGTATTAATAATGAAGGAGAGGGGATACCTTTGGGTATTACATTATGGCTGAATGGAGCAACATGAGCAGACAATTAAAAAAAAAACATAATATAGTAAAAAGAGAAGGGCACTTAAACAAGAGTTATTTAAATACACCAAAAAAAAAAATCTTAAACACAGATTTAAGGGTGGAAATTTTAGAAAGATAAATTAGCTTAATTAATCTAATAAAATGCTTCTATAATAAGAGCTACAGCACCTTGTATAAATGGGTGTCAAGGCAAAACTGTCATAAACAGACATAATATTAGTATTATTTTTATGTCACTGAATAAGGTAAACCTAGATTTTATTATGATTATTATGATTATGATTATGATTATTATTTATATGAGGGGGAAGATGCTTGCTGCTGACAGTAGGTTGCTTATTCACTGAATGACGTCATACCAAATAGTCAAAGCAAGGATCCCAAGATGCAGAAATATAATAATAACTATATAAATCAAACCCATGCATGTCGAATAAATATATAAAAATAGTGTATTAATGATGGCCTGTTATTAAAATGATGCAGAGGTGTTTAGATGCATGCCAGTGCTCACCTGATGGCCGGGTAGATGGATGCTGCCCTCCCTGAAGATGCTGTATCACTGCTTAATGTTATTCTGCACAATCCTGCATCCGGTACAGTGATCACCTTAAAACATCCTGGAGCTGATGCTAGCTTGTGACAAATGCATAAAGGCTACATGATAACCGACTGCAAATTCAGGCTTATTTTAATAATAATTATTATTATTACACCAGCATCTTGCGCCGTTTGTCTGTTTCAGATGGCAGGAAGCAGCACCACCTCTCCTTTAATCCCAGCTGCTGAATGTCGGCATTTCCACACTGCCCCCTAGTGGAGGTCTGGGGGGTTTTCACAGCATTGATGCCCAATCTTGTTCTTGAAGCCCACTATAATCAAGGTTGCCAGATATGTGGTGCCAGTTGTATTATAGTGGAATCTTTGGGAAGGTGTTTCCAGGTAGACCTATTCAAGGTGAACCCTTTGCGGTTGAGATAGGTCCAGCCTCCCTGAGACCCTAACAGGATTAAGCGGTTCGGAAAATGAGTGAGAGAGTTATACCAGGTAACAATGAATGTTTTCCCAGAACACTCTTGAATCATGTTTTTGGTTTTGGATTCATGATTATGGTTGAAATATTTCACAGCATGAAGTTGCTGGGTTGAACCTGCCAGCAATCTGTCTTCCCGTGTGGAGTTTGTGTGTTCTACTCCTGCGTGCACAGGTTGCTCCAGGTGCTCTGGTTTCTCCTCACAATCAAAAAAACATGTGGATTAGTTGAACTGACAACTCTAAATTCCCCATGGGTGTGACTGTCTAAGTGAATGGTTTGTTTCTGTGTTAACCCATGAGACAATTGACTGTGCCCGGTCCATTGCGTACCTCCGCCTCTTGCCCACAGTTGGCTGGGATTGGTTCCAGCTCCCTTATAAATGATATAAAAAAATGATTAATCCTTCATTAAGATCCCAGCCAACTCCAGGCGCAGGCAGGGTACACCCTGAACAGCTCTTCAGTCCATATCACTGCCAACACTCACACAATCAGGAACACTCCCATTCATATCTAGGGGCAATCAAGAATATCCAACTAGCCTAATGTGCATTTCTTTGGACTGTATGTGGGAGGAAACAAGAGCACCCAGAGGAAACCCATGCAAGCAGGGGAAGGACACACATGCAGTGAGGCAAAAGTGCTAATCCGTTATCATTTCCATAACTTTTTATTTTTGTATAATCCATTAACCTCACAGAGGTCTTGCTAATACAAGGAATAAATACTGTGCATATCTAAGGCTTAAATAATCAGCCTGTGGCTCTCTTGGCATACAAATAAACCCCAGAGACCCGCAGTCTGTGAATATAAGAACTCTTCCAGTTAATTTGACTTTGATACATCCTCCATCCAGAATATTTTTAGAGATAAATAATGCATGTGCTAATAAAACAACACAACACCATGCATATTCACTTTTTAACATTATTCACATGGGATGCTTCGTTTCAGAAAGTTAGTCTTAATAACAGTGCTTACTTACACCGTGGAAAAAGACATGCTTGTCTGATCTCCACAGACCTATGAACTTCGTGCTAAGTTGAGTTCAGGCAAAGAAATTCGAGAACTGGCATTCAAGAACAATCAAGTCCCTTCATCATTTCACATTTACCCATGTGTCACAAACACTTTCACTGCTTTTTTAAACCATAAATGTAATTTAACTGTTTATGAATTTCATTCATTAATTTTCTGAACCACTTGATCCTAATTAGGGTCGCGGGGAGGCCAGCACTCATCTCAGTCGACGCTGGGCGAGGTCAGAGTACACCTTGGACAGCTCGCCAGGCCATCGCAGGGCCAACACACACACGATTCACACTCACACCTAAGGGGCAATTTGGAACAACCCTTTTTGGAAACCCAACAAGCAAGGGAAAACATGCAAACTCCAAACAGAAACGCCCGACCCCAGGAATCAAGCCCAGGCCTTCTTGCTGTGAGGCAGACGTGCTAACCACTGCGCCAGCCTCCCCGCAACCCAAATTAGCATTAAGCGGATAAGAGAATGAATGAATCAATCAATTAATAATTAAGCAAACAAGTGTACAATGTGAAACAGATAAAATTAAAGAATAAAATATACAGACTGTTTACTCTGCCTCATATATAAAAAACAAGCTCTTCCACATGCTCTAGTGGTGACCCAGGTGTATTTGCAAAATTTACAGTTTTTTCTTTTTCCATCACAGGAATTTAAATTGGAAAAAAAATTCTTAGCCAACAATATTGCCAATTTTTTTCCCTTTTTTTTGCAATATTGTAGAAATTTTAAATCCTTTACTATCTGCTGAATATGGAGCCTTTTCTACTGACCGTACATTAACCTTGATACAGGGTAATCACAGCATGTTTATGTGCTTATACAAGCCCATTTGACATGCAACAAAAAAACTTTAATTCGTGTATTTTATGAGTGGACAAGAACCAGAGTCTACTCTCTCACTTTTGAGAAAATAAGATTTAAAGTGTGAAATTTCTGTGAGTAGGGTGGCACAGTGGTGTAGTGGTTAACACAACCGCCTCACTACAAGATGGACTGGGTTCGATTCCCGGGCTCGGGTGTTCCTATGTGGAGTGTGAATGTTCTACCCGTGCTTGTGTGAGTTTCCGCTGGGGACTGTGGTTTCCCCCCTCAGTCCAAAAATATGCACAGTAGGCTTATTGATTGTTCCAGATCCTCCCTAGGTGTGACTGTGAGTGTGAATGGTTGAGTGTGTGTGCGTGTTGGCCCTGCGATGGCCTGGCCAGCTGTCCAGGGTGTACCCCGCCCTCACCCAGAGTCGTCTGAGATGGACGCGACCCTAATTGGGATTAAGCGTCTTAGAAAATGAATGAATTTCTATAATGTCAGAGTTTAACCTGACATAAATTTATTGTTGTCCATAATATGATTTATTAAACTAGAAACTAAACCACTAGCATAGAAAAATATTCCATCACTACAAAGAAGTTTTATGGTGAAAATCCTGAAATAGTAGATCCTGGCACTGAATTATCTGTGATTTTTTTTGGAACTTGCAATAAAGATTATGAGTCAGATCTTAAATCAATCAGATAAAAAATTATTATCTGTTTTCAGAAATGTTTATTAATAGTAACTAAACTGTAATGAAAACATGCAACAACCTCATTCATTTATTCATTTTCTGAAAGGCTTAATCCAAAGCTGTTCAGCTGGCGCCCATCTCAGCCGACTCTGGGCGAGGGCAGAGTCCAACCTGGACAGCTCACCAGGCCATTGTAGGGCAGAAACACACTGACGGCAACCCAGTGGCCTACTCTTTATGAACGTCAGCAATAGTTTGCCAACAACATTCTAAACAATATGCAATCTTTACTTAGATTAAGTTGCTGTGCACCAGCAGCATTATAAATAGAACCTTTTTTATTTTAAATAAGCATTAATGAATAATGTCTTAGAATAATACTAAGTCTAAGTTAAGTTTAAGTCTCTATCAAACAGCAAAACTTATATAAAACTTTATGAGAATAAACAGTTCAAAACCATAACGTAACTCCAAGTAAAATGTTCAAAGTTAATTCCATGTAGAATCTAATAATGTCACCGAAAGGTTGTGGGTCAGTTTGGCAATAACTGCAGTTACACAATGGTAGGTAGGGTCTGACACTTAAAATTAGACAACGACACAATACCCCTGATATACTTAACTCCATTTTGGACCAGATACTAGTAGAGTAGGCTCTGGTTCTCATCCACTCATATGGTCAGTTGGAAACAGACTCTGTTGTGAACATGTATACACGTGGCAGCTACATTTCTTTTAACCCTTATAAATGTCTTGTATTAACATAAGAAAAAATATGCCAAACACTTGTCTCACAAGTTATGTTTATTACATTTTTTTTCCATGTATAAAATCTTGCAGTGCAAAACTGTGTAGTAATAATATCTCTCATAGCTGAATGGTTAAAGGTGATGTGCCCCCTTTCTCAGGCTGTTGCGAACTAAAACACATGCAGACACAGTGAGTCTAACTTAAGAGTGAGGGATTAAAATCATCAACATAAGCATGGTCTTTTCCTCTACTTAAGCTGCACTCTCATACATTACCGTAATAATGAAAGTAAAGTACTGTATTTTGATAATGGTGTTGTAAGTTTTTATGAATTACGGTATTTTACCGTAAATTTCACGGTCTGTGTCTGAGAGTGTGTGAGGGTTGAAATCTGCTGTATCAATCTTGGGGATCCTGTTAAAAACAATTCTAACAGGGTCTGAAATGAAATTGATAACATTCAGATTAACACAGACTGTCCTGTCCTGTATTATTTCAGCATCAACATTAATTAAATTTTTCAACCGCTTAATCCTAACAAGGGTCGTGGGGAGGCTGGCAACCATCTCAGCCATCCAGGCCATCACAGGGCAGAAACACGCTGACGGCAACCTACTCTTTACGAAAGTCAGTAGTGGTTCTTTTACATGTGTCTCACCATAGACAGTGAGAGACATGGCTGGCCCTTGATAACCCAGTTAGCTGCACTGGGGGGACAGCAGTGACAACCTGTTGATAGTGGGGCTTGAACCCCAACCTTGGAATCAGTAATCCAGCACCCTACCACCAGGCCACCACTGCCCCTCAGCATCAACAATGTTATATTATTATATATTCTTTCTAGATGATAATAGCATGATATTTAAAGGGTTTTTTCTTTCTTGGGTGGGTGATATTTGTATTCTGATTTAGGACCCATCAAAGTTTGATTGCTCTAACTTTTAAACCCATTAGAAAGAGACTTTTGGCTGAGGTACACATGCTCCTTCTGGGATGCTGGTGATCCTGATCCTCCTGAACCTTTTGCTTTCTTAGTCCTGTTGTCCATCCTGGTGTGCTGTTGCTGGCTGGAGTTCTCATCTCGGAAGCCCCTCGTTCTTGCTGATGATGATCCATACGGATCAAAAAGGGTTTCCCTTTTGAGTCTGATTCCTCTCAAGGTTTCTTCCTCGAGTCCACTGGGGGAGTTTTATCTTGCCACTGTTGCCATGGACTTGTCCATTAAGGATGTGCTGGGTTTATAGAAAAAATGTTTAAATGTTTAAATTCTTTTTTTCTAATTTGTTTTGCGATGAAAAGCTCCTTTGCAACAATGTCAATCATAAAAATTGGATCTTAATCTTTCCATATCATGTTTAATTCATGAATTAATTCATTAATTTACCAAATCGTTTTATCCTACTTGGGTCTTAGCCATCCCTGGGATAAGGCATGGTGCAGCCTGAACGGCTCATCATCGCCCAGACAACAGACACACAAGCATTCACTTTCACACTTAGGAGCCAGTAAACATAATGTCTTTGGGCTGTGTGAGAAAACCGGAGTACCCAGAGGAAACCCATGCAAGCATGGGGAGAACATGCAGACGCAGAACCCCCTCGCCAAGCGCGAGACTTGAAGCCAGGACCTTCATGCTGTGAGGTGGACGGGCTAAACACTTCAGCACAGTGCCACTCTCATGTTTTATTACAAATTGGAATTTTTTCCTCCATTACAATTTTATTCTTTAGCTTAAAACGGAGGGAAGCATGGTGGCGCAGTGGTCCATCCACCTCACAGCAGGTCCTGGGTTCCAGTCACGGTTTCAGCGAAAGCCTTCTGTGCGGAGTTTGCCTGCTCTCCGTGTGTGTTGTGTGGGTTTCCTCTGGGTACTCCAGTTTCCTCCAACAGTCCAAAGACATGAACATTAGGTGCATAATTAGCTGTTTCAAATCGCCCCTAGGTGTGGATGTGAGTGTTAATGGTAGGGGTGTGTTGCCCTGCGATGGTCTGGCGAGCTGTTCAGGGTGTACTTCGCCCAGCGTTGGCTGATATAGGCGCCAGCTTCCCCTCAATTAATTAATCGGTTTAGAAAATGAGTGAGGAGGAGTGATGGACCAATAAAGAAACATCTACTTCTGTTTATCCCTCCAAGTGCTTTATGTTAAGCCTGGCTGACCTGCAATTGCAACTGTTTTCACAACAGATCTGCTGACAAAACTAACAGATGTGCAATAACGTTATAAAAAACGGCCACTAGAGGGAATAATAATGATGATAATGATGCTTCCTGAGAAAACTGAACCTCTCAGTCTCGCCTCTAAAACGGTAAACAGAGACACACACATAGCGTTTTCACCAACGCGTGTGATATTAACCTGAAGCGACGCGACTTGTTTTTGATGTTATTTGTGGTTGCGTACAGACGGAGCCGCAGATTCCACCCCCCCCCCCTCCATATGACCTTTACTCTAATTCGGAAGTGCGCATGCGCGTCGTAGCGGTCATCATGTTTTCATAGATGGTGAAGACAGATCTCAGAACAGGGAAAGCTTCTGACTGGTCCGGGTCAGACAGGCATTTGGGCAAGGAATTACGTGCAGAAATGTGAAGCACGGGGGCTACAGAGAGGACCCCAACCTTCAATTAGTCCAGAGAGGAAGGGTAAAACTGAAGAAAAGCCCCAGGAGGGGAGGAGAGGAGAGGAGAGGAGCAGCCTCAGCTGTCTGGAGTTGGAGCAGCAGACTCGACTCTCTTCCTTTATTTCTATATGGATAAAAATCTGCTACAAAGGACTTCACTCCTGTACTGTTGACATTGCAGTGGACACATGGCGAGTCACAGGTTAACCCTTTCTATAAACCAGAGTTAACCTGCGAGCGCGCGCTGCTCATCAACAGCGGTTTCAACTTCACGTGAGGTTTTTTCTCTTCGGGGTGAAGATGAAGTTCGCTCATATTTTGCTGAAGAACACCGCCAGGTTTAACGTCCCCAAACAAGTGGACAGGTTTTCCAAGTTCTCGCCGTCGCCACTTTCAATGAAGCAGTTTTTAGACTTTGGTAAGTCTGTTTTTATCAATCAAATCCGAAGCTCGAGACTGCCACCTGCAAACCATAATAACACAGTCGCGCGCGCGCCCACTGCCGTAAACAAACCAGGAACTGTACAGGACACGTGACGTCCGGGTCCGCTTGTTTATTTGAAGTGAGGCGCAGTCACGTGTCTGCTGCGTGCATCTGTGTGCAGTCCTGCTGTGTGCATCTCTTAAAAAAATAATAAAAAAATTTATATATATATATATATATATAATTAGAAGTTATTTTTAGAGTTTGTGTTCTCAAGGAGAGCAGATGCAAAGATGGCAGTTCCCTGAGAACACAACATACATCCTTCAGTGGTGTAAAAATGGGACATTCTTTCATTAGCAGAACCACTTAATCCTTCTAGGGTCACAGAAAGCCTGGAGCTTATCTCAGCCGACGCTGGGCGCTAGGCGGGGTACACCATGAACTGCCCGCCAGACCATCGCAGGGTCAACACACACAACCATTCACACTCACATCCACAGCCAGGGTCGATTTGAAACTGACAATCAGCCGAATGTGCATGTCTTTGGTCTGTGGGAGGAAACCGGGGTATCCAGAGGAAACCCATACAAGCACAGGGAGAGCATGCAAACTTCATACGGACACATTTGAGCTGGGAAATCAAACCTATGACCTTCTTGCGGTGAGGCAGGCTTGCTAACCGCTATGCCATTGTGACACCCGGTTTATACTTTGTCATGTTCACTCATTCATTTGCTGAACCGCTTCATCCTTCTAGGGCCAGGGGAGGCTGGTGCCTATCTCAGTTGACACTGGGCGACTATGCCACCGTGCCGCCCTTAATCATCAGCTGATTCATCACCTGTTTAATGTACATTTGTAAATAGCATATGGAGTGTACGGCAATTGTATTTAAGTTAAAGTGCACAGAATTAAAGTTTCATGGACGTGATGATTGGAGTTTTATGAATGAAATTTGAAATGCATCGTTCCACCAAAAATTTAACTTGACCTCCTCCAGTTTAAGCTTTTCTTCTGTTGATCCAATACTAATATCAAGGTTCTTGGTACTGATGAACATCCAGTTCTGATCCGAAACTGTCATTAAACTGATCAAGCCTGCTGTGTCCTGGGATGGGAAGCGCTGCTACCTCACAGCTTCAGGGTCTCTTTTGCAATTCTGAGCTTGGGCTGCTGAGTATATTTCTACATGCCAGTGGGGGTTTCCTTCATGTGTTGTGGCTATTAAAGCATGATAATAGGCAGATTTGCCACGTGATGAGAATGAGTGCATATGCAGGTTGCTCTGTGATGGATTACCATCATATCTGGGGTAAGTTCTCACCTCAGAATAGACTCCAGGTGGTCAATATAAATAGTTAACGAAGATGAATAAATCACAGTTTAATTGTTCAAATTGCCCTAAGCCATGTCATGTAGCATCTCATAGCTTGGAACAATATCTGTGGACATCTGACCAGCACGCCAATATGTGGGTCTTCCCCAAACTGTTGGCACAAAGTTTCAAGTGCACAGTTGTCTGGAATGTGTGTATATGCTGTAGCATTAAGATTTCCTTCACCGGAACTAAGTTGCCTGGATATGTTCCAGCATGACCAAGCCCCTGTGCACAGTGCAAGCTCCATGAAGACATGGCTTGTCAAGGTTAGTGTTCAAGAACTTGATTTGCCTCAATACTGAGAGTGTCATAATGGCCGCACTGTTGAATTCTCAATTCTGATTGGTCACAAAGTGCTGAATAATTTTCTATAGAAGCACCTCTGATAATAGAGCCCAGTGCAAGGTTTATGTTATTGTACTGTAAGTACCATTATTAAAAGTATGCTACCTATTATAAAAACATATTATCATTGATGAGGTGAAGTTTTCTGTGAGCAAAGAGCATTTGGATGGAGTCTCCAATAGCTATGTAACATTCACAGATAAAGTACCTGTAACTAAGTTTTCACCAGTGGAATGTCTTAAGGAGAAAAAAGAACATGGTGTCTTGTAGAGTATGTTCTCCATAACAATCTGCATCATTGTATACAGCAGGATGTAATTGTTTCTTTTCTTTCTTCCTTGTTTTGTCCTCTTAGGCTCTGCCAATGCCTGTGAGAAGACCTCCTTCATCTTCCTCCGTCAGGAGCTTCCTGTCAGACTGGCCAACATCATGAAGGAGATTGACCTGCTCCCTGACAAACTCATCGGGACACCATCCGTGCAGCTGCTACACAGTTGGTAAGTTCACCTCTTTCCGGGGCTCTCGGGTGTCTATCGCTACCTCTGTTCTACTTTAAAGTGAAATCAGCTGGAGTCCTGCAACAGTGTGGACATGACTAAGTCCAAATTTCCAATGGCTGTTCATTAGCCATTCTGTTTTAAGGCTTTAATCTTAGACAGTCTTATATATGACCATGTGACCCACATGAAAAGAAGATGATTTATGTGATCAGATTTTATTAGTGTGATAAAACACAATTTTATCATTTAAGTGGTGGTCTGGAGAAAACACCAGGATGTCGCCTTATTTAGATTTTGGACAAAGCAGATTAAAATGAGGGCGGCATGGTGGCATACTGGTTAGCACGACCACCTCACAGCAAGAAAGTTCTGGGTTTGAGTCCCGGTCTCAGGTGCTTCTCTATGGAGTTTGCATGTTCTTCCTGTGCTTGCGTGGGTTTCCTTTGGGTACTCCAGTTTCCTTCCGCAGTCCAAAGATATGCATATTAGGCTGTTCCAAATTGCCCCTAGGTGTGAGTGTGAATGGTTCTATGTAGAGGGTGACGCAGGAGTGGATTTTTATTCCTGTCCCATCCCACTCCCACAGAAAAAAATCTTGTCTCATCTCAATCTCGGGCCATAGTAAAAAAATTCCTGTCCCACCCACCCCTGGTAAAATGACTCCCACTCCCATCCCACTCCCATTCAGAATGACTCCCGATCCTGTACCACACCCATTTTTTTCTTCTTTTAGTCTTTAGGCAATACATTGACACTGATTTGATCCTCTCCCCATTCTTTTTTACTGTGTGTTCCAAATTATTATGCAAATGTGAGTTTACTTTATCTGAAAACTGTTTTTGCTAATTGTTACTTAATTTTATTTATTTCTACTGCAAATAAGTATTTGCAATCTTATTTGGCAGTTTTGGGATTTTTTGTACCATATTTACAAAAAAAAAAATCTCATTTATTAGAATTTGAGTGTTCCAGATTATTATGCAAGTCAAACCAAAAATGAAGAAAATGAAGTTTCAAACAAACAAAAAACAGAAATTCAAAAATATTTAAATAAACAGTTCATTTCACATGTTGATATACCCACCTGCATTCTGTAAGACTTTAACCAGCCTGGAATCAACAGAGGATGTGTGTTTTTCTTGGCCAGCCACTCTTTTGTGTACTTTGAAGCATGACTTGGTGCATAATCCTGCATGAAAACAAAGTTCTTCCGGAAACAAGAATGTTTTGACTTGTACTTGGACTAAAGTTTTGCTCCAGGAACTTGGTGTAGTTTTCAGTGTTCATGTATACACCTTCTTTCACTTTAAAATATTTCATCTACAATAATGGCAGCCCAGGCCATCACTCCTCCACCTCCTGCTGCCTTATTAGACGTGTTGGAGTTGCACGTCCTTGGAGCACCCAACCTCTGTCCCACCCATCAGGTCCATCCAAGGTAGCTCGCATCTCATCAGTGAAAAGAACCCTGTCACAGTTTATCCTCATATTTTCCTTCATATTTCATATTTCCTGAAGCCTCTTGACCTATTGACCTCAAAAGACTTCAGATTGGATCCCCATAGAAAACATTTTTGGACAATCTTAAAGGATTTGTGTGTCAACAGTGAACAGGTTTCTTTAAAGACAGTCTGTTGAAAGCAATATGACTCCAAATTTATTTAAAAAATCTCTTCTGTTGACTCCAGTTTTAGTTTGTAAAGTGTCCTTTTCCATTTAAATATTAAAAATAACTATACTAATTATTACGAATATTGATAATAAAATTCCATCGTTGTTTGCTTGATAATATCATTTTCTTTATTTTTGGTATGACTTGCATAATAATCTGGAACACTCAAATTCTAATCAATACGATTTTTTTGGAAAATATGGTACAAAAAATCCCAAAACTGCCAAAAAAGATTGCAAATGCGTATTTGCAATAAAAAAAAATACAAATTGAGTAACAATCAGTAAAAGATTTTTTCAGATAAAGCAAAGCCATATTTGCATAATAATTTGGAAGTAGATTCCTTTGTGTTCTGCAGTTTTATTTCAAAAGATATGGCAATAGGAACAGTTCATCTGTGGTAATGTAGGGAGGCATTTATTGCCTTTATCCAAACAAAAAACTTTACCAAAGGGCACAAAACATAAATAATACATGGCCTGTTGTCCCTGTAGTTTTTCTATGGAGAACCAGCTGCTAAGTCCCTGTTTATAGCTCTTTTGGAGGTCAGTTACAAAAAAAAAAAATCCTTGTTGCTACAGAGTGGAACGGAAGAGTAGGTTGGAAACACTGATCTAAAAATTACTGGATTAAGTTAATGGATAAACTCAGAGGTGAAGCCAGCCAACCCAGGCCGGCCGCCATTTTACTAGTCCCAAAACAATATACAACCATGTCTATTATGTGGACCGCTCCATAAGCATGATACTAAGAAAAGTGGTCAAGATGGATCTTTTTTAATAAATACTTGATAATTGAATTATGTAATATTTCACTGTCTTGCTTGTTATGAGAAATTTTAAGCTGTAAGAAGTAATTCTATTATATATATATATATATATACAGTGAGAGTAAAAAGTATTTGATTCCTTGCGGATTTTGTTGGTTTGCCCACTAATAAAGACATGATCATTCCATACCTTTAATGGTAGATGTATTCTAACATGGAGAGACAGAATATCAAAAAGAAAATCCAGAAGTTTGTAACTTTGTCTAAGCGATCTTTCTGCAAAGATCAAATGCAGCAGTAAGAACAGTTTAAAACCATGCCTAGCCTAATCAATTTCATTCCAGATTTCAAGCACAAGTATGATGGAAGTATTTACACACAGTTTTAAAACCTGTTTAAATAACGTAATAATTAATCCATGAAATAGAGACAACAGAAGAAAAGTGAACGAATAAATCAGTGAATATTCTGCACTGATGTTAGTAATACTCATGACAGTGAGGCTCGTGTGATGCAATGAGGCGAGTGCTGTTTACCTCAGGTGATGAGACAGACACTGGGATAATCAAAGTGACCAATCACTTTCCACTGTGTATTTATTATTCATTCACAGTTGACAGTAAGGCTGTTTGTCTTCATGTAGATTAGTTTATAATGGTGCCTCTGTCATTTCAGTGCATTAGGCATTATATTTTTACACACACTGTTCTCTCTTTTCTCTTTTAAGGATAACCAGACTTTACAATGCAAGAAGTGTACTTAATTTAGAGATAGATATAAGAAAAGTAAAGAAGTTTTTATCTTTCAGAATAGTATATATTAGAAGACGTTTGACCTTGTGGAGAGGATTCCCAGGCCACCACATGAATAATAGTGGAAAATAGACTGTTTAGGGGAAGTGAGTTCTGGCCACATTTGTGCATTGTCATTTCCTTTTCTTCTTCTTTCACTAGCCCCAGTTAGGGGTCACCACAGCGGATCATCTTTCTCCATCCCGCTTTGTCCTTCATCCCTCTCTGTCATGCTAATCACCTGCATGTCGTCCCTTACCACATCCTTAAATCTCCTCTTTGGCCTTCCTATTCTTCCTCCTGTCAGGCTGTTCCATCATCATTCTTCCGCCAATATACCATTTATCGCTCTTCTGCACATGCTCAAACCATCTCAATCCCCAAACACTCCTGCCTGTACTGTCTTTCTTAAACATATTATTTTCTAATTATGTCCATTCTTGTCACTTCTAGGGAAATCTTCGTCTCCGACATTTCCAGCTCCGCCTCCTAGCTTTTTGACAGAGCATATAAAACTATAGCAAACCATACAGGATCGCTGGCCTTACTGCTGTTATTAACCTTTCCCTTTACTCTTTCAGATACTCTTCTGCAAGAATAATAGGAAAAGGTTTATACTTTGTCATTTTAATTCACATAAACAAAGTCAAATGCTAAAGAACTGAAAGCTTTGAAGGCTACAATAGCACTTCATGCTAATTATCATGTTAATAAGAGGTAGCACATACCATGTAAATACAAACAGTGAACCCAGACAAAACAGACATGAAGGCACAATAGACTCTACAAAGCAATGTCATTTAGGTTTCTTTAATCTGATGCACTAGGGGCAGCTCTCACTGTGTGTGGTTAAAGTAATGCTGTCGTTCATAAAGAGTAGGTCATTGGGTTGCCATCAGCGTGTTTCTGCTCTGCCAGGGTGTACTCTGCACTCGCACAGAGTCGGCTGAGATGGGCTCTAGCTTCCCCCGCGACCCTGATTAGGATTAAGGGGTTCAGATTGATTTTTGGCATTATGGTTCATATTGTGGACTTTTTGAGCTTGGTGGATGTTTTGGAGGACTCTTTATTCATTCCCATCCTCTCATTTGCTGAACCACATAATCCTACTAAGGTCCCGGGGATCTCAGTCGACTCTGGGCGAAGGAGGGCACACTAAAGGCTCACCTGACCATCACAGGGCAACACACAACCTTTCACACTCACACCTAGGGGCAATTTGGACCAACCAATTAGCCTGATGTGCATGTCTTTGGACAGTGGGTGGAACCCAGAGTACCCAGAGGAAACCCACACAGGCACAGGGAGAACATGCAACACCACACAGAATCGCCCAAGGCAGGGACTCAAACCCAGCACCTTTTTGCTATGGGGCAGATGTGATAGTCGCTATGCCATCGTGCCATTATAGTTGTTGTAACTATAATTCAAGGCTCCAGGGCTCATATTACTTTATGCGGCTTCGGTTTATTAGTGAGCTGGTTAAACTTTGAACTTGGGTTCACTGTAGAGTGAGTGTTTTACATCACAGTGAAGGGGCTGCTGTAGATAAGGATTCATCTTCTGATGTTTTGCTCCGTCTTACTTTTTTTATTTTAATGAGGTCAGATATGGTGGAGACGACATGCTTGGCAAGACTTTTTTTTTAAACTATAAAAATGATGCATTGGGTTTTAATTAATGAGGAGTTACCAAATACAGCGTAGATTTAGATTTTATGCTTTTTTTATCTTTTGATTATACAAACTAGTCCTAGGATATGATATCATATGCCATGTACACACTATTATAGGATGTTAAAGAGCATTGCGTCCTTTCTGTTAATTATAATAATATTTAGAGGAAGGGTCATCAATTCTCTGTCCAGTAACTGTTTTGGATTGTTGTTATCATTGTTGCTCTTTGCTACACATGCTGTTAGGACATGTTATCAGAGAAGTTTCCTACAGCACAGCCAACAACTGTCAAGGCTTTCATTATAGGTGCATGTAGAGTGAACCTTCTATTTTTATGCTTCTGTCACAGGTTTCTTATAAATGCCGTAGGATGAATGGTTGAATGTTTGTAGGATTTATAAGGAATTATACTGTAATCAGCAGATGATCTAATTAGATCTGCAATTGATTCAAACAGGTTGAAGGTCACAGCAAGCCTAAATGACTGAAATGGTTTTTTCTTTAATAATTTGCCTTCTAGGCAGATCGGGGGCATAGTGGTTAGCACATCTGCGTCACAGCAAGATGGTCCTGGGACCGATTCTCGGACTTGGTTGTTTCTGTGTGGAGCTTGCATGGGTGTCCTCCACAGTTCAAAGACATGCACATTAGGTGTAGCCTCTAATAAACTATCTATATATGATGTGAGGTCACTGGCTAAATACAGATGCTGTGAAATAAAATTTCTGTGAATATTAGAGTTTTGATTGCTATTGGGATTAAAGATTTAAGTTGTTTTAAGAAAACAGCATTTCTGTGTAGTGTTAGAGATGGATTGATTTTCACAAGCACTAAATTACTCAGTGTCTCAGGGGTCCACATCACCATATAAATAGTATCATTGCTTCATGGAAGGTGCTAGAATCCTGTAATCTGGAAGATTTACCGTAGTTATTTTCATATAAACCCTAGTTATTCTGTTGCCTCACCTTTTCTGCAACGTTCCATGATTTCTACTTTGACTACTGTGAATTATTTTGATACACACATTTACACACATTCAGAGGTGAAAATTTAGCATAGATGGTCCACCTGCCAGTATGATTATAGGAAGTAGAAGGAAACCAGAGGAACCCACACGAACTATGGGTTCAAAAATTATGGGTTGATACTCTGCACAGATAGTAAATTGAGCTCAGGATTAAATCCCTAATAACTTTTTATGAATGTGGACTTTTTCACATAATCTTCCTATCTGATATGTTGCTGTCCAACTTCTCTGACTGATAAGCACCGATATCCCTTCATAATCATCCTACCATAAATGTAAAATTGCTGCTGTAACCTTTGGATTGGTTACTGTGAGCTTCACTATCATCCAGGAATGAAAGTGAAGAAGATGAAAGCATGTAGCACAGGGATTTTTTAAAATTATTTGTAATTGTCCAAACCTACAGATGTATAAAAGAAGGTTATCTGATATTAGAAAGAAATGATCTGTTTTGTAGAATCTGCTTGTTATTTTAGAGGTAAGGATGAAAATGAAGAAGGGTTTACTTTTGTACACTGCATGCTTGTGGTTAAAGTGGCTTGAATTCAATGTTAACTAAAAGAGAGTTCAGAGTTTTGACCAGCTCCGGACGAGCAGTGCTTAGTAAAGATTGAATATGGTGGTTTGGTGAGGAAACAGCACCCTATTTTTAAAAATCCTTTTTGTCCTCTTTCATTGAATTAGTGCTTGCAAAATTAAATTCTGTTCGTGCACCGTCTGAACTCAAAGCCAGGCTTGTTGTTATGCAGATTGCTGTTTCTTTTGATGTCCTTTTTCCAAAACTTTTTTGTTTTACTTTTAAAACCAAAGCAGTTTTTTCACAGTCCAAAAATCACTCCCAATACTACGAGGGTGAGTCAAAAAGTAATGCAAACGTTACCATAGGAAGCATGTTTCTCAATAAAACTATTAAAAATTTGGTACAGATTTAAAGGCACATACACTCTTGATCTTTGATCTAATGATCTAGTTCTAAATGAATTAATGAGCTGATATGTAAATGGTTGTCCCGCTGGAAGTCCGTCAGAAGCAAAGAGCAGTAATCAAGTTTCTGAGCACAGGAATGAAGCAAAAGAAACAAAACCTTCTTTTAAAGGCTTCTAACAGGTGATGAAAGTTGGATTCTTCATTCTGAATCAAAAAGACAATCAAGGGAATGGCGTCATCCAACTTCTCCAAAGACAAAAAGTTCAAGGCAGAAAAAATGGCTGGAAAATCATGGGGACTGTATTTCGGGATGCTCAAGGTGTTGTTCTTGTCGATTTCTTGTGCAGGGTAGGAACAGTTAACTCTGAAACATACACCGAGACCCTTAAAATTCTAAGAACAGGAATCCGCCATGTAAGACCACATTTGGAGATGAATAAGGTTAACAAGGGAGGCAATCACCTCTTTTCGGTTGACAACTCTCTCGTATTCTATCTACTCCCTTGACTTAGCACCCTCAGACTTCCATCTCTTTGAACCAATGAAAGAGGCATTGAGGGGAAAATGTTATGGTGGTGATGAAGAAGTGTAAAGAATTGGCTACATCAGCAGCCAGCTGAATTTTATGAAGTTGGGGTACGTGCCCTCAGTCATAGGTGGAACACTGCCATTGAAAGAGGTGATGATTATGTTGAGAAATAGGGACGTGAACCTGTGATGTATAGCTGTATCTTGATGTACGCTTTGTTTGATTGTATGGACTAGCATCCCATCCAGAAGGACTTGAACTCCTAGTTGCATCACGCTAAAGAAACTGGGATAAGCTCTGACTCTGACTTTCATTCACTGAACCCGAAAGAAAAACAATCTAGAAAACTTGGGCTATGGTACAGTTTGACAGGACTCACTCAATTTTTACGCACTCATTTGCCGAACCATTTAATCCTACTAGGTCGCCGGCACTGGCAAGGGCGGGGTACTCCCTCAACAGTTCGCCAAACCATCACATAGCAACACACATGCAGCTATTCACACTTATATCCACACCTAGGGGCAATTTGAAACAAACAATATGGTTGCCTAATATGGATCTTTGAACTATGGGAGGAAACCAGAGTACCTGGAGGAAACCTACACAAGCATGGGAAAAACAGGCAAACTCCACACAGAAAGCCTGGGACTGGAACCCAGGACCTTCTTGCTGTGAGGGGGACATGCTAACCACTATTTTTCTACACTAACTAGTTTATTAGTAGTCGATGAGCCAGCTGTTTATTTGTTATAACGGGGATGTGGAGTTGTTTCCTATTTGCAAATTCATGTAGTGTACATTCGTAAATCTTTGTTTTCATTCTAAGCAAAGGGAGGCCGCCGTGGTCTAATGGGAGAAGCAGCTTTGGGACTGAAAGTTCACTGCTCTGCAGAGAAAATGCGTGGCGGTGGGGGGAGTGAGCAGCACCCGCCACTTCCTCCACTTTCATAGCTGAAATACCTTTGAGCAAGACACCTAACACTGGGTGCCGCAGTGGGATTACCCTCATCCCTGAGTGTGTTTGCGCTCACTTTTTTATTTTGTGTGCTCACTTTGGATGGGTTGAATGAAGTACCTAATTTCCGTTATGTGATTAATAACAGTGTAGAATTATTATTAAAAAATAAAGAAGCTATAGAGATGGCCCTAAAGCATTTTTAGTAGCTTGAGCATTAAATTATTTTGCGTTAGTTTACTGAGTGGACATGATGGTGCAGCAAGAAGCACTGAAGGCTCTTTGCTCCAGGGTCCAAAACTTGATCCTGTGCTCGGGTTACTCTTTTTGTGGAGTTTCGGATGATCTTTTCATGCTCATGTGGGTTTGTTCCAGGTTTTCTGGCTTCCTTACACTGCCCAAAAGCATTAGGTGGACTGATGACTCTAAATTTTTAGGTGTGTATGAATGGTTGCATGGTGCATAGGATGTATGCATTCCTCACTCCCAGTGATCCTGAGATGGTCTCTGGGTCCAGTACCACCTTGATCAGGATAAAGTTCTGAATGAAGATGATGATTGAAACATTTTAATGCTTTTAAACACACATGCAACTCTGAATTACACTTAGGTCTCTTCTGTATAGTTTGTTTGGGGGTTTTTTTCAGGATTTGGTGCACTCACAGTAATCAGTTTTTCTGTTTAATCCAGGTATGCACAGAGTCTGATGGAGCTTGTGGACTTCCTGGAAAAAGACCCTGAAGATAAAAATGTGTTGGGAAAGTGAGTGTGTATTTCCTAAATGATGTTACTAGGACCTATGCAAATTTCCGTAAAGCTATCATGCATATGAGCTGAGCAATGGCCCGGACAAACTTTATATGGTTAAGGTCACTGTACCAAGGTCAAAGGTTGCATATGAAAATTAGCTACCCAATGCACAGGTTTAGGTCATAGGGAGTGCCTATGCAAAATTTCGAAAGCTGGCCTGTGCATGAGCCGAGCAATAGCCTGGACAAGGTTATTGTGATCACACTATGACTGTTTGATTTTGATTTTGCTCTGCCAATAACATATTACCTGCTCTGTCACTCAGGTTCACAAAGACACTGATCAACGTGAGGAACAGGCACAATAATGTGGTGCCCACAATGGCGCAGGGAGTGCTGGAGTACAAGGAGGCTTTTGGTGTGGATCCAGTGACCAATCAGAATGTCCAGTATTTCCTGGACCGCTTCTACACGAGTCGTATATCCACACGTATGCTTATGAACCAGCATAGTGAGTATTCGAGATGAGCTTCAGATCTATACACTGTGCTCTTACAGAGGCTTTACTTTTCATATGATGTACTAACCCATTAAAAACTGTGCATACTGTGTGCATGTAATACTTGTAATAATGACCATTTATTTCATTTAGAGCCCTTTGTATGGGTTTTAGGATCATGCATGGCTGTATCCCCGACTTTTTCTGTCGTTTGCTATGTACTGATTTAAATACGCCGATTAGTCTGAACAGAAAGTATATACAGTAGAATGTGTAAATACTGAAGGCCTTGTCAACAACTTCCATGTAATTATTGTCATTTTCTTCCAGCACTGATCTTCAGTGGCAGCACAAATCCAGCTCACCCGAAGCATATCGGGAGTATCGACCCAAACTGTGAAGTAGTGGAGGTAGTAAAAGGTAATAAAGTTTTGATGTAGAAATGCCTGGTAAAGAATCAGTAGTTGAGGTCTGATAAGATCTTGTAGCTTATACAGTAAATGGGTACGTAATTGTTTTAAATAGAAAGAAAATGTGAGTTATGTAAAATTTACAATTTATGTTTAATAAATACATCAAAATAAAAATGAATGTGACTGTTCTGCTAAAAGATAGCAGTCCAAAACACCTATTAATTGATTGATTGTATTCTATAACTGAAAATGATATTGCAGAACATGAGAGAAAAATGACAAGAAAGAAAAAAATGAGCAGAAAATTACAAAAGAAAAAATGTTTAGAAAAAAAATATTATTCTACCTTGTTAATACTGACTAAAATGCAAAAATATCCTGCAAAAGAAAAACAAAACAAGAAAAAAAAATACAAGAGCCACTCACTCACTCACTCACTCATTTGCCCAACCGATTAATCCTACTAGGGTTGTGGGGAGGCTGGTGCACCCTGTACAACCAGGAACAAGATTGCAGGTCCAACACACACACAGTCATTCACACGCACATCTAGGGGTAATTTGGAACAGCTGGTTAGCCTAATGTGCATGTCTTTGGAGTGTGGGAGAAAACCGGATTACCTGGAAAAAACCCATGCAAGCACGGGGAGAACATGCAAACCCCACACAGAAACACCCAAGCCCAGGACTCGAACCTAGGACCTTCTTGCTTTGAGGTAGACATGCTAACCACTATGCTACCTTGCCACCAACGAAGATTCTTTGGTAGTTTCAATGTATTATTACGTGGTTCATACACCATAATCACTATACCATGTATTTCCTAAATAAATACTTCATAAACAAGGGATTGTAAAAGGAAGCGTTTCCTATATTTCCTCATCATATCCAGTAGAAAAATCAAAGGAGCTTGACGTTTAGTTCCTTTACTAAAATACTTTATATATAATTCTCCATAAAATACAAAAATACAATTGCCAGGCAATATCTAAGACCTTTACTAGAATGTATGTAAATACACTGTACCTTCAGGTAAATGACTGCTGCTGTGCCATATCCCTCCATCAAGTAGAGCTGGAGGTCTCTCTGGAAGCACCTGGTATAAAGGTGCGAGATGGGATGACCATAACCAAAGCCAGCCTGCACACACCCAGTGGTGTTAACCACTACGCCATGTAAAATAATAATAATAATAATAACAATGATAATAATAATAGTAATAACAACAATAATAATAATACTAATAATAATAACAACAACAATAATAATGATGATAATAATAATCATAGTAATAGTGCTAATAATTATTACTTTTTTTATTTTACAGTATTACTGTATATTTTACAACAGTATTAATAACATACTGTTAAAAATTAAATGTGGCCAAGTGTACTTTTTACCTGTTAATAATGAAAAAACACTGATATTAATTCCATTTCATCATCAACATCAACATCAACATCATGATTTTCAATGCACTTGAAATGTTGAAACAGATTTTTCTGTCACTGCAGATGCATATGAAAGCTCCAGGATGCTTTGTGATCAGTATTACCTGATGTCTCCTGAAGTGGAGATCGAAGAAGTGAATTGTGAGCGAGATCTTTCTCTCCATCCACCCTTTTCATTCAGTCTGTCCTGTGTACAGTGAGTTCTCCCAGCTTGGAATGGATTAGATAATAATACCTATAACAAAATCCTGAACACAGAACTGCACAGATAGCGAGTGTTTAAGCATATCATGTTGCTTTTGGCACATTGTTGGGATTGTTTTTGTTGTTTATAAAGCTTTCTGTTGCGAGATGTGTGTCATGCTGATTTTTATTTTTGCAGGTTTGATTATCCTCCTGTATTTCAATACTTAAGGGTATTAATACGAGCCATGATCTTTTCCTCGCTCTCTTGCAGCTTAATACGAAGAGCTAGAATAACCTTTGCTCTGTGTGTACTTAGAAATAAATCAATCTAACTTCAGTACAGTTCAGCACTCAGGCCCCGGTTATGCAGAATAAACAACACAAGTGTTTGAGAGAAGGCTGAGGCTCAAAGGGCAGAAGGTCGAGTGGTCATTGCTCTGAATAGGTTACAAAGACACCATGTATAAGATACGATTAAGTGCATCGTGAAGGCAACTATCTGTGTGAGTAAGAATAAATGCGTAGGTTTGAATACATTTTCTTCCTGTTTGTGTTTTGTTACAGCAAAAGACTCCAGTAAGCCTGTTAATATTGTGTATGTGCCATCTCATCTTTATCACATGCTCTTCGAGCTTTTTAAGGTAAAGTAAGTATTTATGAGTATTTAAGAAAGGGCAGCACATCTGCCTCACAGCAACAAGGTCCTGCATTTCTGTACTGAGATTGCATGTACTTTCCATGCTTGCATGGGTTTCCTCCGTGTACTCTTTTCTTTTCTTCCATAGTCCAAAGACATGCACATTAGGCTAATCGGCTGTTACAAATTGCCCCTAGGTGTGGATGTGAGCGTGAATGGTTGTGTGTAATGGTCTGGTGAGCTGTTCAGGGTGTAGCGTGCCTTCGCCCAGTGTCAGAGTAGTAGGGACAATCCAGTAAAAGCAGTCTAATGAGTTTTGATAAAGGTTTTCCGATTTGACCCAATAGTTTGTGCCAGTGTGCTTATGTGTACACACACCCATTAAAAAAATGACAACAAATATGTAAAGCAGACGGTCTTTTCACACATTATTAGCCAGCAAAGCTGATTATGCCCAGGGTGGATAGCCAATGTGGCTGATTACACCCAGGTATAAATAGCACCACCCAAAGACAAGACAGTACCCGAAAGATTACAGCTAAGGTCTCACATAGCCGGTAGATACTTGAGAACCGTTGCTGGGATTGCTGTGGCATTCCATGACCATTCCGGCAGACTTTGGAGGTGGTTTCTCAACTTCACTGAGAAACGTGAGCAACTGCAATGCATATGTCACAGCCGTCATGTTTACCCGCAGTAACTGTGGCTCATATTTTGCAGTCGCTGTTCCATTACCTCTAGGGAAGCCACGTCCTTCTTGTTCTTAAGGGAGCTCTTCAGCTCTTACGTTCTCGTATGGAAATGTGCAGAACACTTACAGGATAATGCTAGTTGACCCCCAGAAGGCAAAAAAACATCTACCGTGAAGTCATTCCAGCTGTGTGAAAGCAAAGCGTTACAAACTCTATCCAAGTGGAAATAGCCAAAGAGCTAATTCGGGTGTAAATAGCTAAATAGCTGCCATATGACTATTCTCTCGTGGATAAAAACTCCCAGCACTATTTGAATAATCCCTTGAAAAACTGGCAGAAGGAGGGGGCAACAATAAAATTCTTACAGGCGCAGGCAGGCAGAGAGAGAGAGAGAGAGAGAGAGAGAGAGAGAGAGAGGCAGGCAGAGAGAGAGAGAGAGGCAGAGAGAGAGGCAGAGGGAGAGAGAGAGAGACAGAGAGAGGCAGTGAGAGAGAGGCAGTGAGAGAGAATAATTTTACCACAAACCTATAACCTACATCAGTGAAAGGTTTGACTCTACATAACAGCATAGTAGTAATTTGTATACGGATGGCATGGTGGCGTATTGGTTAGCACATCTGCCACACAGCCAGAAGGTTATGGGTCTGAGTCCTGGGCTTGGGTGTCTCTGTGTGGAGTTTGCATGGTCTCCCCGTGCTTGGTGGGTTTCCTTTAGGTACGCTGGTTTCAGTCCAAAGACATGCACGTTAGGCTAACTGACTTCTCCAAATTGCCCCTGGGTGTTAGTGTGAATGGTTGTGTATGTGTGTGGACCCTGTGATGGTCAGTCGAGCTGTTCAGAGTGTACCCTGCCTTCGCCCAGTGTCGGCTGAGATAGGCTCCAACCTCCCTGCAACTCTAGTAGGAGTAACTGGTGTCATTGTTTGGTTTGAGCAGTGTTTTTGCTGAAAAATTAGAAAAGTGTAGTTTTTTTGACCTGGAGGAGCAGTTGAACGCCTGAAATGCCTCTTACATATACCTGAATGTTTACATTAATTTACTGAACCCTTGCGATGCTTACTTACTTGTTTAAATCTTTGCTTGAACAGAATGCAATGAGAGCAACTGTAGAAACCCATGAGAACAGCATGCATCTTCCACCAATTAAAGTTCGGGTTTCTCTTGGACATGAAGACCTGACCATAAAGGTAAGTTTCCTTATCACGTGGCTGCTTGGTGTGATTACGAAACAAAGGAAATTGAACATTGCTTTATGTAATTACGCAATTTAAAGCTGTGCTTTGAAACACACCTGATTGTGGTAATTATAGATGTCTGACAGAGGAGGAGGTGTGCCCTTGAGGAAGATTGAACGTCTTTTTAGTTATATGTATTCTACAGCACCAAGCCCTGTGACTGATAACGGCCGGAACGCACCACTGGTGAGATGGAGTTGCTTCATCACCAATCATTTTCAATCTCCTGCTCAGTTATAACAGTGTATAAAGTATAAATCCACCAGGGTTCATGGTTTTCCTAAACTTTAAGTGTAAACGGTGTGTTAATAGACATCAGCGTGGTTGTAATTTATCAGAGTTACACTCAGATCAGTCACTTATTTATACTGGCTTTATGTCTGGGTTTGTGAAGGCTGGCTTTGGTTACGGCCTTCCCATCTCACGCCTCTACGCCAGGTACTTCCAGGGAGACCTCCAGCTCTACTCGATGGAGGGATATGGCACAGCAGCTGTCATTTACTTGAAGGTACATTGTAATTGCATTCATTTTAAAATTTGATTGATGAAGCTTTTATGTTAGTACTGTTGTGCTAATATATTCTGTGTACATTAACATATTTAAATATTTCTTTTGAATTTGTTTGAGATTTTTGTCCTGAACTGAAGTAAGCTTTTTTCGGGTTTTGTTTATGAATGGAGAGTAAAGGTCTCAGATATTGCCTGAAAATTGTATTTCTGTATTTTATGGAGGTTTATATAAAGAAAAAACATTTTAGTAAAGAAACTAGCAGTTCCTTTAATTTTTCTACTGGTTATGAGAAGGAAATATAGGTAAAGCTTTTTTTTTTATTTATAAAGCATTTATTCAGTAAAAATATGGTAAATTATAGCAATTTTGGTGTATTTACCAGGTAATAAGTAAGAATATACAGTGAAACTACAGCGAGAAGGTCCTGGGTTCGAGTCCAAGGGTCAGGTGTTTCTGTGTGGAGTTTGCATGTTCTCCCAGCGTTTGTGTGGGTTTCCTCCGAGTACTCCGGTTTCCTCCCACAGTCCAAAAACATCCACATTAGGCTAACTAGCTGTTCCAAATTGCCCCTAGGTGTGGATGTGAGTGTGAAAGGTTGTGTGTGTTCTGGCCATGCGATGGTCTTGAGAGCTGTTCAGGGTGTATGCCGCCTTCGCCCAGTGTCGGCTGTGGTAGAGTCCAGTCTTCCTGCGATCCTAGTAAGATTAAGTAGTTGGGCAAGTAAGTGAAAAGGAGTAAATTGGTTTCACAAAGCTTTTCTTTAAACTGTATTTGGGATCAATTACAATGAATTTGGGATACATTGCTGCTGATGCTGTGGGAAAATATGCAAAAAACAACGGCAGCATTAATTCTCACTGTTATAAAGACCAAAAAGGAGGCCACACTATAGATTCTGGGTGTTCTACTGAATTTTGTGTGTATATTTAAGTAATTACTTCATTTTTTTTCCTCAGTGAAAGACAAGCATAATGTAAATTGTAATAAACTTCACAGAATTACCCAATAATATGCATTACATTCCTATATCTTTATTGTACCAGGTAAGTTTATCTCTGTCCTACTCTGCATGGCTTGCAGGCATTATCCTCTGAATCTGTGGAGAGACTGCCGGTGTTCAACAGGTCAGCCTTAAGACATTACCAGATGACCATCGAGGCAGACGACTGGAGCATCCCAAGCAGTGAACCCAAGAAATTGGGAAAGTATGACTACAGTGTGCCAGACATGAGAACTGAGAGCAGGGTGAAATGAAGGAATATCACAGGATAAAGTATGAGAGACGAGCAAAATGGTCTTGAGCTATCATTTTCATTTCAGTCTCAGAATTGCTGGCTTGACATTACAGCATGAAAAGGGCATTTGTATTAAACTTCACCTTATGCCTCACTTTCTGTGTGTATTTTCAGTGTATAAGCTACTTTTATTTCAAATATCAAATCAGTTGTAATGAACAAAATAAAAGCTGCATAAGGATTTTATTTTAAAGCATGGTCAGAAGTTTGGCTAATGAAAATCACCTGAAGTGCAAACACTAGTAAGATGGATCCAAGTTAATCCTGGGTCCAACTCCTAGTAGAACCAGCAGGAACATCAGAGAGAATATAACAATATTTGCTAATCATAAGATGGATTTTTTTTTCTGTCCCCCAAAGGATGACCACTTAAAAATAGGAGTTATAGCCACCTTCATCCCTGCAATGTTATAAATTTGTATATATGGGGGAAAAGCTATTACATTTAATTAACTTTGAACAAAACACCTAAAAGATCAATGTTAATACCTATTACTTATTATTACCTATTATTTTATAAAGTGTATATTAGTCCAGTTTCCATCAAAAGATCTCAAGAATGTGGCTCAGGCTAGTCATCATAGAACCAGTCTTCACCTAAACGAACCAAATTCGTGAATATTGTGAGAATTCACACATTAAATTTAATTCAGCTATTAGGAACTACAGAATAATATTACAAATTTTAAAAATATTATAATAAGGAAGGTTGGCAAGCAAAAAAAAAAAGCAGAAACATAGTGCAAATATTGTAGAGTGTAAGGAAAAAATGCATGTGATTTAATCTTGAATAAGAACTGATAGCAGTGAGTGTAGTGTGTAGTTTAGTGTGGTGAGTGTATTGTGATTAAAGTGGTACACATGTTTTTAGGTTTTAACACTCCATTTTGGCTGTGTTCACATTACAAGGATAAGCAGATAAATCAGTTTCTTTTGTCTGAGATTTTTATTAGCATTCCCTTTTGCTTACCATATATTTTGAATAGGACAAATTTTCTACAGTCTAAACAGCAAACATGTACCTCAAATACAGCTTTTTGCAATGGGATCAAAGTCACATTTGCGCTGTTTGATTCTCCAAACTGGATTTCATTCAGGTTTTTGCTATGCTGGCTTCACATTCCCACAATGCATCTTTCAGGTCTACAGCTCTTCCTTTGCTAGTTCTGGCAATCACATCAACAACACACATGGCATACACCACCTCTTTAGTTCTGGTTATGGGTGTCTGTGCCAGAACTTTTGAGAAGCCTGTATGGAAGATTTAATTAAAAAAATGAATAAATAAATAAATAGGTAGTGGTGGCCCGGTGGTAGGGTGCTGGCTTAGTGATCCCAAGGTCGGGGGTTCAAGCCCCACTATCAACGGGTTGTCGCTGCTGTCCCCCCATGTAGCTACCTGGGTTATCAAAGGCCGGCCATGTCTCTCACTGTCTGTGTGGAGAGGCCTGTAAAAGAACCATTGCTGATTCTTGCCAAGAGTAGGCTGCATTGCCGTCAGCGTTTCTGCCCTGTGATGGCCTGGCAAGCTGTCCAGGGAGTATTCTGCCCTCGCCCAGAGTCGGCTGAGATGGGCGCCAGTCTCCCCGCAACCCTAATCAAGATTAAGCGGTTCAGAATGCTAAAATAAATAATAACAATAATAATAATAAAAGTGCACAGCACATGCTCTATGCTGGAAGCTTGTGTTCTAGCCAACTGGTGATTGCAGTGCTCTGTGTGTGTACGGTTACTATAACAACCAGTATGTATACAACCAGTATGTACTGTAGTCCAAAGAAATAATTTTGATCTAAATATGTTTCAGTGCTTCATCTCAGATAAACACGATTTCTAGAGTAAGTCATCCGTTTTGAATTTGATAAATATACTCTATTGAGAAGATACACATGTTTTAGGGTTTTTTTTTCTGAGAAATTAGTAATGAGAAGAACCATGCAAGATGAAAGCGTATTCACGTTTGCTGAAGAAGATATCATGATATCACTTGTTAAGGTGGATTTTGCGCAAGTTCTCACGTTAACTGTGACTTTTCTTTTCATGCAGTGTTCTGTACCTAAGGTACATTTCTGATACACATTCAGACTACCCTAATCATCTTTTTTACATCACACTTTACTGAAACTACTTTTCACAAGTAAACTACTTTTCACAAGTAGTTCTGGATGTCAGGTCCATTTCCTAGGTCGGTTGTGCGATGCCCTACAATGTCCTATGTTTGTGGGATAAACATTCAAAGCATTTTGGGTTATCTGATGCACTTAAAATCCTACAATACTCCTATGATTGTCCTATGGTAAAGCCACTGGACTTCCTTATAGAACCATTTGTATCATATGACAGTTATAGGACAGTATTATGTAGGTATATACGTATGTATGTAGGTGCTCTTATATCAACTAAGTATGACAGGAATATCATACAAGTGTTTGTTTTGTCTTGCGACAGTCATCACTTTTGTATGAGCAAACACCCAGTTTGACTTACAGACCGACATCTTTTCGACAGGCATACTATACAGATTTTAAAGTCAACTATGCAGCTTTCACCTCAACCAAACGTACATCAGTCCCTTCTGTCGTAGCACTGCTAAATTCATACAGCACAGGTTGTTAGTGAAAGAAGCTGAACACATCACTGCTGCTTCCTCTTTCTCTCTTTTTTTTATTATTATTATGGAGGAGCTGGAGGAAGTGTCTGGGGTGAGGAAAGTCTGGGCATCCCTGCTTAGACTGCTGCCTCCGCGACCCGGCCCCTGATAAGCAGAAAATGACGCTATGCTATGCTATTTTTTTTGGGCAATCCACCAGAGCTTTTTTTTTTTATTATTTATTTTATTAAATTTTTTTTTTCCTTTTTTTTTTTTCCTTTTTTTTTTTTTTGCTTTGCACTGAAGGCTTGTGTTGCTAGTTTATTTATTTTATTGCTACTGCACTGGTATATTGTCTAACAAATATGAGCACTTTTCCATGATGTGTATTAGTCATGCACAACATTGATTTTGAAAAGGTGTAAATGCGTTTAGTTTGAGGACCGAGGTCTGTTCACGTGAATGACGGACACGCATCACTTAGAAACATGAAAGTGAGCCGTTGAGGCAGGGAGATCAGATCCTAGCTGATCTGACGTGAAAAAGACAATTTAGCGATAACGCTTGTAATGTGAACGTAGCCTTACTGTGACTGACGTGACTTCCATTGGTAATGTACAGTAGTTTGAGAAGGCATGATGAATACTGCATATGAGAAACAAGTTTGAATAACAGTATGTGGACACTGAAAAAAGGAAAGAAAAAAGATTATCATTAGTTTTGTAATGTCCTAATAATGATAATATTAGCAGTGTTAAGTTCAGTATATGGGCCTGGCCTGATATGATGAATATTTATATTGTTGCAGTTTGCATTGAAAGCATGCCAGACATACAGTAGATGTCTTTAAATGCAGCGACTGATTTTAAACAAGTGTTTGGTCACTGTTAACTAACATTTTAAATAAGCAGATGATTAAAAACCTAATTCTTTTCTTTAATCTAAGAAAGATTTGTATGCCCTTTTTACTAAAGTTGTGAATTTTTACACTGTAACACTGAAACACCAATATTGTGTTCTCTTTCCTGGATTTTAATCGTAACTAACATTTTAATCACATGATCTCAGGATAAAGAAAATGACATACTTTTTCTTTCTTTGTTGTGTAAGTGTGTATCCTAAACAGGTTTTTACTATAGAAGATATTGGGACGCTCGTCATTTCAAGGCTTTTATTTTTCAGCCAGTTCCGATGCTGTTCTCAGCCGGTCATGTTGACGAGAAACATTTTGTCGGTTTGTGTTTTTTTCCTTTTCTTTTTGATGGTGTCAGCACCAGACCTTGATTCCTTTTTGCACACCACAGTGTGTCACTACTTTTACCTCACCAGCTCTATTTATAGTCATGTGAACGTGACCTGAGGCAGGAACCATATCTGTCATAGCGAATCATTTATATTGTAACTTACTGTTTTGTAAACCACTCACAGTTTTGCACATTTTTTTTTTGACTTCATTAAAGTTGAGCAGCATTTCCCCAATGAATATTAAATCATGCAATAAAAGAAGAGGATATATGTTTTTATTTATGATTCCTTATTTGTGTGTTAAATGTTGTCCAAATAATGTATACATATTACCTTAATGTGGATTAGCTGAAGGAGGTGAAATCAATGCCTGATGATGTAATAGCTGTAGTAAAAATATGGCGTTCATTCGATGGTTTTCCCCCAATTTCATCCCCCACATGATCATTTTTTTAATTAAAGAAGATCAGACCTCTTATTTTAACTGGATGCTGCTTGTGAAGCCAAAAAAATACTAAATCTAAAGAAAATGCACATCATCAGTAGTCTCTAACACAAGGTGGATGTACTTGTGGGATAAAATGCCCAACAACACTCCAGTGCCTGGTTTACTTCTACCAGCACAATACACACTACCATTTCAGTGACACTGCTGTGCTGCGATGGATATGGCACGGCACAGTCATAGTGGTTTGCATGTCCACCTTACAGAAAGAAGCTCCTGGGTTCAAATCCTGGGCTCGGCGTTTCTGTGTTCAGTTTGCATGTTCTCCCTGTGCTTGTGTGGGTTTACAGTCCAAAGTCATGCACATTAGGCTAAATGGCTGTTCCAGATTGCCCCTAGGTGTGGATGTGCGTGTGAATGGTTCTGTGTGTGTTGACCCTGCGATGGTCTGGCGAGCTGTTTTGACTGAGATAGGCTCCAGCCAACACTAATAGTAGGATTAAGCAAATGAGTGAGAGTGCTCTGCTGAGAAATATCTACCACCCAAACTGTATCTGTTCAGTGGTAATCCTATAGGGGTCTCTTTTAGGGCACTGTGAAATTGTGGGCAGCAACAGATGAGTTACAGTGGATAATAATATAATTGCATTCCTCAGGCACATACAGTGACCTGCTTTACACTTGTACTTCTCTGTGATACAAAAAAGCGTGGCGCTCCATGATTTATGAGCATGCTTGGCGCACGATTGGGGTACTAAAGGGAGGCGGGGTGCATCCAATAGATGAAACCTAAAGGAATCGTGTTTCCAAGTTCATCAAGATCCCCTACGATGGTGCATCAAGGTCTGTTACGCTCTGTTACAACTTGTTCAGCTCTACTACAATTCCCTCCTCCTATCATGATTGGCATCAAAAATTTCTCACTCCTTTAGATTGTGTTATACATTTCTGTTTATTCTTTTTAA
>JAOUQZ010000028.1:7283915-7294829 GCA_028564935.1 Neosilurus hyrtlii
TTACTAAATATTGAAAAATTGACAACAAAAACAATAATAATAATTTCTTAAAAACAGGGCACCTCAGTGCAGAGGTCCGAATGATAAAAATATTTCCATAGGCACAGGTATAAAATAAACAACTTTTATCACTATGAATGTCTAGTTAATATCGCATTGATGTGACAGTCTTTTGTCCACAGAAGACATGTCACAATAACTGAATTTGAGCTTCAATTTGAAAAGGCATGTTTTGACATGTCGCAATATTCACATTACTTGACAACCCAAAAATTCATTGAGCTACAAAGTCAGCTGTCATAATGTCATAAAGTCATAAATCTGTCTAAATGTCAACAAGAACGTGATTCTGGTTGACATCAAACTTATCAAAAGTGAGAAAAGCAGTCCTTATGACAGCTGTCGGCTGTCAGAATAAGGCTTTGTAAATGTTTATCACACTAAACATTATCACACCAGCAACAAGTCACACATATCGTTTGTAGTTTGCTTATTATGGGTATGCATTGACCAATACTATAGCTTGTGGGCAGTGGATTAAAAGATTAGATAAAAGAACACGCACCAGGCTTACTAACAAAAACAATATCTGCTACTATCTTCCGAGATTTTTTCTTTGTAATGCTTTTACACACATTTAATTAGAAAGTGTGTGTCCATAGTGACCGAGACTGAAGACAGAGTGGATGCATTTGTATATAAAAGGGTTTAATGATATCAGAGGGTTTAATGCTATCAGCGTGACCTCCAGGCAGAACTAATTGGCACAAAGCCCAAGCTTTTACGTCTAAAACCGGACGCTGATCCTACTGAATTACTTCATTAAAAGTCAAAAGATGACAACAGACAGAAGCAGCACCTTGCCTAAAAGGAACCAGTAAAAGGTAAGAGCCTTTAGTATGTGGTGAGTTTTATCACCGGAATTGTCACTTGCTTGAATTGTTTACTTGTGCCGGACACCTTAGCGCAACGAGTTCACGTCACTTCCAGGAAACAGTGGTTGTTCCGTATTGGTGCAGCAGCCGCTTGTAATCCACAGGATAAAATTGCCCAGTATAGTGCTTTTTATTGTCATTTATGGTAGAATAAGCTCTGTATCACTTAAAGGTATTACATTATGCACAGATTATGCTGTAGGGATGACCGATACAGGTGCTTAAGTAAGGTGTTAGGAAGTATTTTAAGTCACCCCTGTTGTACATAATATATAGAATACCAGTAATGGCTATTTTGTCACTGTTATTCAAAAAAGTACATTAAAAAGTAAATGAAAAAGCCACAGAGGATATATTGATATATGTCAATAGATGTGTTTACATATATAGGATATACGTATGTATGTATGTATATGAGTCAATATGTGTACATATAGGTATGTGTATATATGTGTATGTAGGTATATGTGCATATATAGCTTAGTGTAGTTACCTTAGTTGTTTTTTGTGCACTTTTACAATTTCTGCTAAACAGAAAGCTGCTACACTGATTTTTACTGTTCATGCAACAATTGACAATAAAGATATCTTATCTCTTATCTTATGCTATCTTATCTTATCTTATCTTATCTTAGAAGTCAGGACAGTCATTCAGAGATGTGGACAATAGCTCCGTTAAATAATACTGCTTCCAGTCAGATGGCCTCCGTGCCAAAAACTCTCCAAAATCACATGAAATGTGTGGTGGATCGAGTCATGAGCACCAGGACAATTATAGAAACAGGATAGTAGACGAACTGAAGTCTTCACATGTCTCTCATAGTCTTCAATGCAGCTTCTACCAAGAGCGTAAATTATTGAAGAATTACAAGCATGAACACTGCAATGATTTATCTGTTCTCCATGCACGAGGAAACAGTACAAGAGGGTGAAATTCTGTGTTGCCATTCGGAGAAACAGCTGAATTAATCCGAGAGGAGCAACTGCATTTTACCAAACCACATAAAGGAGTCTAACTGGAGACAGTGTGTTTGGGGGGGGTTTTATGAACTGGATGCTGAGGGCCATTTCATATATTAGCTTGGTCAAATGTTAACCCAGGCAACACAATACCAATTTTCAGAAGAGTGACACTCTTTATGTACTCTGTTTATAAGAGGACAATTACGTTTGAATAGCCTCGGGGCTATAAATATAATGAACAGTGAATAGAGGATATAACAGCACCACTTCAAAATACAAACTAAATAATATGTTTTTGCAGGGCCAACACACATTTACACTCATACCTAGGGGTAACTTGGAACAGCCAATCAGTTAAAACATGCATGTTTTTCGACTATGGGAAGAAACTGGAGTACCCAGTGCAGCTAACTGGGTTATCAAAGGCTGGCCATGTCTCTCACTATCTATGGTGAGAGGCGTGTAAAAGAACCATTGCTGATTTTCGTCAAGAGTAGGCTGCATAGCTGTCAGCGTGTTTCTGCCCTGCGATGGCATGGCAAGCTGTCCAGGGTGTACTCTGCCCTCGCCCAGAGTCGGCTGAGAGGGGCGCCAGCCTCCCCGTGACCCTAATTAGGATTAAGCGATTCAGAAAATGACATGAATGAATAATAATATGTTTAAATTGTACTATGAAAGAAAAGCAAAAGAAATTATGTACATGCATTAGAAATACAAGTTATATAGCATATAATGATGCTACAGACCTTTAGGAATATAACACACTGCACAGAAAAAATACATCAGGTACCGCCATTCTCGTATATATGATGACTCCTGAATCTTAATATTAGCTTGAATGTTTCAAGAGTGCTAATGGGACAAATCCTGAGTAGAGAATTGTTATCTTTTTTTTTTATATAGTGCCTTGCTAATTGTACATGTCTGCAAGACTTAAAATATCATAGCTAATCAATAGTGCAAACAGAATAACCATAAACTGCAGCTTTATGGCCTGTTTTTTAAATCACTAAATCAAAGTTCATTGATCTGATGGGGGAAGTGCAAATGGGCCAGAAGATTCTAATTGACCGTATAAATTGATTGCTAAGGTTTCTAGAATGATCTGTCAGACTATTAATACAAAAAAAAATATTTCAGCTCTGGTGTTGTTGTTAAAAGAATATTTCAACCTCCAGCAATTTCCCAAACAGAAGCAATAGAACAACGTGAATCGCACACAGTCCATTCCTGAGAGATTACACTTGAATCATTTCAAATAACACTAAAATGAACACTAGAGACCAGGAAAGAACACAGCGAGAGGCTGAGCCAAAATGAGCTGTGAGGGCAGCAGCTGTTTTTGTGCACATCTCCCAACAGGCAGGAATGGCCGTCCAAATGCCAGTGTAAGACACCGCATGCTCATTAACTAAATTATACTGCATTGATCAGGCAAGATGTGGACTCAGGGCTTACGTCCTATACTCTCTTGCTTTATCCATAATCACGCATTCTCAGGGTGGTGTAGAAACTAAAACACATAAAAGTGTGACGTGATACCGCCTGGAGGAAAGCAGTTTTCCAATAGCAGCAGCAGCAGCAGCAGCAGCAGCAGCAGCAGCAGCAGTAGTGTCGCGCCTCAAACATATTTTTGTTTCTGTCTTGAGGCTAATAATACATAAAACCCCGACTGTGGAGAACATAAGTGACCTTTACAAAGTCCTTCAGTAAACATCTCCTCCATACAGACATCTTCACCATATCAGTGTTTATACACTTGTTGTTAAATAACCAATCATTTTTATCCAATTGTTAGACATAGATTGTATGGTATAAAGTTGTTACTACACAAACATTAACATGTTAGAATGAGTGTCTTCATATAAAGCTCTGAATTGAATTATTGTCGGTACTACAGTCAAAGCTGCTCTTGAAGAAAAGTAATCAACACCTTCTGACCAATCAGGCTTGTGAATTGTACAGGGGAGTGGTACTTAAAGCAAACCATAATATACGTAAAGCAATACTTGAAGACATTCACAGTGCTTTGGTGAGAAAGCACCAATGAAGTCAGCATGACTTCACAGTCATAATTTGCATAATTCAAATTTCAGGGTTACACAAAGTCCTAAAGTCAGGACAAGGCCAGATTTTTTTTTTTCAAAATAATCGGTATTTTTAAGTTACTAATAAACTGTTAACGAAAAGATAATTTCTTCAGGAAGGCAGTTATAGGGCAGCATGATGGCGTAGAGGTTAGCACGTCTGCCTTGAAGCAAGAAGGTACTGCGTTTGAGTGCCGGGCACAGCGAGGGTGTTTTTGTATGGAGTTTGCGAGTTCTCCCTGTGCTTGCATGGGTTTCCTCCAGGTACTCCGGTTTCCCCCCACAGTCCCAAGACATGCACATCAGGCTAAATGGCTCTTCTGAATTGCCCCTGGGTGTGAGTAGGAGTGTGAATGGTTGTGCGTGCATTGGCCCTGCAATGGTCTAGTGAGTTGTTGACTCAGTGTCGGCTAAGATAGGCTCCAGTCTCCCCACGACCTAATAGGATTAAGCAGCTTAGCGAATGAGTGAGTGAGTAGGAGTAAACCGATTACAGAGTCATAAAAGATCTGAAGCCTGACAATAGCCACAATATATTTAGAAAAGAATTATTACACAATTATTACTATATCACAGTATTATTATATTGTAATATCACCCATATTCTATTTACCGCAATCCAAAAGAAAACTTGCGGCATAGCCGTAGATGAACGTACCGTTATCAAGGCAGTGCTGAACCGTATTTTCCGGTTTGGAGGAATATCTTCCTTTGCCTCCTCAGGAAGGCCTGGAATCTCAGTGATCTCTGATCCAGGATCATAGCTAACATCATCATCCCCATATAAATCATCCTCCACGTCAGTGCAGCTCTCTCCCCAACCCTGGTAGCAGGCATCTCCGTCAGCGTTGTAAATAACCCTCTCATTGCCACAGTATTCCTCATTGGGCTCTTCCATATGATAAGGGGCTCTCCGGCTGGGGTCATCTTTAGGCTCCTCTATATACTTTTGATCCTTGATATTTGCGGATTCAAATGTATCCTTTCGTGGTTTGTCATACACTGTGGTGTCGTTGACTTGAGTAGAGTTTGTGCAATCATCAGCAGCATCTTCGCCTTTCTTGTGCTCGCTAGATCCATCTACAACCTTGCTGGTTCCAACATCTCCATGTTCTGCCGTAGTCCTCTCCTCAGCTTTATTCTGCTCGACAGCCTTTACCTGCTCAGACAAGGGGCTGGAACTGAGAAGATCTTCTGAGGACGATGAAACTGGAAGAGTGTGCTTGCTCCCAACATGTGCCCTGCACATACCTTGTGGTGGAGACTGGCGAAGGCTGGCGTCATCTTCACTAGCATCTCCGTGTCTTAGTGAGCCTTCTGGTGAATATAGAGCACGACTGCCTCCATGCCCTCTACGGAAGGTGGAGCCTGAGCCTTGATGGTCTAAATTCTCAAACACAGCACTAAGCTGGCTGACTGTTGGTGAAGATGCCTCCGTTCGTGAGCAAAGACTGTCCAAGGAGTCTGTACTACCCCTGTTGGAACGTGCTCCTTTCCAATCATCCAAATGCTCATGAGAACCTCTCTTATCTTTGCCATATGAGTACACAGGAGACTGGGAAGTATCTCTGGAGCTCTGCTCAAACAGCTTCCTCGTCTCGGAGAACTTTGAATTGCCGGCTCTCTCACCGTGCTGAAGTTTGATCACTGAACCATCTGCCCGGTTAATGAAATTGGTCGGCTTGGTAAGCTTCTGTGGCGATATCTCTTCTCTTCCTCGAGGCTTCCCAGAACCTGTGTTCTCGGTGCCCATCTGCATGAACATATCCTTGATCCGGCTGACATGTGCACCGTACTGCCGACCCCGGGGCTGCCGGATCCGCTCGGGATCTTTGCTCTTAGAGTCACCATCCTGCCTTGGCTGGTCAAAAGCCTTCTTGAGAGCCTGAAACTCTGCTCTGTAGGCATTCCTGTGTGGAGAGGCACTCCTCAGGGTGGTCCTCTCTGCTGAAGCCTCGGTCTTCAGCATCTTCTCCTTGACGACGGAGGAGAGATCTTTGCTCTCAAACTTGCAGTGGCATCACTAAAACGTCAGATTTGTGATTCACTGTCACATTCTGTTTGGATAGTATCACAGAACCCTGGAATTAAAAAGAAAAAGTGAAAGAAAGCAGATTAGACTGTGAAGTTGCTCAACTCCACTGTGATGTGGAGGCTTCCTTGTAAACAGCACTGCTGTATCATTTCTGTGAGGGTAGGGCTACTTTCTTTCTTTCACAAAAGCACTTGGTGCAGCATAATTCACTGAGTGCACGCTAATGAAATAGTGCTCGCAACAAAATGGCCTTTGCGGCTATTTCCAAAAGCATGCACTACAAGGATTGACCGGTGACGCAGACACACGTCTTGCCAAATGACACAGATCTTTAAGCTGGGTGACCGTCCACCGCCCCAGACTATCCATTACTCTGCCACGAGGGCTGGGAGACTGCGCATAGGGAATTGTTGTTGTTGTTGTTGTTGCTGTGTGGACTTCAGGCCATTTTTAATATCAAGGTTGTAAATACAGCACAGATTCCCTGTAAGCAGTTATTAAGTGTTATGAAGTTTCTTATGTTTAACAATGGATAATAGTGGGTATAGAGCTTTAGAAATAAACAAGATCAAAAGATTTTCAGTCTTTTAGATGAGCGGAGTATTGAGTGTGACTGTGTTCTATCTGTTAATGCAAAGCAACATGTATATATATATATAAATAACTGTACAAATCAAGTCTCACCAGACATCATGAAGGAAAGGAAGATAAACAGGAAACCAGAGGGAGTGGAAATGACTTGTACAGTATGTATTACACTAGTAGCATCTTAACACCCCAACACACACACACACACACACACACACCCAAAAAAAAAACATGTATGTGACACCAAACTGCGACACTTTCCCACAGGCATGAACTGGTCCTCTGGACTCCAGTGTGACGCTGACATCTGCCTCCAAACATCCACCCTTTCCATCAACAAACACTCGGCTCGTTTGCATGCACACACACACACACACACACACACACACACACACACAAGCTACAGGAAATAAAAAAACACGCACCTAGGAAAGCAAACGAGCCGAAAAGCAGAAGTAACTCATGCTGCACTCGTCTGCTTTTGGCGTTAACATGTTCAAAACAAAAGGGGTGACTTACATCCTCTCTCTCTCTCTCTCTCTCTCTCTCTCCCCGGCGCTCCGCGTATAAACTGATGCTCTCTCTACCAGCCAACACCAACGGAGCTCCTCCTTCCAGAAATTGATGCTCTGCTATATCATAGCATTATATTACAAACAGTAGGTTTTATTTGTATTCCCAAATTCCGCTACCGTCGTGGACACCTTCAGCATACCGTTGAATGCTTTGACACCCGAGCCGGGCTCCCTCTCTCTCTCTCTCACACACACACACACACACACACACACACACACCGCTAGGCAACGCCATTGCAGAATACGTGCAGTTGCGGACATTCTCTCTCACTACGGGGGGGGGACACATTAAAAACAGCGCTTGTTCCCCACTACAGTAAACTACTAACCGGTTTCTAGCATCGTGTACCGAGTGTACAGAGGCGTGTAAATAATATATCGTAATAATTTTTTGTGTCTCTGTATTTTTATTGAGGTAGAGAGTGTCCATGTGACAGGTGCACCACCTTATTTACAAGAGAATGGTTTGTTCCAGTAATCGGCTTGCGGTGGAGGGAGGAGGGGGAGGGGGGTGTACGCTAAACCGCAGTGTGGCGAGCACGGAAACGTGACCACATCTCTGATACAATAATAAAGAGCAAGAATTAAACCGAAACCCCCCAAAACGAATCCCATTGAGGTCGCAGGGAGGCTGGAGCCTATCTCAGCCGACACTGGGCGATGGAGGGGTACACCCTGAACAACTCACACACACATACACACACATACACACTCACAACTAGGGGCAATTTGGAACAGCCAACTATCCAATGTGCCTGTCTTTGGACTGTGGGGAGGAAACCCACACGAACACAGAGAGAACATGCAAACACACAAGCGCCATCACCGAGCGTGGGACTCGAACACAGGACCTTCTTGCTGTGAGGCGAACGTACTGACCACTACGCCACCGTGCAGCGTAAGAGCTGAAGGCGTTGTGTGTTGCACGTTGGGGTCTCGTTAATTGTCCTGTTAATTATAACAAACTTCGCTCCTCACTCTCACTCACTCATTGGCTGAACTGCTTAATCATATTAAGGTCGCAGGGAGGCTGGAGCCTGTCTCAGCTGACACTGGGCGATGGCATGGTACACCATGAACACACAAACACATACACACAAAACCATTCACACTCACATCCACGCCTAAGCCCCCATTGCAGCTAACTGGGTTATCAAATGCTGGCCATGTCTCTCACTGTCTATGGTGAGCAGCATGTAAAAGTACCATTGCTGATTTTCGTCAAGAGTAGCTGCATAGCCGTCAGCGTGTTTCTGCCCTGCGATGGCCTGGCGAGCTGTCCAGGGAGTACTCTGCCCTCGCCCAGAGTCGACTGAGATGGGCGCCAGCCTTCCCGCGACCCTAATTAGGAATAAGCGGTTCAGAAAATGACATGACATGACATCCACGCCTAAGGACAATTTGGGACAACCAATTAGCCGAGCGTGCATGTTTTTAGACTGTGGGAGGAAACCGGAATACCCGGATGAAACCCACCTATGCAAGCACTTGGAGATCATGCGAACTCCACACAGAAATCCTATTAAGGTCACGGACCCTATTTCAGCCGACACTGGGTGTAGGCGGGATACACCCTGAACAGCTCGCCAGACCAATACCTGTCCAACACACACACAACCATTCACACCCATTTGCTTAATGTGCATGTTTTTGTACTATGAGAGGAACAATACGTCGCGCATAACAAACTTCTGCAAAGCGTTATTAGATCTTCCTCATACTGACAGACAGAAATGAGGGAGACATCATGTGTGATGTAAACTCTGATTGCCTTCAAAAACAGTATGCAGTATATGTACTCATACAACAACGAGGACAGCAACAACAATTATGATCTTGATTTCAGGTGTGTGAGGTGTTTTGCTCAAAGCCCCTCCTCGTAGGTTTTTCTTCCAGGTTATATGGTTTACTTTAATCTTCCATGAGCATGGCTGTAAATGGTTTTGGCTACACTAAATAACCCCAAGGTTTGAAGGTGTGTACATAGGGTCCTGTGATGGTTTGGAGTGTCATTCAGGGTGCATTCCTGCCTCAAATCCAGTGGTTCTGGGATAGGACGTGGATCCTTCACTACCCTGACCAAGGTACTTATAAAAGATGTAAAAAGCTCTGCATCTGGGATGTCCCTGGGTGGTAGCCCCCCTCTCTGGGACATTACAGAGTGAGTCGGTCATGTGACAGGACACTGTGATGAAAAGATTTAGTGACGGAGGGACACCCTCTGAAGGGACAGAGTCTGGGCCCCTGTGAAGCAGAAGTGGTCTGCCCTTTACCATAGCTACTTTTATTCTTGCAAACACCCTCACCAAGTCTACCCCTCACACATTGATATATAAATGTGATCATTTTAAGTTCATAGAAGAATATATACGTACATATTTTACCAGACATTCTTTCAGTCTGAATGGTAGCAGCTTACTTTGGGGTAGCATGGTGACATAGTGATTAGCACGTTTGCCTCACAGCAGGAAGGTCCTGGGTTCAAGTGCCGGGCTTGGGTGTTTCTGTATGGAGTTTGCATGTTCTTCCTGTGCTCGTGTGGGTTTCCTCTGGGTACCCCAGTTTCCTTGCCCAGTGTAAAGACACGTGAGTTAGGCTAATTGGCTGTATCAAATTGCTCCTAGGTATAGGTATGAGTGCGTATAGTTATCTGTGTGTTGTCCTGCGATGGTCTAGCAATTCCATCAGAGTATACCCTGCCTTCGCCCAGTGTCATCTAAGACTGGTTCTAACCGCCTCACAGCCCAAGTAGGATTAAGTGGTTCGGCAAATGAGTAAATGTCATTTGAGCATGACCATTTAAGACCCTGAAAGGTGTAGGTGAAAATAAAATCTGCAATTTTGAACTGGTGGAACTGAAAAGCTGCCTGAAGCCTGTGAAGCTGACCACCATGTGATAGAATAATCATGAATAGTGAATAGGAGCTGGGAGAGAAAGTTAAATCTGATAGAGTGTTTCTTGAGGAAACAAGAAAAACATTGTTGCAAAATCCCTAACAAGACATTTACCCAGAACTCTTCAAAATTATTCGGATTACAGCCAATCGGAGTTCTACAGCTTTGCCTAAAAGGGATGGAGATGTGCTGATTGTACTGATCTGGTGCAAAAAATATCCTTAATAAACATGTCTCCCAAACAGTATTAACAAACACAGAATCCCAACATCATGTCCTAATACGAATGATGTGGAACATAAATGTACAGTATTTCTGTCCTACTCCCACCAGCACAGGATGTTGCTTAGCAACCTAAAAATAATTTTGCGTGTTTGTGTTTCTTCATGTACAAGCATGTTGAATTTTCTAGATCTTCTGTACAGCATGCAATTTTATTTTCCAAAGATTCATACAGACGCATATAAGGACTGAAGTTTTATGCTGATTATTCGCTTACTGTATGTGACCTAAAGAATTTTGTTCAGTAATTGCTATGAAACTAATGGGGAAGCGAATATTTAATACACAGGTTTAGATGCTACCTAAAAGCGGAGCTTCATGAGATTTTTGTGGGCTGCATTTCTTTTTCAATTCATTATTTATTTATTAATTCATTATCTATATATAAATCATTAATTCATTAATTATTTTGTGAATGTTATCTGGGAAAATTAGTAAGAGCATTGCCAGAAATACTCTACAAAATACTCCACAAACTACTCCACAAACACTGTTTACAGTGGAAGTGGGGAGCTGCTCACCTCAACTGGGGATGTCGTCGGGAGGTGGAAGGA
>JAOUQZ010000028.1:7300067-7310533 GCA_028564935.1 Neosilurus hyrtlii
GTGTGTGTGTGTGTGTGTGTGTGTGTGTGTGTGTGTGTGTGTGTGTGTGTGTGTGTGTGTGTGTGTGTGTGTGATTCCTCTCCCACGTTAGTCCGTAGCAAAGAGTTTAACATTAACCAGCAATGGCTGATCCATTAGAATAGAGAGGTGTTCATCACCTTTATATAACCTTGCATGCTTACACAGATCATCTGATTGTTTTATTGTCCAAGGGGATAAGCCTGGTGTTAAATCTCTGTTACATGCCTAAAAAAAACCTGTCTGACCAATAGACTGCAGTAAAAGGACCCAGTTTATGAAAGTCAGCTGGGATTGGCTCTAGCTTCCCTTGGTGGACAACTGATATACAAACATTGACTTGTAACTTGATTTTGAATGATCTGGCAATAGTTAAAAGTTTGAGATTCAGATGAAAGAAAAAGTAAAAAAAAAAAAAAGGGGACATGATCATTTTTATGATGTGCTGTAAATTATAAGGCAGGGTGGCATAGTGGTTGTCCGCCTCACAGCAAGAACGCTCTGGGTTCGTGTGGAGTTCGCATGTTCTCCCTGTCCTTGCCTGGGTTTCTTTCAGGCACTCCGGTTCCCTACTGGAGAAAGGCATGCACATTTGGCTAACTGGCAGTCCCAGATTGCCCCTAGATATAAATGTGAGTGTGAATGGTCTGAGTCAGAGACCTGCAACCCTAGTAGGATTAAGGGGTTTGGCAAATGAATGAAGAAAATAAATGTTTAACACCCTCTAGTGGCCAACAATACATCCCACAGTTTTTCCATTGACCATGAGGTCTCCCAAAAGAGTCCATTTGGAGCCTGTTTCTTCTCAGGCTTTTTTTTTGCTCAAGTCATCTTTCCCTGCTTCTGTCACCGCTTGCTTACTCATTAGGGATCAGTCAAAATTCCTACACCTGTAAAGCTACTGTTAAAATTACTATCTAAACTACAGTCCATTCTCACATAAGCAGCATAATGCAGAAGTCAGAATTTTTCCTGTGGAATTAATACAGTATAAAATAAATAAATCATTATAAAAAAGTAATGTGCTTTAGACATTTTAATAATCCAAATTTTCTAGTAGCTAAAATCCTAGTTATTATGTGTCCAAAAATCTGCCGATTGCCTCATTGTTGCCAAAGACTCCTGTACATCTATGAAATAATAGAAAAAAGTATTTCATTTATGGCCCATTATAACAGCCCTGATGGCCAGTCACTTCCAGATGCGAGTATGTGCTATTACTAGACCCTAAAATGTTGACAGGATACAGTGTGTCAGCTTGTGTTATTTATTTGTGTTTATTAATAATAACCATGTGTTGATATAACTGAGTGTTTACACCTTTGGCTTGTTTTGACACCTAACTAATCTCTGGTGTTTAAGTGCGTAGGTACTGCATTTAAATTTGGCACATGAGAGGGCAATATGTGATAAAAGAAAGTACATATAAGGGTAAATCACAAACCAGAATAGCATTATATAATCATTATTAATTGAACTTTTTTCATAACATCGTCACAGAAAAGGAACTAATGTAGCATGAGTAAAATTGAGTATGTGAGTGAGTCACTGCTGTGCAGACATGTGAATCGTGTAAGGATAAGGTGAGGTCAAGTGTAATAACCCACTTTCTAAAACATTTTAAAAATGGTCTGAGGCAAAGCTAACAATAGCTGCATCCAAATCGATTTTTGAAACATTTTTGATGCAGTTATTCTATCTCCCCACTTTTCTTTTGCTCTGCGTTTCAGTGGTCACCATTGTCTCTCGCTCACATGGGGACCGAAACGTTTACCCTGCAGCTGGAGTGTTGTTTGTCCATGTTCTGGAGAGGGAATACTTTAAAGGGGAATTTCCTCCTTACCCAAAGCTAGGTATTGTATATAATAATTGCATTTTATCCACTTGCATCTGGTTTTTCTTACTGACCTCAGTCTAATAATAAAGCCTTAAAGTGAAATGAAAGGCAAGACTTCCAGTCTCTGCTGTTACACATGAGCGTATGCATATTTTCATTATCAGGTGGTTTTTACTTACAGTTTCCAAGTTGCAGTGTTTAATAGTTTGCATTAGCCAGTTTGAAAAGGCTGCTGTTTCACACTTGTGAGAGTGCAAAATTGCAAGAATTGGTTGTGAATCCCCCAGTACATATAAGGCAAGTTAATGGGCAGTAGTTGCTCAGGATTTAAGGCTCTGGATTACAGATCTGAAGGTTGGGAGGTTCAAGCCCCAGTACCATCAAGCTACCACTGTAGGGCCCTTAACCCTTAATTGCTCAGTTGTATAAAAATGATAAATGTAATTTGCTTTGGATAAGGTAAATGCACAAATGTAGTTTAAATGTTAATGGCAAAAATAACAGTATACCCATATTAGACTAACAAATCAGATATGAACTTCTGTATTAAACAAAACTAGTCACAAATACAAATCATAATCGCTTCCGTTTATGTGTATCAAACAAGCATGTGCTCATATATGTAAAAGAAAAGAATACAGTGCAGATTAGTTCTATATTACAGAGGAAAACACAGGGTGATCACATAACTTTTTCTCTACTTTATAAATTATTATATCAACAGCCACCCCCACAATTTTCATAAAAAAAGTTTCATGTAGAACATTTTATTAGAAACAGACATAAACTGTGCATGCAAGCTTTTATTAAATTTGGGTTCATTTTCATTTTAAGCCTTAAATTTATTGGCCTTAAAAGTTACAGTAAGAGTTTTCTCTTACTGAGTAAATGTATTTTCCCTCAACTGATTCACAGGGGACACCAGCAACGACCCAATAACCTTTAATACTAACCTCAAGGGTTATCCAGACAGGCCTGGGTGGCTGCGGTACATCCAGCGGACTTCACATAGTGATGGAGTCCTTTACGGTTCCCCTACTGCGGAGCATGCAGGCAAACCAACTATCATCGAGGTGACAATAGGGACACATGGAAATAATTGAGATCCATTCTGCAGTATGGAAATAAAGTAGCAATTCACTTAATTATTCATTATTGAACACTATTCCTTCTTTGCATTTATAGTTTACTGCATTTTGCTTTGTGCCTAAACTGTTCTTAACCAGACTTTTTTTCTTATGTGTTACAGATTACTGCCTATAATAGACGCACTTTCGAAACAGCGAGACACAATTTGGTCATTAACATCATGGGTACAGAAGGTGGGATGATAATTTGACCTATTTTTGTTATATTTAAACATTTAATAGAGAAAATAGACCACATACGCTCCCTCCGAAAGGACCATTTCATAATATGCCAGTATAGAACATGCATACCAAATTTGAAAGGCCCAGCATCATCGGGAGGCAAGTAAATGTCCGGAAACCAAAGCGTGACGGACAGATGGACGGAACCCATTCCTATAGCTCCCGAGGGGCGGGAGCTAAAAATATTTATTTAACATGTATTATTCTATATATTATTTTATTTTTATTTTACAATAGATTTTCTTACAACATTTTAATGCTTATCTTTCCTCTCGTATTAATTTCAGTATTCCATAAACTGCTTAAATCTAAAACTTCTGAGATAAACAAAAACATGACATCTTGCGATTGATTTCCCTCAGGCTCAGAGTGATTTATAGCTTCGTGCTTATAACAGTTTATACTGAGTCTGCTGTGTCCAGCTGTGACCTGATCTTGATGTCATCAGCCATCTGCTCACTTTCTGCACCAGCTGACCCTAAAACCTTTACGACCCCCAACCCCTAATTTTGTCTTTTAGAATTCCCTTTGCCGTATCAGGCTGAGTTTTACATTAAAAACATGAATGTAGAGGAAATGCTAGCCAGTGAAGTACTGGGAGACTTTCTGGGCGCTGTGAAGAACGTCTGGCAGCCTGAGAGACTCAATGCCATCAACATCACTTCAGCGCTAGACCGAGGTGGACGTGTACCCCTGCCTATCAACAATCTGAAAGAGGGGTGAGCTTTCCTGTTTCTTTCTTTTTTTATTAAAATCTCATCAGTGGATCAGAACTTAGACTGATAATTCACAATTGCAAATCACTGTATCTATACTACAAAAGCACATTTAAATTTACTAAAAAGGGAACACAATATTTACTGAATAGAATCACAGGTATCATAAGCAGGTATCATAAGCAGTCTATTTATAGAATAATGAATATAGAACACATTTTTATTGAGAGACAGAGCCATTTTCACATCCCACCTCCTCCCATTCTTTTCACAGAATTAGTTTAGAGGGGTGGTACTGTTTTCCCGTTTAGCTCCGCCACTGTAGTTATGTTTTCATCAAAGAGGGAGTGACTTCCTGTCCACAGTTTTTTGACAGATCAATGGGTGGAATTAAACAAACAAACAAAGACATATCAAAACACATCTGATTTAAGTGAAACATGCTATGTATATTCAGTATCAGAAGCTTTGATGTCAGACCAAGTTTGATCCAAACTGCACATTGGTAGTAATTTAAATTTAACATAGATAATCAAAATATTTGGAAGAGTGTTTGTACAGCAAGACCAGCAGGGGGTGCTGTGTATTTAATTGTTGTTGTTTTTTATTTAATCCTGAGTCTCTTGATGTGCATATCGAGGTCCAGTGCACCTCAACACATATATTAAGTGAGACCACATTTTTGTATGTGAAAATTCTTATTCTCAAAAGTATAAATATGGTCATGTGACCCTGAAAGGTATGACGAAGATGCTTGAAACAGGAAAATCGGTTACAAACCTATTAAAATACACAGCTGAGATCAGAGGAGATGTAGAGTGTATACAGGTGCATATACAGGTGTTACAGCTAATTTGTAGGTGTGAACGTGCTTGTGTGCAGGTGTGAATGGATCAAAGCACAATGCTGTCATATTGCTCTAATATTGGTAAATTTCAGTGAAAAATTAACAAAAAAAAAATCGCTTTTTGGTCATCCCCATGTTACAAATTTGGGGTCCAAGGTGTGGGCGCATATTATGCAGAAACACATTTCAAAGAAGCACATATTAATGAGATTCTACTGTATTATGATTTTTCTTTGCAATTCTACTGTATTATGATTTTTCTTTGTGGTTAGCACGTCAGCCCCACAGCAACAAGGCCCTGTGATCCCAGGCTTGTCTTTTTTTTTTTTTAGCGTGTGAAGACGTTCATGATAAATGACTTACGTTCTGTTACGCTGAGTGCATTAATACCTAATCACTTAAAACAAACACATTGGTCTGGGAAATGCTAGTTTTTATTTAAATAATTAGTCATAGAGTGAGCAGGTTAATGTATAAATGAACTATCAGTACTTGTTATACAGGTAAACATCAACATTAAACTTGAATGTGAATTTTCAGCCAGAAATTGCATGATATGTAAAACTGCCTATTTAAATTCCTCAATCATATTACAGTGACGTGCCGCACAAGTGGAGCATCACACTTAAGAGAAATTGATTGTGTAGCATCGATCTGATTTTTTGTGACATGAGCATTTCTTATTTGATGACGTCAGTGATGTCAAGTCATGTGACTAATCCAAAGCACTCTTTTTACACCCAAGATCACAATGTCCAATTTTAGTTGTATGAATTTTCCTTTCATATATATATATGATTAATAATAACACCATTGTGTCCGTCCGTACAACGTCCATGTACACATGGGAACCCGGTGGTTAATATCTACTTTGCATTTTATCTCGAGGGAACATCATCAGTCAGCAAAACTTGGGTGAAGTTGTCTAGGAGGTATGAGGGGGTGCAACCTCATGGTCACGTGATATGGGCAGTGCCTAAAGTTTCTATTATTTTTCATGGAAATTTTCTTTCAATGTATGCAGTGTGTATGTGATGGTAGGAGCAGATGTGCCATTCTCATCATGTCTGCGTGAGGTGGAGAGTCCTCAGAACCAGCTGCGCTGCAGTCAGGAGATGGAGCCAGTCATCAGCTGTGACAAGAAGTTCAGAGCTCAATTCCACATTGACTGGTGCAAAATCTCTTTAGTAAGGCCTCTGTCTTTCAACCCTTTCTATCTTCTCATATATAATGTAGATCCCTACAAGATTACAGACCACATTTACACAAACTGTGTCTGGATGTCTTAAGTGCTTGACTGTAATATATAAATACGCATGCTGTGGTTGTGCATTATAATTAAACTTCAACACAGTTTTCTATTTGATCTAGGTAAGGATTGTATAGTGTGGGTACAAAGCCTGCAGCTCACTTCATGGATGTTTTTTCTTTAATAAATATTAAAGGGCTGTTGTGAGTTAACCTTCATCAGAGGTGTCAGATCAGCAATTGAGAAATCGAGCACCACACTCCAAATTCACTCATGGAAGAATGGATGACACGAGAGCCTGTTACTGAGGTCAACCTATGCAGAGATGCTGCTCCTGTGGGATCCAAGATAAGAGCTCATCACAATAGCCAGCCATGGAAATAGGGATGTGCCGAGCTAGCCAACAGTAACCTTAGGAAGCTTTATTTATGCACTTGTGGAAAAAATTATTTATTTATGATACATATTTTTAATCAAGTACATAATTACACCGAGAGCTAAGAAAGCTTAGGAGTTGGCTGGAGAAACCAGAAGACGTCCCTCAAAGGATTACCATCCAAAAATTGAGCACCAGCAAGTAGCAAGATGGCATCCAGACTGAGCACTGAGGTTCTTGTGAGCTCCCTTTAAATAAACCAAACACAGGTGGAGCTGATTGCCATGGATTATAATCAAGACCAAGTTCTCCGTCTCCCTCTTGTTGCAGGAGCTACACTGTCAGTCTGTGATTACTCTCTGCCCCCCTCTAATGTTGGCACAAGGTTGATACAGCTGTAGCCTACAGTGGACTTATAACAGCAGCCAATCAGGGGATAGAACAAGTGAAGGTTTATTTATAATACTTTAATGGGAGGAAAAGAGTTTCAGATTTTATTTTATATACTCTTTCCTGTAATATCCTTGGTGTTATCTGTAGTGTTAGTGTGAGATGGGTACCAGCCTCCCCGTGACCATAGTGGGGTTAAGTGCTTCAGCAAATGAGTGAGTGACTGAATGATTGCTAACTTGTAAATTTTTTTAGCAAAAATAAGGCAGTTTTGCTTCTAGATGTTTCAATGTGAATTGGAAAAAGCTTATTGAAGTGTTTGAGTCTCAGTACTGCAGTATGCAATAATAGTGCAGCCTGAGATTTCAGTACTGTTTACCAACTTTCTACATTGCTGTCTTCTGCTCATCCGCTATGCCTCAGGTGGATATTACTAAAGTCATCCCTGTCCACAACAGTCGTCCGGAGCCGGGTACTGGAGTGCTGCCAGACGTCGGAGAATACAATCCACCCTCTGAATCACTGAAAAGTAAAGACTATTTTGCTGACTTCCTGGTCACACTGGCTGTGCCCGCTGCTGTTGCTCTGGTCCTCTTCATCATCCTGGGCTATTCAATGTGCTGTCGCCGAGAAGGAGTGTAAGTGCACTGTACTAACCTCTCAGCGTCTGAACACAAACACACACAGGTTAAAGTAATTATGGACAGAGAATGGTTTAGAGCAGTCGCTTTAGAGTGGTTTAAACAATCTTACACCTGGTGTGCTGCAGTTACGGGACATATTAATGAGTTAATTAAGGAAAGGGGATTTAAATGTAGTCTTCAATTTAATTAGGCCTATTAGGAACAAAAAAAGCAGCTTTCTCATCATTCTCAACCATCGTTCTCATCCAACATCCAGTTTTATGGTCTGTTCATTTTGGTTGAGTTATTTTTACAAGCACAAAGTTTCATCTCTCATATCATTCTGTTGATGGATACATCATCTGTGACTCCATATCATATTGTCCAGTCAATGTTCTGAGTGCCTTCCAACATCCACTAATCACCAGAGGTACTGCGGCCTGAAGAGACCCTCAACCGAACCTGCTTCCCATTGGCTTTTGTGTGGTTGTCTTTAAACTATTAATATTAGTATTTAATTCAGACATTTTGTTTTGTTTCTAGGCGAAAAAGAAACATGCAAACACCAGAGTAAGTGTTTCTTCTCCTGTGTCTTTCTTTTATCTTTTTTTTTTATTTCTCTCTCTCTGTTCTTCAGCCAGGTGATCCCTTTGCTTTCTTTAATTTCTTTCCCTGTTTTTTGCTCTTGTGTCCTCCTTCATGACATTACCATTCATCATCCATGAAGCCGCCGCGTTGTCATCTAGCTGCTTAGTTTGGGGTTCGATTCTAGTGGCCTACTAATAAATACAAATCGCAATATTAGCTGGGCTTGAAAGAGCTGAAGTGAGAAATAAAGTCTGCTTTCCTGGGGGAAAGTGGGATATGATAAATTTAAAGGATTATAACCGGGGATGACACAGCATTCTCATTCCTCAGTTTCCTACAGAGTGTGTTTTAGAGGTTGTATGGTGTAACCTGACACAGCTTGACATTTTCTTTTTCCTTCTGGTATTAATGCAGAGTGTACAGTGTATGTTATGTATTGTGAATGCAGGTCCAAATTGATTAGATATGTTTTGCTCCTTAATCTTACCAGCATCCAGCTTGTGCACCACAGCTCCATTCAGAAGTCAACGAAGGAGCTACGCAGCATGTCGAAGAACAGAGAGATCTCCTGGCCTCTGTCTACACTGCCTGTCTTCAACCCTATGAGTGGAGAAGTGGTACCGCCGATCCACCCAGAAAACTACGAGACTACCAGCATGCCACTCATGCAGACCCAGACGTGAGTGTCACAGAATGATTTCTTCCACTCTGTTTTCAGACCTGCAGCTAACTGGGTTATCAAAGGCCAGCCATGTCTCTCACTGTCTGTTAACGAGTAGGCCATTGGGTTGCCGTCAGCGTGTTTCTGCCCTGCGATGGCTTGGCAAGCTGTCCAGGGTGTACTCTGTACTCCTTTGCCCAGAGTCGGGTGAGCTGGGTGCTAGCCTCTCCGCGACACTAATTAGGATTAAGCGATTCGGAAAATGACTGAATGATGAATGAATGCCTGCATATTTTACTGCTTGAAGTGAAGTAAAAGACAAGTCCTGTTACGCATGAACATATGCATATTTTAATTATCAGGTGGTTTATACTTACAGTTACGAAGTTGCAGTCTGCCAAAACCCATTTGATAGTTTGCTTTGGCCAGTTTGAAAAGGCTGCTGTTTCATTCTTGTGAGTGCACAGAGTCACAAGAATAGGACATGAATCCCCAGTTCATATAAGGCAAGTTAGTGGCAAAAATAACAGTATACAGATATTAAACTAACAAATCAGTTATTAATTAGTGAACTTCTGAATATAAAACTTCAAATAAAATTAGGCACAAATACAAATCTTGAATGCTTCTGTTTATGTATGAATACAACCTCATGTATTCAAATGCACATTAGTTACATACTACAGGGGGAAACACAGGGTGATCACATGAATTTTCACTACTTTTCGCATTACAAGGACACCCCCTCTGTGCTCTCTGAGTTATTGGTCATTTTTAGATTTTCTCTGCAAAACAAAAAAACAAAAAAAAAAGGTTCATGAAACAGCACGCTTTAATAGAAACAGACATAAACTATGCATTCTAGCTTTTAGTAAGTTTGGGTTTAATTTCCTTATAAAATTATGTGTTTACTTTTAAAATATGGCACAAGGTATAAAACTACTATTTCAGTTTGAAAATGTTTAGTTTTTACAATAAAAAACTAAATTTTTTTCAGCATTACTATCTGAATCATAAGTAATTATATGACAGTGATGCTGAATTCTCAATTCTGATTAGTGGGTTGATTAATTTTCTTAAAATTAGCACCTCTGACAGTGGCCATAATTTCCAATCTGCATCTCCATCACATCTCTTGAAAAACAGCAAACCCACGCTAAAGCATGGTGGTGGCAGCATCATGCTGTGAGGCTGTTGTTGGTTTTTATTTATTTATTTATTTATTTTCAGGTGGAGCTGGGGCTTAAATCAAGGTGGATGGAATTATGAACAGTTTTATATGTCAGTTAATTTTGGCACAAAACCTTCAGGCTTCTGCTAATAAGCTGAATTAAATTCCATAAGTATTTTGCATTTTGTGATAAAAGCATGAAATTTAGTATACATATAATCAAAGGCATTCCAAACATTTTGGATTTGTATTTTGATCGTGTATTTTCAATATGTCTCCCTTGGCAGCCATTTTTCAAAATGACCACCAGTGGACGTCAGTGACTATTGTTTCCTATAATTTTTTAAAAATCAGAGATGGATATTTATTGACATTAAGGGCATAATTCACTCAATTTAATTACCAGAGGTCATTTTTCACAGAAAATGTAATACAGTGGATGTCAAAGCACAGCCAGGGCACACCGGTGACACCATTACTGTGAAACTGAACACCAACTGAACCTGCAATCTCTTGGGTGATAGTCATGCATCTTGTCATCACCTACCGTGTTTCCCCGATAATAAGACCTATCCCGATAATAAGACCTACCCTTACTTCAGCCGAACGGTCCAAAATAA
>JAOUQZ010000028.1:7310633-7322539 GCA_028564935.1 Neosilurus hyrtlii
CCGAAAATAAGCCCTATGGTGTTTTTTGAACCGAAAAAAAAAATAAGACAGTGTCTTATTATCGGGGAAACATGGTAGTATATTTTAAACCGATATGTTCTTCTTTGGGACATTACCATATGGATATCACAGTAGGAGAATCTATTTCCGGGGGGAAAAAAACAAAAAAACTACTAGCTTTCAAATTCAAATCACAGTAAAATGAGTATGTGTGGTTAAAATAGGCCTATCTATGCGATTTCAGATAATTAGGTAAATTAGGTCTTCCACCTTGAAGTCTGTAGAGAAATCTGTACATTTAGTGCTAATGACAAATCGAAAAACTCATCTTAATAAAAGCTGTTTCTGTTTACAGAAATCTTCAAAATCAAATGCAGATACCACAGCAGCAGCCTTCGGGTAAGTACACAATACATGTATTTAAACATATTGTAATTAAACATATTGTAATTATACACACAAACAAACCTGACAGACAGCTCCTGAATCTTTGGCCTCCTTCCATCTATTATCTATACCACTTATCCGTCAGGGTTGCGAGTGAAGGTGGGGCCAGTCCCACCTGATGATGCAGCGAGAGGTAGCGTACACCCTGTACATATTGCCATACTATAGAGCTGTTGCTAGTGATGTCACCGGTCATATAATCTTGTTGATGCAGCCACATTGCCGGACAGATGCAAGGGTTGTGAATAGTTTTAGTGACAGTGTGATTTCTATCAAAGCTCGCATACCCGAGACTTGTGCTGTAAACTGTGCCAATCGACACGATGAAAAATCCAGACTGTCATTTTATTGCATTTCAGCAGAGAAGAAGCAAAGACATCAATAGATAACTGCTATTTAAATGCTACGTGATGTTGATCATGAGAAATTGTGCTTGATGGCAAGCTGCACCTTCCCTTCCTCCACCTTCTTGGCTGAAGTGCCCTTGAGCAAGTCACCTAACCCCCAACCGCCCTCCGGGCACCTCTACGTGTGCAGCAGCTCACTGCTCTAAGTGTGTGCGCTGACTTTGGATAGGTTAAATGCAGAGGCAATAATTTCCCTTGCGGCATTAAAAGAGTATATCAAAAACAACAACAACAACAACTATTAAGAAATTAGAGCCTTTGGACGTGGGAGGAAACTGGAGGAGATTCACACAAAATGAAAATTTCACAAAATGCTAGGGCTTTTCTTTTTCCTTCTGGTAATAATGCAGTGTGTACAGTGTACATTATGTATATATTTTGTATGCAGGTCTAAATTGATTTAGATACAGTATGTTTTGCTTCACAATCTTACCAGCATCCAGCTGGTCACGAGTCTTGAGCCCAGAACCTTCTAGCAGGGAGGCAACAGTGCTAACTACTACACATTACATTTACATTTATGGAATTTGGCAAAACCCCCTTATCCAAAGTGACATTCATAAGTGCTTTGAAGTCTCTATCAGTGAATCCACTCTTATGCTGGTTCACTAGGACACAGGCTAAGTATACCATCAGCAGAAATTCTGTAGGCAGGTTTTAAAAAAAAATTTTTAAATAAGCTTCAGGATATATATATATATATATATATATATATATACACCCTATGAATGGCCTGGGAAGCTGTCCAGGGTGTACTCTGCCCACAGTGGAGTCGGCTGAGATGGGCGCCAGCCTCCCCACAAGGATGAGAGACAAATTCTGAAAGTGCTAATGCAAGTACTTCCGAAAAAGGTTGATTTTCAGTATTTAAAGACACCCACTGACTTGGCTGTCTGGACATCTATGGGAAGTGTATTCCACCACCTACACCGTGCTACCTTTAAATAGTATACACTCACTTCTTCTCACAGTCCTGCTAGGTATGAGAGGAGGCAACACTGGGTGAAGGCAGGGTATACCCTGGCAACACATACAACCATTCACACTCACACCTAGGGGCAATTTGGAACAGCCGGTTAGACTAATGTGCATGTCTTTGGACTGTGGGAGGAAACCGGAGTACCTAGAGGAAACCCATGCAAGCACAGGGAGAACATGCAAACTCTACGCAGAAACACAGAGCCAGGGAATCGAACACCAGACCTTCTCGGTGTGAGGCTAACGTGCTGAACACTACGCCAATGTGCCACCCTGAATAGTGTACACAATAATGAAAAACTCTTTTCTCTGAAGGATTGTTAAGTATGGCATGCTTAATAACTCACAGACATTTACCAAACCGCTTAATCCTATTAGGGTCACGGGGAGGCTGGAGCCTATCTCAGCCGTCACTGGGTGAAGGTGCGGTACACCCTGAACAGCTCGCCAGACCATCACAGGCCAACGCAAACACAATCATTCACGCCTAGGGGTGATTTGAAACAACCAACTAAAGTACCCAGAGGAAACCCACGCAAGTACGGGAAGAACATGCAAATGCCACACAGACACCCCAACCCGGTTTAGGTCCATTTATTCCTTTATACCACTTTACTATTAACAAGGAACAGGTTTTCTAAATGGTTCCTTACAGGATTGTTTGAATCTTGGTGCCAGCTAGAAGTAGCTCACTTTTCTACCAGTTTTGGGCAGAACCACTGTAATCAAGGCTGCATCATCAACAGAGGGTGTTGCTCAGTGCACAACGGAAGCCAACAGTAGATATTACCAGCTATCTTTGGGTTCAAATGGGAAAACAATTATATTATTTTTGGTTGAATGGGTATTTGTGGAAAGCAATACAAAATTGTTCTGACTAATCTGGCATTATATAATGAAATATTTCAATGATGAAATGGAATTTTACTGATGGGAGTGATCTCCTGGATGTCTCCATCAACATGAAACTAGGCCTGGTTTTCTAAATAAGCAGTATACTCCGCCCAGCTAAAAAAGTCACACACTCCAATATTTTTGTGGAGAGCATTTAGCCATGATCACAGCATATAATCTCCATGGCATTGTTGCTCCAGTTGGTCAGGTCGAGGCTCAGCAACATTAATGTGGCAATAAAATCAAGTCAGATGATGACCCGAATGTGCAGGTTTTCACATCAATGGACTTTTTCTTCCCTGATGACACGGATACAAAATGGGGACTCAAATAATGAAAGAGTGGTTCAGGGAGCATGAGGAATCCTTTTCACATATGTATTGACGCCCCAGATTCCTGACTTTAACCCTATTGAAAATTTTCAGGATGTGCTGGAGAAGACTTTATGGAGTGGCTCAATTTTTACCTCAACAATTCAAGACATCAGTGAAAAATGAACCCAACACTGGATGGAAATAAATGTTATGTTTCTTTAGTTTGTTTAAACAATGGCATGGAGATTATGTTCTGTGAGCAAGGCTAAAGGCAGAACAACAACATACTAGTGTGTGTGACTTTTTTGAATCAGGCAGTGTAGTATGTTGTAAGTTTCAGTCATGAGCTGTCAATCCAGTTGACATCTATAGGAGATTTTTTAGTGCCATTTTGCACAGCACAGTGCACCATCGTCATAAAAACAACAACTGAGTAAATTATTTTGGAAGAATGGTGCTCATCGTTTTGGTTCAAGAAATTTGTTGCTGAGAAAGGTTTCTAAGATGCATTGAAGCTGTTCAGGTGTCTCATAGTGGCCTAATACCTCATTAATACATTATTGATAATTTCATTAAAGTTCCCATTCACTTGCCAGGCATATTAAATAAACGTGAAATACAGTGTCATCTCTTGGAAATTTACAGCATTTGGCAGAGACACTGTTGGCCTGGCAATAAAATGGAATCAGCCACAATGTGTTTCTTAAACCATTTGCTTACTCTTGTATGTGAGTGTCAGTATTAGTAACCATTCCATCTCAAGGTGAACGAGAACATTTGGTCTCAAACCTATCCACCTTCTACGAGTTGGTGTTGCACCTGCCAAGTTCTTTGGGTCACAAGGTCTTGTTATTCTTATATTAAACAAACATAGATGTGGACCAAGAGAGATATGATACCCATGCGCTGGGGTGGTCCCCCAGGGAAACCTTTGTATTCTGCAAAATGAACTGATAGTGGAAGACAAAACACATCAGCTATTCGCTAGTGAATGGGAACCCTTATGATCAGTCTGACATTGAGTGGTGTGTATACACTAATCGGTACCTCTTTGTCTAACATTGTGTTCGTTTCATTTAATGCTATCAAAGGAGATAATTACAGTTTGTCAACCTTTCGAAGGCTCGAGGCAAGTACTAATACTTAGTGTTGTGGTGGTGTTAGTGTTCTGCTTTATTAACTTCATTAAAAGTAAACAGTGTGTTTTCCTTGCAGGTAAATGGTATTCCTGAAGAGAGGAAAGTGGCTGAAGCACTGAATTTGTGAGATCTCTCATCACTTGTAACTTTCTGTGCCTGTGTAATTTGTGTTTCCACATTGTGCCAAATCTGCATGTGCTACAGCTCTGTGATCATGTGCAGCGCCGGTGAGATTAATGATGACTCACATGACCGTATCTGAACTATTTACACATCAGGGTGGTTGTCTTCCTGAAGGGACCATGTAATATGACATATTGAAGATTGAAAACTTTCTGAATACAGTGTTGGTTCTCTCTCTCGCTCTCTCTGTCTGTCTTTACTAAAGATGTTTTGATAAATAAATTAATAAACTTCAACATAAAAACCTAAAACACAAAACTTTTTCAGCATGGTGTTTTATCACTGATAATGATTAAAGAATAAAACAGCATCTCTAAAAGAAAATACATCCTTTTCACATTTCAGGACAAAACAGTTATTTTCCATTGGCATGGTATGATTATTATTATCTTATGTACAGAGGTCAGAATAAAACTATATAAAACATCTGAACAAAGTCTTAAAAAATTAAAATCCAAACATTTACAATTGGATAAATAGCTGTAAAGTGGAGTGAATCCATCAGATTATAGCTGCGGTTTGGCTTAAACGCCACTTTAGGAAATAAAATGCTTACTTTTACACAAGATCTTGTTTTCTGTTCATCTTATCTTCCTATAATGGAAGAAAAGGCTAAAAAAGTGCAGATTAAATCGATCTGCAAAACACTATGAAATGAAGCTGTGGTACAAAAAAGACAAAATGTCTGATAATTGTAACTAGCATCCACCTAGTGGCCCTTAAGCTAGTATCTCATGGAGCGGCGAATGCTGACAAACTTCGAAATTTTTTTTTACTCGACAACTTTTCTGACTAATGTTGGTGAAAATCAGGATTGGGCTTGGTCATTAGCAATGTTTAGCGACAATTAGCAACATTCACAGGAATGCTGGTGACAGTGTGTGTGTGCGAAAGAACAGTTGACGAACATTTGCAACTGGTAACAAATGTTAGCGACAGTGTTTGTGATAATCAGCAACTACTTTCCACTCTTTTGTGTTTGGGACCTTTTGCCAACTCCTGATAAAATGCAGGAGAATCTTGGAATTGGACCACCCTTAACCCACTGATGGCGCAAACCCTCAGCAGCATTGTGTTCAAAAAGAACTTTAGCGATTCATGTTACAAAAAATTACATCTGTGTTCAAGTGAATTGATGAATACGCAAAGAAATTCTGAACATGTCAAGAAAAACAAAACAAAAACAATGTTCAACCCTAAAAGCTGTTTAGCATCCTTTCTCGAACCCTGACGAAACCCAAAATTAGCTACATTCTTCAGTGTTTGCCGCTCCGTGAGATGCTAGCTTTACACGAGGATGATGAAGATTGGCACATTATACAAAATCGAGCTCAAGACATTACACCCACTTGTTCTAGAATTGCTTCTTTCTAAGCACCCAAAACATTTCATACAACAGTAGAAACAATTCCACATGGACCAATTTTAAATTAGATCAAATAATCACGCCTGTAATTAACCAGAATAATCTGAAGTACTCCTTCACCAGCAGGATTGTTTAACTGCTCAAAAATTACAACAAACTTCTCTCCATTTTATCATATACGATTTACACCCTATACCTCTATTTAACCAGCTGCCATAGTTAAAAAAAAAGAAAATATGTACAAGTGATTTGTGTAAATGATTTCCCCACTTTCATCTGAGGGATTAAAGCTCTGTGTCTCTAAACTCCCTGTTAGTAGCTTTAAAAGGAAAATACAACCTCCACATAGCATCGATATACAGTAACAGAGTAAACATTTACATTCACAGCACAGTGGATAGTATGTTCAGGGCTTTTCTTTTGTACTTACTGAAATGTATAATCTGGAAACCAGATGTATCCATTCAGTCATTCATTTTCTGAAATGCTTAATCGTAATTAGGGTCACAGGGAGGCTGGTGACCATCTCAGCAGAGTACACCCTGGACAGCTCACCAGAAACACGCTGACGGCTATGCAGCCTACTCTTTATGAATGACAGCAATGTTTCTTTTACATGCGTCTCTCCACAGACAGTAAGAGACATGGCCGGCCTTTGATAACCCAGTGAGCTGCAATGGGGGACAGCAGTGACAACCCATTGAGAGGCTTGAACCCCAGACCATGGGATCAGGAAAGCAGATACATACAGCACAAAAATGATTTGCAACTTTTCTTTTATAAAAACTGATAACTTCACTAAAGCTTAGCTTTGATTGGTTTAAAGGAGCTCCTGTACCATTTAAAGTAAAGCCTTTTCCCCTACGCATAAATCCTTCATTAGCGAGATTTCTTCTCTCGCATATTTTTTTTCACTCTCAGATCACATTATCTTCACAATTTACAAATCACAGGATCATAAAACAGAGCAGCTTTACTCCACTTGCTTAAAGATATGTGTAAAAATTGTAGAAATAAATAACAGCATAATAATAAACTGTCACACAACTCCAGGTGTACATTCGTGTACAGTGTCTCGGGATAAACAGTCTTTCAGTAGTTTAAGCATTGACCCTTTTGCTGATGAAATTGTCACAAGTCTATTTATCTGGTTCAACCTATTTTAAGATATTTCATGGTGCTGTGATGCATCGTCAATGCGTTTCCAAACACTTACCACACCATTCCATTTACAGAAGGTAAATATCAAAAGAAAAATGGAGCTTTCATGTGTATATTAAAAGAAAAGACAGCACATGTTAAAAGTTAATCTTATTCAAATCTCTGGATTAATTTCTTTCTGTTTGCAAAATTTTAGTACGATAGCTTCAGGTTTAATGATTTTATGGGCAGTTATCTGAAAATTTCATAATGATGATGTCATCAAGGCCCAAAGTTAACATGGTTAGTATCAAGCCAAGAATCAAGTAATCAAGCCAAAAATTTTAATACATTCATGCAATTTTTTTTTTGTGTCAAACGGCTTAGATTAAAATCACTGCCTGTGCAATGGGCAGACTATATATGCACCAGGATTCATATACTTTAGCACAAACACTTAATACATGGAAGGAAATAATTATGCTTAAAGTAAAACTTCTCCATACTGACTTATTATATATATATATATATATATATATATATATATATATATATATATATATAAAAAATACACAGAGACAAATTTTCATATAGTTTTGATTGAGATTAACTTTCAATAAGTGCTGTCTTTTCCTTTAAATGTCAGTATTACTGTCAGTATTATTGCGGGATGGGAGGGGGGTGTCACTGCTTAAGGGGAGAGAATGAAATAAAATAGAAGTGTACCAGTAAAAGGACCAAATTTCTGAATACATATTATATCTGAATGTACCAAAGGTAATTAGCTAGTTTATTTACATGTTATGAGTACATAAAAGCCACCACGAATATACGAATAAACCACAACATACTTTAGAAATAATATATGTCGTAAAAATAATAGTAGACAAAGTATCCAAATAAATAGTTCCGTTCACCTAAAATGCCATTAATCACTTTAATATATTAAATTTTATTAAATTAGTAAATATAAATAAAAATGTAGAATTTTAGGGGGAAAATTCATGTTTTTTTATACTTAGTAATGGCCGGTATACCCTGGTTGAGATTTAGGAGAATTAAAGGGTACCTGTGGTGAATTTGTTTTGCTATTTCTTCAAAACAATCAAGTATGACATCAGCAGTTCTGTCAGGCAACATCAGTCCTTGCCCTTTTTCACTTACACGCAAGTGCTGAAACACTACTACTATGCACAGCGACATGTCGCCTTCACTGGCTGTTCCAGTACTGGTAGTGATACAAACTCATTTGTTTTGTCCTATTGACTGGGCTGCATGCCGCAGACACCCGTCTAAGATAACACACTATTGGCCAGTGCTGAGCTGTGTTGCCAGGAAGATGGCGGAGTGCAAAGCATACGACTGAACAAACAAGCACTGAAATCGTGGAAAACATAACATAATATCTGCACAGGTCACACTCTGAAAACCTTTCCTTTCGGATGCAAATCAGTAGTCTGTGAAGACCACTTCAAGCTCGGCCTGCTATCAGCATGACCTCCAGGCGAAACTACTTGACACAAAGCCCAAGCTTTTACATTTAAAACCAGACGCTGTTCCTACAGAAAGAGTAAAAGGGTGATGATGGATGGGACAAGCACCTCACCAAAAGGAACCAGTAAAAGGTAACAGCCTTCAGTATGCAGGGAGTTTTAATGTCGCTCGCTGCTTGTTTACTTGAGCTGAACATCCCGGCCCAACGAGTTCACGTCACTTCGAGTGAAACTGTCAGGATGTCCAGCACAAATAAACAAGCAGATCTATTCTGCCAGAGACATTTTAGGGGATAAAAAAAAAAACATGTTCAAAAAGCAACTATGGCTAGCAATTTGGAAGAAATGGGTATAAATGGTTATCTATTTGATCCAGAGAGGGAGGAGTCAGTGAGACGTCACATTTCTAGTAACTCTTCGGATGGATGAGAATGCTACCAGAGATGTGCGTGACAGTAAATCCAAAATGGCTTAAACAGCTAACGTTTTACCAACTCAGCTTTCTTGTCGTCAGTTGGTTTAGGAACACAAGGAAATGTTTTCCATGATTTCTGTAATTGTTGTTTGTGCAGCTCATCACTGGCCGATAATGTGTTAGAATGTACGGGGTCAGTGACATAGACCAGCCAAGCAATTATATATATTTTGACAAGGGGTAAGGACTGATGTTGCCGGAAGGAACCGCTGATTTTACACGTGATCATTTTACATAGCTGGTAACACTAGATACCCTTTTAACGAATTACATTACACATGAATTATGCTGTAAGGATAACCACTACCGGTACTCTTTAAGCACTAATTTAAAAAAAGAAAAGAAACCATAACCATGTACATTAGTGGTTGTTCACACTATACTTATTGCCTAATAAAAAAGAAGCACTTTGCATATGGTGTGCTGTGAACTGCATGAAGTATGAAACACAAAACCCCAATCATTAAGGCGAGACAAATACACCGCTGTACAAAGTAAACTTAATTTAAACCATTAAATACTGTACAAAACATGGACGCAAAAAAGGGTCGGACTTAGTCTTATGTGACAGTCAGTCAGCGAGGACACGTACTGCCTTACGTTCTGTAAAAAAGCGTGCTCACTGTCTTCACAAAGTACTGAATCATGACCTTTGATCCGAAGCGTGCTTCTCAGGTTGCATTCGGCGAGCAGCACTGCACCACCAACAAATCTGTTCCTAAAACCACGCTTCAGGCTCCAGACCAGCTGCTGTTAGACATCATGAGCACCAGCCCCATGAAGAGTCCGGTTGCTAGAAGTCTCTTCAGCAAAGTGCCATTGTCTTTAGGGATAGCTACCTGGGCGAGGTCATTGGTGATCTGGGAAATCTCATGAGCAACACACACAAAGATGAAGCTGCTGATGATGACGTTAAGTGAAGGGATTCCGGGAATAAGGACCAGGATGCCCTTAGTGTCAGCCGCCAGCCAGATGTGGTACTGACAGATGAAGAGCTGCAGGAGTCAGAGACAGACAAACGCATGAACCCTCCTCTACATATCTTAACAAACATCCAGTTCATTGCCAAAGTCGAGAAACTGGCAGCGGAGACCCTTGAGATGCTTCAGCGAGCCTGCAGCAATGAGCCAAGGAAACAGGTGAGGTATTCGTAGTGGCATTTTTACATCACGAGACGCAGAATGTGACCCTCCATTGACATCCTGCTCAGTTTAAGCCCAAATGCTTCAGAAAACACTTTGCTTGGCTCATTGTCTAATTGACATAGATGTGCTAAAGCATTTCAAGGGTCTCAGCTGCTAATCACAAAATATGCACTGCACAAATCACAACTGCACACATGCACAATGTCACAAAAATATGTCCAACACAGGTCAATGATGTTGACAGTGCAGTGTCACATGGCAAAGTGAAGCACAAGAGCTCGATCCTGCTGTATGTGTATGTGCCTGGATAATAAAAAAAGTCTGTTGGGCTTTTACACCTGCGCTGGAGCTTTTTCCGGTTTCTGTAGCGTGAAGCAACTAGGAGTTCCATCTCCTGCTTGCTGGGACGCTAGTCACACTATTTTTACTGGTACCCATTTATTTTGTTAGGTGGACTGAGGCACACTTGTGGTTAAGACCATGCCCAGGGGTCTTAGCACAGTGGGAGTCTAATGGGGATTCGAACTCATGACCACCACTACCTGGATAATAGGCATATGTTAAGTCCTTATGTCAAAGCACCTCTAAAATGGATTACAGATTTCAGTCAAACTATCGGCATGACAGAAAGTAACATCAAACATCGCTGTACTTCACTTCTACTGCGGTACACATAAGAAAATATTCAGTATTTAAAAAGTGCTTCAAAAGTTTAACAGGGTTTTCACATATTCACATATTCTGCACACCCCAAGGCCTGTTTTGAATAGAAAGACTTTGAACTGCTGAATTTGGTTTGGAAATGATTTCTCATCACACAGGCACCTTACCTCTAATGAGATTTTTCCAAACCATGCAAAAAAGGAGCTGTACAAAGAACGCACGTAGCCCGGGATGTTCCTGATGAGAACAAATGCCAGAATCTGTGGGTTGAGGAAAAGCAGAGTGAACAGCTGGCATCACTGTGCAAAAAAATAAATAAACAAACAAATAACTAAATAAAACTTAAAAAACCCCACATAATTTATAGGACATTACCGACACCACTGATATGTAGGGATGCAATTCATTGCATGTAGTCTTGTCTTTACAGCTACTCGCCCATAAGGAATATGCCTGAAGGAGGAGAAAGGCATTAGACAAAGTCATATTCATGGAGATAGTAAAAGCTGAGTCTAGTAGTATACTTACTATGAAGGAAACCACGGACAAAAAAAGCATGCAGCTGGAAATCTTGGTGGAAAACAGTGACTCGCCCTTCCCCTCTGATAGAATTTGATATTTCTGAAGTACCAGATAAACAAAGGCGAACAACATGCCATTGATGACCGCCTACAACAGAAGTGGGGGAACACACTCAGAAGGACAGTATGCACGAGACATTGCTGCTTACGTCACACTGATCACTTTTTAGACTGTTAAAGTCTCCTCTGTTACCATTTTTTTTGTTTATACTGTGCATGCATATACAATAATGTGTACACAATTACACCTTTTTCTAATCATTCAGACCAATTTAGCACTCGTATCACTAGTACTTGACTTTCTGGTTGTTTCAGATGTACAACGACCTTCGTATTGATGCATTAAAGCTGGAGTTAAATCCATTAAAGCTGGAGTTGGTCATCTGGAAAGCTAGCAAATTTGTATATATATTTTTTTAACCTGTCCTTTTCAGCATCATAGCAAGCCGAATGGCAGTCTGGTTGCTGTGTTGTGCTGAACAAATTTGCTTTTCCAAAAGGAGGTTTATGGGTATAAAGCTCCTCTTGATAATCTGATTCATTTATTTATTTCCTGTTGAATTGTATTATGGAATCTATGGAATCTTGATGGACCAGACTGGAAGGGACAGAAAAAGAAAGAAGACAGCAAACAGAAGCAAAAGGGAAAGTAAAAAGAAGAAAGAGGAGACAAAAACACTA
>JAOUQZ010000028.1:7322639-7335656 GCA_028564935.1 Neosilurus hyrtlii
TATGTGGGAAAAAAATAACAGTACTACAATTTCATCCCGACAAGCCTGTTTCGTGGTTGCCCACTCATCAGGGGATTGATCCTGATGGCTTGTCAGGATGAAATTGTAGTACTGTTATTTTTTCCCACATACTATACTATACTATACTATCATACATACATACATACACACACACACATACACACACACATTATATATATTTATAAAGCTAGCAAAATTTAAACGTAGTATCTCTTCAGAGCTCCGGCTACACCCTGCACTGCCCTCGGCAGCCCTTCCAAAGCCATGCCCCCCTCCACATGCAAGCTCGGCTCTGACTGTAGGTTCATGCGTGGTAGGGTCACATGAAAGCAGGGACACAGGAGCATTTGATTAAATATGTGACTGGTCAGGGTTTCTACAGGATCATCACAGTTGAGACATTTCAATCAAAAACCACTCTGTGTATACTGTACAGCAAAGAAATGACCAACCCCAGCTTTAGGTACTTTCACACTTAGGAAAGTTTTAAATCCAAAGTAACTTACAAAGTGACCAAAGGAAAATGTAAAAGCTGCTTGAGGAATTAGATCTAAATTGCTTCTGTCGACTTTTACAAAGAAAAGAAGGAAATATCCAACAAATTAACAAAAGGAGTTGAAAGAACATAGTGTAACCGTCTTATAATTCAGTTGCATCATATAGATCTGTGTAGTGAGTGTAGTTTTGCATTTCTGCTCTAGGCTTGTTTAATACATTTTATGCATGACTTACAAATCTATCCAGCTTCCACCTGAACCACCACTCATGGACACTTCCTTGGAGTTCGAAGAGCTTTGAAACTGGCCACACTGAGAAAACACTCTCAAAGAATCCCTGTAAAAAACAGACCAAGTTTACTATGTGCTGTAAAGAAGTGAGGCAGTTTAATAATGGCTCTCTAAGAATGCTGGGATATTTAGTTTCAAAAGTTGTAAAAACTCACCTGTGAGTATGCAAAGAAGCAAATGAAAAGAAGTAACACAGACAGTTTCAATAAAAGTACCAGGTGCCAAAAACTGCTGCCTGAAATACACAAACCAGTGCTGTTAACACTAGTACATTATATCGTATATGCACGTATATGCACAAAAAACAATTATTCACCAAACATGAGGTGAGTATCGCTGAATAGTCTGAACAGAACGTCGATATTCACTCAGACTGATACAAAGAACTATTTGAGTATATTATGTACTACATGGGAACAGGATAAAAGCAAACTAAAAAAAAAAAAAAAATTTAAATTAAATTCTTTTTGGTTTATTATTATTATTATTTGCATTTTTAAAGTATGGGAATGGTGTGTGCTCCACATCCATTGAAACTCATTTAAAGTTTGGGTAGAAAAAAATCCAAAGATCATACTGTGCCGATTTATTCATATATTTTGGGGCAGGATTTTGTTGAATTTACTAGGATTTCAGAATCAGTGACCACGACAAACTACAAATTATTTTCGCCATTTTGAATCAAACCCTACCCTGAGTTTTTGTGGTGTATAAAAAGAAATTATTGAATGAGGCGAATGTATGACATCGAGGCATGTGAAATCGAATAATTTTCTATCGCATGGAAGCCAAAATCTCTCCGTTTTATTATTAATTCTAAATATTTTCAAAGAAGACAGTCGTTACTTTATTGCACATGCTGTGTGTGCAATTACCATTCAACTTATCTGATGCCAACATTGCAATAATTCCATTATCTCGTGGGAATGATGCAATACGAACAATTATTTCCACAAATCAAAAATGAGAAAATCTCTTGAATGGACAGTAATGGATATTATCCCATGATAATTAACCAATCACTGAATACACACACACACACACACACACACACACACACACACACACTACATTAGAAAATTTAAGTTTTGTCAATAGACATTATTACCATTGGCTTTAATCTGCAGAACTTGTGGCCACACAGCCATTGTGACATAGATGATCACAAACCAAAAAGTAACCAGAGGCACAAAGTAGTAGAACTGGTATGATCTGTCCATCACAAGGCAGAGCACGATCACCAGGAAATTGAGTCTAAAGAGAACCTAGAATAAAGAAACATTTTAATGTGTACTTACAACTTATGAGAAACATGGTGTATGATCTGATGTGTGTATATACACTGATAGACATGGTAAACAGTAGGATGCTGAAAAAATACCTGACACACTCGATAGAGGCCAAAGTCACCCTTTAACCAGAAGAAGGAGAAGTGGCCATATCCTGTCTGGAAGAGGTAAGCTGCCACCAGGACGCGGACATGCATGTACACAGGTACGAACTGTACAGAATGGAGAAAATAAATAAGTTGGGAATCATATTGTACACAAATGTAAGTACGTTTGTATCGGAACTTACAGCACTGGCTCCGGAAATATGATAGATGAGTATAACCAGCTGCATCCAGCCCTTCCATTCATCAGTCTGTTCTCTGTTCAGCAGTTTGGTCTGGAATTTCACAGATTAGTTACATAATGTGACAGATATTTCAGTTTATAGTTTAAATAATAAAAGGAATAAGTTCCCATCAGGTCCAGCCATTCGCACACCTGCTGTAAACCTAACATTCATTCATTCATTTTCTGAACTGTTTAATCCTAATTAGGGTCGCGGGGAGGCTGGCGCCCATCTCAGCCAACTCCGGGCGAGAGCAGAGTACACCCTGAACAGCTCACCAGGAAATTATCAATTTTATTTCTTACCTCTGCCACTGCTTGGTGGGAAGGTTATGTATTTTCCAGTATCTGTTTTTTGTTTGCCTTTTAGCAGGATTACACAGAAACTACTAAAATGGTTTTCATCAAATTTGGTGGAGGGGTGAGCTATGGGTCTGGCAAGAACCTTGTAATATTTTGGAGCAGATTTGGATCCAGCCACGTCCACCTCACAACAAGAAAGTCCAGGGTCCGATTCCTGGGCTTGGGCATTCCTGTGTGGAATTTGAATGTTCTTTGCAGTGTTTGTGTGGGTTTCCACCAGGTACTCGTTTCCTCCAACACATTAGGCTAATTGGCTGTTTCAAACTGACTGTGGGACTATGAATGGTTGTGTTTTGTTACATTGATCTGTCAAGCTGTTAAGGGTGTACCCCCACTTTCGCCCAGTGTCGGCTGAGATAGGCACTAGCCTCCCCGAGACCCTAATAGGATCAAGTGGTCCAGTGGCTTGAGTGAGTGGCTATTCCCGGTACCTCTTTAGTGTTCTCACTGTAGAAAACCCCCAGCATAAATACATAGATGAGCGGGACGAAGAAGGTGGAGTGTGTGTAGAACTTCTGTTCCTTCATGAAGATGTCCGCACGGTCACACAGGTAGAAGTACAGCATGATGAGCCCCATCTTACAGATGGACTGTAGCACGTTCTTTAGGGGGAATGGAACTGCAGCAGTGGGAGGTTTCTTCTCTTCTCCACTCTCAACATCAGACACAGGCTTACTCTTCCAACGCCAGGTGTATCCGAGGATGTGCAATACCACGAAGCAGACAGCCGCTAGCAGGAAAAGTCCAGCAGCCAGTTTCTGTAGCATGCTTAGCGGAGGAACACTCTGACAACACGACCCATCGATCGGCTTTAGGATCTTGTTGCAAACGGAGTTCATCAGAACCATGGCACCCTAAAAAGCAAGCAGAATAAAAAGTCAGCCAATAACTAATAGTTTTACATGGGTGGACAAGACATATACTCAGTAACACTTAGTAAGTCTAACTTAACAAAGTAAGGTAAATCAGTAAATATTAGGGGTGACATTGTTTCTAAGGATGATGACGCATTGTATGTAGCATACTTTGTAAACCCTAGACTTCTGTATGTGAAAATCCCAGGAGATCAGCAATTTCAGAAATACTCAAACCAGACCATCCGGTAGCAACTTCCATGCCACAATCAGTCACAGAGATCACATTATTCATGTTAATGTTAAATATCAACAGTAACTGAAGCTTTTGACCTGGATCTGTTATTTCAGGTTTTGTAGCGTGAAGCAACTAGGACTTCATTTTCTCCTAGATGGGATGCAAGTCCACCACAGACTACCTTCCCAGTATTTTTACTGGTACCAATTTATACAAAATACAAAATACTTTGCATGGTGGGGTCTAACAGGGATTTGAACCCATAACCTCTCAATCATGAGCCCAACACACTAACCACTACACCACTGTGTTTGATAAGTATAAAAATAGCTTTCACTAATAGCAAGACCACATCTGTAGTATGCATGCATACAGCAATAAGCGTTCCTTCCAACCACCATGAAATAGAGTAACCAATTAGATGAATGAAAGAATGATTAAAGGAAAAAAAGTGATTACAATCAAATGTAATCTGCTTGCATATGATTCATTTACTGATTTTAAACAATTCACGACCTACCACATTCCTTGCGCTCACAGGAAGGTGCAGGCCATCATCGGATCTGGTGATGGTCTCAATGGCAGCCTGCCGTGAGGCCTGCAGGAACTTCACTCTAGCCTTGGCGTTCTTATTAATGCCGTTCAGAGCACTGAGCGCTGCTGCATTATACAAGTCTATCTGCTCATTCGTGATCATCTTACGATTCTCACTCAAAAGCTTTTCATAGACAGGACCTAAAAGCAATGCCCATAAGAAACAAGTGATTAATAGTATTTGGTCCTGGAAATGTCCTTTATACTTCAACGACTTCTGCCTTTGGTACACACCCTGTACAATCCAGAAGACTTCACTGTTCTCAGTTAGTTTTTCCAACAGTGCTGCTATAGACGTGAGGTTTGCTTCGTATTGAAGAAGTGACTCGCTGCTGCCACCGTGCAGTTTAATGGACCACTGTAAAAAACAATAAGCATGAACTCTGAGCCGAAAATTCTCATTTACACATTTATTTTCATGTGGCTTTGACTTACAGTAGCAGCACCAATGATGATGACATCTGGTTTGGAAGAGGGCTTCTGCGTTGAATGATTAAAAAAATATATCTTACAAAATGTAAGACCAATAATCATATACTAATAATCTGAAATCATTTATTGTGTTTTGTTTACCTCTGTCCAGGATGTCAACAGTACCTTCATGGAATTATTTACTTCTGCCTGCCATAAAAAGTCCTATACAACAAAACACATTTTTCTTTTATCACCAAGCCACAGTCTATTTACTCCCACCAGAAATAAAAGGTCTTGAAAAAAAAAACAAAACAAGAAACACTCACCACATTCACAGAGGATTCTTTATCTGCAAAGGGAATGTTTTCATGCTGGCCAGGTCATTTTAACCAGAATGAAAAAAAAAAAAAGATTAAATTCAATCAGGAGAAAAGTACTGTCCTAATAAGTTCAAAAACAATAACACAACATATTAAAAAGGATGATTACAAAAGGATTATTATAAAAATAGTTACCCCCATATTGTACTATTCCAATAACTAGTTTAGTTCAGCACAACCAATAAAACTGGCTTCACTGAAAGAAATCATCGCATTTGGTATATACTACATGGAAACGGCAATCCGACTGGTTCGCTATCTTGAGATAATGGACACTATCCACCTCGAAAAACTCATGGTTTGTCATGGTCACTGATTCTGAAATCCTAGAAATTAAATTAAGTGTCTGCCCAAAAATATTAAGACAGCTATGCAATATGGCCCTCTTGATTTTCAAGGTAGAAAAAAAGCAGTGCCTAACTGAGCACACTTGACCACTGTCACTCTTTAAAAATGTAAAAAATAAACCATAATTGGAGCCAAATTGACTTAGCAGTCAATTTGAAGAACACCTACATGCACAAAGACATAATGGATGTTGGGAAGCAACAAGCTGAGGATAGCAGCTAGCGCCGATTTCATGTTGAGAGGGAAAAAGCAGAGGATAGCAGCTAGCGCCGATTTCTAATGAGTTCTTTATTCTAGTCGTTAAAAGTGCTGCTGCATTAGAAGGCGAACAAATTTACTTGTGTCTTTTCACTGCTTCAGCAAAATTCTGATTATGTGATGTTCATAACTTTGAAGATTTCGCCACTGCAGAAATATGCTTTACTTGCCTAAAAGGGCTAACGTACAAGTAATATCGTCTATGCCACAACTTGCTACATATACAAATACATATCTGGACACAGTGACCAAACATAATACTTCATTGATTTCAGATGAAGCCAGAAATCAAACTCGATCTAGTTTTTTAAGTATATGTGAACGTTTTGTGCTGAAACCGTAAGAGGGGAAGTGGAGTGACGAAAAAGAGAGCATCAGTAAAACTAAGGAACACCACCCAATCTGTGATTGGCAGTTGGAAAAATCTCATTTCAGATCTGTTTTCTTATGTTCATTTACGGCATTTGACAGACGCCCTTATCCAGAGCGACTTACTTTATTATAGAACTGAGCACTTGAAGGTTAAGGGCCTTACTCAAGGGCCCAACAGTGGCAGCTTGCTGGTACTGGGACTTAAACCCCTGACTTTTGGAACAGAGCCTTAACCACCAGAGTCATCACTGCACCTGTTCCATGTTACTGTTTATTATATACTAAAACTGCTGAATAAATATTCTTCTCGGCAATGACCTCCTCACCTTTGGCAAATAATTTTGATATTTTATGGGTTAAAAAATGTTTAATTTGCAATTAAACATTCATTCAATCACTTTCTAAGCCACTTAATCCTAATTAGGATCATGGGGAGGCTGGGGCCCATCTCAGCCGACTCTGGGCGAGGACAGAGTACATCCTGGACAGCTCACCAGGCCATCGAATGGCCAACATACAACATTCACACTCACGATCATACCTAGATGCGATCTGGAAGAGCCAACTAGCCTAATGTGCATGATTTTTAACTGTAGGAGGAAACCAGAGTACCCGGAGGAAACACATGCAAGCGAGGGGAGAACATGCAAACTCCACACAGAAACGCCCGAGCCTGGGAATTGAACCCAGGCCTTCTTGCTGTGCACCATTTCAATAAAACACAGTGGACACAGACTAACCTTATTTCCCTCTTCCTTGGTCTCAGGGCTGATAATCTGGATGAAAGAATAGAAAAGCTGGCGAATTCGAGAATCCCCGATGAATGCTATCCTCTTATTGTTGAGGCAAGTTTTTGCTTCTCTGAAAAGAAACAAATAAGGTTGATTTGAAACTGCTGTTCTGATAATGACCTTCTGTATGATTACACAGTTACTGTAGTGTGACTCACATGCTCTTGTACTTGTGCATCATACAGCCATATGGCTGCCACACGTTGTCCCCTAAGAACCGTCCACTAGATAAGAGCCAATCACACGTGTCCTGGCCTGAAAAACACAGCACATTCTGAGAAACTGAACACAAACACATTCCTACGCAGACACAGAGGCACAAACTGACAACCGTAATGATAAATTCATTAAAGAAGAAACATTCCGTTATTTAAAATGATACACTTTGACCAAAAGTTTGTGGACACCTCATCACACCCATGCGCTCACCTTCTCCAAACCAAGCCTGACCCCATAACTGCCTAGAATGTCTTCATGTGCTTTAGTATTACAATTTCGTATCACTGGAACTAAAAGGCAGAAACATATTCTTGCATGATAACACCGCAGTGCACAAAGACAGCTCTTGATAAACATGGTCTGGCAAGGGTGGAGTGCAAGAGCTCTGATCTCCAACCCCACTGAACACCTCTGGTATGAACTGGAATGCTGAATCTACCTTGGGCCTCCTCATTCGGCATCAGCGTCTGACCATACTAACTAGCTCCCCTTTAGTGGATTACGTAAGTGAAATCTTATGGAAAGCCTACTCTGAAATTTGGAGGGAACTTAATGGGATAACAACTGGAATGGGAGGCATGTATGAGTGTGATGGTCAGGTGTTCACATACTTTTGACAGTACAATATAGATAGATCTTTTTTTTATTCCATTTGTGTCTGGCTACAACTTCCTCCAATAAAGTCTAGACATTACTCCTCATTCCGTTTGGACTCCACCTGAATTCTCTATGCAGGGATGTGAAATGCATACTGAAATTCTCTTAGCTTTATAATCCCTTCCTTCTCTAAGCACACTATGTTGCCATTCCTAGCATGTTCATGTTCACAACTTCACCACCATAGCTATGAAATGCACAAACAAACATGGCAGACCTAAACAAAATGATAGTTTCTTTGAATCAGCATGCAGCCTTTCTTTGCAGCCGCTTTCTCTTTCCACTTACACTAATAACTTGAGGAATATCAACAGTATAACTAAATTTATAGAAATTTGTTATAGACAACTATATAGAAAAAAAACAGTACTGTTAATAAGATTAATATTTTTATGTATTTATGTATGTATGTATTTATTTTTTTTTTTGCAAAAAGACAAAAGAAATCCTTCCCATAACTTTTGAAAACAGGTATAATTTTTTTTATGGTCCATTAACTGCAGTATTTTTAAAGTATCTTACCAAACTGTGAATATTTCAAATTCTGACATCCAAATTAACAAAAAAAAAATCACAGCTACAAAAAACATAAATGCTTTAAAGTACTGCAACGTGGCAAGACACCGGACTAAAATGACTCTGTATCTTTGGACCCTGTTGAAACAGGTTTTCCTTCATTTCATTGTAACTATGCATCTGTTTCATAAGCAATGCTTTGTGTCCTCGCAAACTAAACACACAATATTGTTGGATGTAAGAAAGACTCAAGGTTGGTGTCACCAGTAAAGCAAATAACTTTTTTGAGGACATGTCAGCAAGTCATTGTTCAAAAATTTCTACTGCTATTAACAGCCTATTATCAGAGTCAATATGTGATAATGTAAAAAAAAAAACAATAGTTGGGTACTTTACTAATAAGTATATTTACACTGGGTCATAAAGTTAATCGAGAAAAATCCCATCATTTATTCACAACAAACCAGGTCTTTAGAATCCACTGAACGGACTCAAAAAAGTCCCACACGCTAATACTTTCTTGGAGCAAATACATATACGTATACATACATTATATATATGTGAAAATAAAATTATACTGAATGACTAGGTTGTCCCATTAGTGGACTCTTTTCTTCCCTGATGGCACAGATATAAAATTGTGGCTCAAATAATAAAAGAGTGGTTCAGGGAGCACGAGGAATCATTTTTACACATAATCCCAAGTAACCCAAGTCTGGATGGAAACATGCTGTGATGTTGCATAAATTTGCCGAATGGTGATTGTGCGCTGTAATCAAAGGATAAGGTGGTCCAAGAAAATATTGGAGTATGACTTTTTGTTGTTGCTGATGGCCAAGCGGTGTAACATAATACCCAGGTTTTTAATTTCATTTAAATGTACTTCAATCCTGTTGAAATTCCAAATCATACAAGATGCTTTCAATTTCCAGAGTAGCAGATTATGATAGTGGAGATCCTGTGCGGCACACCACAGTCACGGAACATGATTTGGGTGGTTGTTCCGTGTCCATGCCATACGAATCCCATGCTGATTTGCTGTTGTATACATGATGATGGGCAGAATATAAAAATAGATTTATTATTACCAACGGAAATGAAACACAAAAAGTAGAGGCTCACACACCACTGCTCAGACTTACACAGCATAAAAAAACCACAGAGTCTAACTCAGGTAGGTAGACCCACTTTCGTGGAACAAAACAACAGCAAACATGACCTAAAAAACAGAACATGGACTTGTTAAGCTGACAACCAAACTAACAAGACAGATGATACAAATGAGCACGGAAACCGGCTACTGAAAAGTGTTGAAAAGAGGACTCCGCGTTAAACTTTCCTGCTTTCGCTCCAGGCCGTAATCGGGAAACGAGGAAGAGATTTATTTCCTTATTTATTTCCTCCAGGGCTGAAGTCTAAGGCGTCACACCCCTCTTATAACACCAGTCTCAGACACCTCTTAGAGATATCTATCGGGAGCACCAGTTTCAGGCGATGCTGAAATCTATATATTACTTAAGAAAACGAAGGTCTGTAGCTGTTTCTTGTTGTTTAAAGGAAGTAAAGGGCTGTAATCAGGGTATACTTTTTGGGTTCAGTGTAGCTCAAAAATAAAACTTCTAGTTTTTGTGGTTTCTTTTTACCAGTCAACAACTCATGAGACTAGATGTTGTGTGAAGTATCAGAGCTACAGGTCTGATGGTCTCTAGGTTCAGTGGGTGAAATTATAACAACAGGTATACTTTATGGCGTATCAGAATTGTAAAAAATTCACAGCATTAAAAATAAAAGCTCACTAAACACATTATCTGAGCAGGTTTCATGCAATATTAGTTGTGTATATTATTAACTGCAGTAACAACAGCATCAGTGACAATAATTTTGGTTTTCCGGAGAAGACACTTTTTGATGGCAGGCTTATCAAGCTGATGTGGAACTCTGTACAGAAAGTATTTCACATCCAATTCCAATTATATTTTTCAGCAAGCGATACAGTACCATGCTGCTTTAGAAAAATCAATTAATTTCCGAAAAGGACTTCTGTCCGTCACATGTAAACGTTTACTTTCAGGAGAAGACATTTTTGACAGACATCCTGACAAAGCCACTTAGATTATAAATAGAGCTTACAAGCAGCAGAACATCTTTCTAGATTGTACGAAAATACCTCCAGAATTTTAAACTCCTAATTACTAAAGTTAGTTAGTAATTAGGAGTGCAATTCAGAATTCTATCAGGAAAAAGCTACTATTTTAATTACAGTGGAAAGAACTGCATTCTGTACTTGGTCAAAATTTGAGCAATATTTTCCTCTGATAACACTATTTATCAGAATTAAAAAAAGATTTCACTGGTGTAGCTGGGGCTACTCTTCATCTATTCAACAATAAACAAGAGACAGTCAAAGTATGCAAGGGGGTATACTTAAAGGTGTTCCTTGTATAATTTTAAATAGACAACCCTGACCATAAAACAGACCTTAAATAAGCCTGGGTTAATGATTAGTTTTGAAGAGATAACTTTTTCTTTAAGGCAGGTGAATCGGCTGTAATCAGTGATGGCGTCCATCCAAGAATGAATGTGTAATAAAATTCTGGCTGACGTCTTTAGTTTATACATCTGTCATCCACAACGTTGTTTAACTACCTTTTATAGTAGTGCCGGTGAGTTTTAACTCTTACTTCATCTTTATCTAGAATGAGCAATGCAGTAGAAGTTAGTTTACAGCAGCTGTAGTCCTTCTGTCTGTCCAGCTCTCTCGCCTCCACATATATACAATCTGCTCAAACAGATCTGATTCCAAAGCTTCAACATTCCTTACCGGTCATGTTTATCACCTTAAATTTAATAGACTAGTTGAGTCGCGTCTCTGCCATAACTATGATAAACAGCTGCATTCTTTTTTCAGAATTGCATTCTGGGTACTTTAAGCGCAATGTTTTTTTGTATGCACTATTTTTACACTGGATTCTTCATTAATATGGCATCGAATGTCATTCTAATACGATAAATGAGAAAAGAAGCTCTTGTTTTGTTATTAGGCATCTAAGCCCCTTTCACAAACAAACTGGGATTGTTTCTGTCATACAGATTTTGCAGTGCTACGACAGGAGGGACTGACATAGGTTTGAGTGAGGTGGATTTGTAAGCTATGTTGTATGTCTGTCATGCAGAAAAAAGATCAGGTCTAATAGATAAGGTCAGATTGTATGGTACAGTATGATTGTAGCAAGATGAAAATACCTTGTATAACATCACCGAGATACTCGGTTGACATACACCTGCCATATGGCTCAACCGAACACTATCATAAAAATGTTGTACTATATATGTGGGTATATATGGAAGTCTTGCAGGTTTAATTTTCAACAATCATAGGACAATTGTAGGAAACTTGTATTAATCTGAGTAGATCTGATGTCCCAAAAAGTATTTGATATTTGTGTATATATCACAACACATCCATAGGATGTTGGAGAGCACTGCACAATAGCCCTAGGAAGTCATGTTCAAATCTCCACAACTAAACTCTACGTTGGCATTTTACATTGCACAACATGATAGTTTCTTTTGACACATCTACTGTCTCAGACATTTTTTTGACTTCGGACATGTTGTATACCTGTTGTGCATCATAAGTGATAGGGGCCTAACAGCATAACACCCCTTATTCAATGTAACTTTGCTAGCAGTTTCCCCTTGTGATGTCAACATAGCACAAAAACTCCCCAAAAGAACAAGAAAAACACCAAACACCAAAAGCACCAGCATCACTAAGCCCTATTACAAATATTTCTATATAAACATAACACGTGTTACAGACTGGAGGTTTTCTTTATGTAGTTTATTACAACTGAGACCTTGTTTTCACTAATCCAGCACCTTGATTTCTCTAATCGGTGCTTGTGCTCCCATACAGAGTTATAACCCTGCAAGAAAATCCAGTTTGGTCTGATAGAGTACCATCTGCCCAAACAGGCTGCACTGCTCAAACTGGACAGGACATAGAGTGCTAAGACAATAAAAACTTTCAAAAGAACAAAACACAACACTGAAACAATTATCATTTAAACAGAAGAATCTCCATTGTTTACTGATCACCAATGTACTCAAGTTATAAGGCTTCAGAAGGGACATAACTCCCAGCTAGCTCATGTAGCATTAGCATAAGTGACCACCTTGCTTTAATTCACAAAGGATATCACCCTGCCTGCACTGGCACTACATAAACATTGAAATGTGTAACTTCTCCACCAGATCCAGGCGTAACATCCCCCCATATCTAAATGTTAATCTTGCAGAAATGCAGAGGAATTGTGCCTGATTATCCAGCCCAAGAGTCGAGCAGTGATGGTTAACCTACAGGACAAAACACTTGACGTACAAACGCACTGAAATTACGAATAATCTGACAGCTCATTAAATCAAATGTTCATAACAGCATCCACACCAGCTGTGTTGGTTCAGGATCCCTTCACTAACCTGTCCTATTATTCTGGATAAATAACTCCAACTCTTATAGAAGCCTTTTACACAATCCTAACAACAGTTTAATTAAATAAAAACACAAATAAAACTGCTGTAACAT
>JAOUQZ010000028.1:7336457-7359376 GCA_028564935.1 Neosilurus hyrtlii
AACTCTTATAGAAGCCTTTTACACAATCCTAACAACAGTTTAATTAAATAAAAACACAAATAAAACTGCTGTAACATCCCTCTGTGCAGTGTACACAGGTTAATTAGCTCATTAGAGTGCCATTTTCCTGACTTTTCCTTAGTCGTTAGCGGCTAAGCTAACACAACACACAGGCTAATGTTCCCTCGGCACTGGCAGGTTAAAAACATTGCACGGTGGCGCAGAGTCTGTGAGCACCGCGATGTTTCCCCCTGAAAACACTCACCTCCATAATGCTTAGAGACCGCGTGGAACACGGTGAGGAGAACGACAGCAAAGAGAGACAGCAATTTTGCATTTTTAATGGTGAAATGCTGATTTATTTCCCGTTTGCCCAGGCTATAGGCCAGTATCGCCATCTTTGCTCCTCCATGACAACAAGCAGATGGACTTGCAGTATTTTGCGCCCCGCCCCTCTCGGGGAGTGACAGGCTGCCTCCACGAGGTGGCCCCGCCCCCTGAAGAACAAGCCTTAAATCCAGAGCCAGGTTTGTACCATAGACCATAGATCTAAATACAGTCCATTTATTTTAATGTGCTGTGCTCAGCTAACTCAATAAAAAATTTTTATAAATAAAATGCCTCAATTTAAATAAAAACAAGGGTGATATGGTGAAAGAATATAAAAAAGGCACAAACACCAACATTCACCAAACCATTTAATGATATTAGAATCATGGGGAAGCTGGAGATTTTCTCAGCCATCATTTACATTTTCAGCATTTGGCCGACACTCTTATCCAAAGCAACTTACATTATCATTTTTATACAACTGAGGGTTACAGCCCTTGCTCAAAGGCCGAACGGTGGTGATTGAACCACCAACATTCAGATCAGTAACCCATCGCCTTTACCACTAAGCCACCGGGTGAAGGTGGACTGAACATCTTGCCAGACCAGTGCAGGGTCACACAACATTTAAAATTTTGGAAATTAATTGAGTTGTGGGAATATTTATCAGCAAACAGGATCTAACTCCTACTTTTAGTTCCATTCTATTTCCATGAACCAGTAACATCCATTTGTTTATTTGAGCAGGATTTTCCGGTACAGTTTCTTGTGGTGACTGGTATTTATGCTTATAAGAACAAGTTTGGTCACTGTACCAGAACTTACATACTGAACTCACTGAACACCAAACATTCCATATAATTCAATCATTTTCATTTTCAGTCATTTTCATTTTATGAACAACTGTACTTAAAAATATATTTATAAATGTATATTATTTCCCATCTATACATGTAATATGTAATTTATATTAACTGGGTTTCAATTAGTGGAATATTATCAGACAAGTTCAATATTGCTCAAATTCCTGATTACCCAAATTCCAGGTTGAATGACCGTCCCATTGCCCTTTTATCACAACTTTGACTGCAGAAAGTTTTTTCAGAGTAATGAATACAGTGGATTGCAGTATAACTTAATTAGAAGGAAAAACAATTGTTGGTGCTATTACATACAGTACCAATCAAAACGTCTAGACACACTTACTTATTTTAACTGAAGTAGAAGGTGTGCACAAACTTTTGACTGGTACACAGTTTGTCTCAACCAAGACAGTTTGATAGCATGCAATATACTTAAAAAAAAGTGTACCATTCTGTTTGTCCTCCTGTTTAATCATCTAGCAACCAGCTTTTATAGAGGAGCTCCAGGGCTCAATATTTATGCAAATGTCATAAAGTCATGAGCTCAATCTTGCTGTCACATCCGTTTACATGTACAGGTAACCCAGTAACTGAGAGAAGGAAAAAGAAATTGCGTGTGCACTACCGCCATCGGCACTGCAAGCACCCACACATTGCAGATTATTCTCTTACTTTATTTATGCATGTTTCTGTAAACTTACACATGCAAACTTTTTCGATGCTCTGTTTTTTTGCCAGTGCCTGACTATTTATATTATACTGCAGTTAGAATAACTTAAAACTTATAAAGCCAGAAATGCTAGAGATGATACACCGAATACCAACAGTCTATGACTTGTGACCTTTCATTTGGTAGTTGTGCTTGTCTTTCTTTGTATTCTAGAACAGGTTTCAGATTCTCTTCACTGTATGAAACAAACTAAACAATGTAGACAATGGAAACAATTTTCTAAAAGGAAAAAGATTCTCACTATGTTATATAACTTGGATTTTTTTTCTTTATTTTATATAATTTTCTGTTTTTTTTTTTAGTCATACTCTATGAATCTGATTATTGGGTTCAATTAATTTGTTTGGATGTTTCAAGTTAAATGGTTCTTTTCTTGATTCTTTAAAGGGATTAGGTCACCAGTCACACATTTGTACTTCTGTCATGAAAGTGTACTTTTGTGTGCGTCATGGGAAAGTTACACATCCTCAGTTATGAAGAGAAAGCTTTACAATCTGAGTCACTTACTCACTCATTTGCTAAATCATTCAATTCTATTAGGGTTGCGGGTAGGCTGAAGCCTGTCTCAGCCGATACTGGCTGAAGGCGGGGTACATTCTTAACAGCTTTCCAGACCACTGCAGGGCCAACACACACCTAGGGCAATTTGAAACGGCCAGTGAAGCTAATGTGTGTATTTGACCTGTGGGAGGAAACCGGAGTACCCAGAGAAAACCCACAAAATCACAGAGAGTACATGCAATCTTCACACAGAAACGCCCGAGTCCAGAACACGAACCCAGGACCTTCTTGCCATGTGAGATGGACATGCTAACCATTAAACCACCATTCTGCCCCTGAGTTGATCTTAGTGTTCATTTTACCATCCATGCTAAGACAAAAAGAAGTAATTTTGACCACCAGACTATGCCTTGAATCAAGTTCGAATTTTACAAGTGTGAAATAGGGCTTAGAGTAAATAAAATCTGCACTGTTCAATCCCTGAAAGGCCAATGCTTTTGCCAGATCACCCCTTTAAAACTAGAACAGCTTGAGATAACAGGCACAAGCACAAGCACATATGGATGGACAATGAGGTGTTCTATTTGTCAGAGCCTTGTGTGCCTCAGAATCTGCGGTTGCTAGTCAGCTTGTCAGCTTGAATTCCGTCAAAGAAAGAGGAGAGATTTCCAGTGAAGAACAGCCAGTCCCTATTGTACATGCCCTATTGTACTAGTGACATATTTCATGTAATCAATTTTACTAAATAACCAACAGAACAATAATCAGAAAATGCATTCTGGTTATTCTTTTGTTTAAGTATTATTATATTGCATGCAATCAATTTTATATTACCAGTGGATCTGTCTAAGAGTGAGCTTTTAATGCCTTTAGCTGGGCCACAGAAAAAAACCTAATTCATCATCCTTCCACTAGGTGGCAGCAGCCTTTTTCAAGAAAACAGCTAGTCATTTATGATTCAGGAAATGAAGCGTTGTCAGAAAGTACAAGTGAATAAAGGAATAGAGGATATTTTACCATGCAGATTTTCTGGTTGCCTTTTAGAATAGATGTTCACTGATTATTTGGCCCTTGATCACCTTTAAATTCAGTGATGTGGCCCTCAGTGAAAATGAGTTTGACACCACTGAGTTAGGCTTAAAAAAGGCAACGTGACATTAGAAGCATGAAGCCAGTTGTCAGATGGCCTGACTCCCAGCCTGTTAAATCCAGTTCAGACTTGACTATGCACTGAATTGTTTATGAAAAAAAAAAGTAAAACCCTGATAGAACAGAGGCAGAACAGAGAGGGTTTTAAGGTCATGCACTGAAGTTTTTCTTCAGTGTTCACTCTTTAGGTTAACTTCCTTTATTGCTTAGGTTGACCTTTGTAATAAAGTTTATTAATGATTCGATGAATTTTATTGGGGTTCCTCGCTTATCCATGAGCCAAATTGGAAAAAGAGAAGATCTCTTCATATCAGAAGCTATGTGTTTTTCTTTCTTCTCTGTGTTTCTGTGTTCATAATAGGAATTTGCAGTTGATGACATTGCTGACTCACAGTTCCATGGCACATGCTTAAGTTCTGAGCTTGTGTTACTGCCTGTGTACAGGTATAAAAACTGACTATACTATATAACCCTTAATAAATAAGTGTATGCATGTTTGGGTATGCTGCTTTGAACTGTCCTCCCATCAGCGGATATTTTCTCCTGCCTTGCACCCATTGTTTATATAAAAGTCCCCTAGTTCATGAAAACCCTGACTAGAGTAAAGTATCAGATCAAGATCAATCAAGAAGATCAATATCAAGCTTCCTTGACCTGGCCCTGGTATTAGGAGCAAGGAGCAAAACAAATTCCCCCAGATAGGTATTCCCACCTGAATAGGTGACATGACACTTGCTTATGGTTTTTTTTTTTTTTTTTTTTTTTTGTTTTTGTTTTTATCAAGTTTCAAGTTTTATTGTCATATTAAAGGCAACCATGCAACATCATTACCGGCAATAAAATTCTTGGACTCAGAGGCCCCTCAATATTGCACATAAAGTAACAAATATTGCACATAGCCAGAGTGTGCTCCTCTCAGAGTTGAGATGGGCGCCAGCCTCCCCGCGACCCTAGTTAGGATTAAACTGTTTAGAAAATGAATGAATGAATGAATGAATATTGCACATACAGTAACATTTAGATAAAATATTAAGTAAAAAATTAAACTGCAGTCATGTGCAGTGAAAATTATACACCACCACTTTTTTTCTAAAAGGGCCCCAAATAAAAATAAGTAAAAAATAAGTAAAAAATTCTATACTTTTTTTGGTAAAAATGTATTGAACAATGATATTGTAGGCAACGTGAACCAAAAAAATAATTCCGACAAGTATATTGAGGTAAAAGTTTGGCTAATGAACAAAAACACTGAAAATACCAATTTTTCATAAAATTCAAAGACCATACCCACCCAGGACACCCGCTTTTTGAACAGCTTTTACAGCAGAGCCATAACCACAATAAATGCTGCAGGTCATTAGAAGAATGTGCTATTGAAATTGTAGAAGGCACCATAGATATCTGTAGCACCTTTTAAATGCTCATTCTTGTTTTATTTATTTAGAGACCTAGGTATATTTAATTTAAATGAATGCTTCACTGGAGGTTTGCATCCAATTTCATTGTTGAGTGAATGTGCACTGACAAAAATTTTCAGATTTCATTTTTAATACTGGAAAATACCTTGGATTGAATGATAATTCACTGCGGAATAAAAATTTGGTTCGGAATTCCTGTAAATACCTTATTTGAACTCTCTTAACAACTAAAAAAATTGTTCTCTTCCACCACCAGGTGGCGCAAAAGGTGATATAATTTTTGTAAAAAACCTTTTACTATCATTTACCACTATTACAACTCTTCAAGATGTATGATTGTGTATTAAGAATTCAGATTTTTAATAATTAATTAACCAATTAATATATTTAATTGGATTGTTTAAAAATTTGTACTAAAGCCTAGAATTCTTGTTCTTTATATATTTCTTAATATTTATAGACTTTGTTTTTATACTGGGGTAGTTCTGTATCGATGGAAGCAAGAAGCTATGTCTGTTTTCTCACATTAAATGGCAAAACATTTATCATCTCCCAGTTTGACTGTACAGTGATAATTTATATCATATAAAAAGAGTGATGCTACTGGAAAATCATAGTGAAACTGACAATATACAATATAGAAATACTCGAAAGTCTTGGTGCATATCTTCCTTGTGAGATGGTAGTCCCGGAGAACTGTACAAGAGGCAAGGAGGGAGATCTTGAAGAGCCTTAGGCTGGGTGGGTACTGTACCGTTGTTGGATTTGTAGGTATACATCAGTGTTTTAAATCCAGAGTTGAAAGCCAGTGGAGGAAGTGGGTTGTGTGCGAGAATTTGTAGTTGAGCAACATAATTCAGGATCAGTTGCACGTAGGAGCAGAGTTGTGGTAGTCCAGCCTTCAAGCACCTGAATGACCTCTGTAGGTAGAAATGGCTGGATCTTCCTGATGCAAATGAGCTGCCATGACCAAATCAGGCTAGTGTAAACTGAGAATGATAGATGGTTATTACAACTATCATAAACATATGAAATAAATGTGATATACAGCATAAAATAAACACATCATTTTCTCAAATTCAGTGGATATTTGACTTGAGAAGTATCACAATTTGCTTTAGAATGTCCGAATGTGTAGATAAAATCAAAATCAAAATCAAAGAAGATTAAGAGTTCAGGGCACTTTATTGTTTTACTACCAGGAAGAAATCAGCTGGAACCCCCCCTGCATGCTCATCTTCGCAACCTTGCTGAACTGTTTCAGGGTTTCTTGGAATTAAAACAGGAAAAGAAGTCTGAATGTACTGAACTTTTGTTCGGCTATTTTATCAGATTGAACACTACAGATAGCATTCAGAATAGATTGTGCCCTGTGTAGGCAAAGGGTGTGTTTCAGCCCTTTGGTTAATGAACACAGAATTTATGAGTGCAAACATGTTTACCCATTAAATTATTCTGGTGTGGGTCCATGTTAGTGTCTTTCCTTTCAACAATGACACACCCAAAAGCTTCTTGAGTAATCTAGCCACATAGTGGATAATCAATGAATCTTCACGTTACTATCATAACAAATACTGTGGCCAATACATAATAAAGTTTGTGACAGATAAGTAGACATGTACACATGCACAAGGAAGTTATAATCAATAAATTTACATTAGTCCACAAACACCAGCACAAAACTAATATCAGACACAATATGTTTTGATGATGTTTGGGTACAGGGAAAATTGTGCAAAAAAGACGAAGCTACCTGGAATGATAAGAACTGGTTTCTGGTGTCAAGGGTTTTTTTTTTTTTAAGTCGAAAAAAGTCAAAGGAATATATCGTTCAAAAATAAAATGTACACACTCTTCCCCTTACACTGTTTTGTGTTTGCTTTTTTTTTTTTATTCAGATGCAAGGTGAATAATAAGTGAAACTTGGTGAAAACCAATAATAGCAGCATCTTGAATCTTAAATTACTCTCTTCTGCAGTACAGTTCGGCACTGCTGTGTTTAAGCGCCAGACATAGGAAGGAGGTGTGGCCAGAGGTTTAAAAGCTAAAATATATTGTAGAAGTTATTCAATTGTTTTGATATTATTCTATATTTATTTTTTGATAGTCTCATGGTATCAATTTGAAATGCAATATGCAAAGCTGAAATGTATTTTAGGTGATTGTGGAATATATCTGGAGTAAGCAACATTTAGGTTTTAAATTTTGGCTAAACTGGTTCCAGAAGGGAATCGGTTTTCTTCATGCATGTTTTAAAATTGAAAGTTCTGAACTCATGATATTATATTCCTGGATTTTTTCAGTTGTTCTAAACCCTTTAAATCACTTAACTCGTGAAATGTTGTATTGTAGAACATTGGACATGCTTTATTTCAGAACTTTTCACAATTTATTTAAACATCTCACATATACAAAATAGGTACAATAAAGTTTGTGGTTCATTTTTGCGAGAGAGAGAGGCCTCCAATACCCTTTCAAATAGATGAAATGTGATTGTCAGTATGAACACTGGGGGATGTGGTTGAACTAAATGCCTTAACATAAAGGAATCCGAAACAAATCTAAAAACAAACTAATGAAAACATGAAAAGTAAAATCCGGACAAACAATCAGATTCTGGAATTCTCCACCTGCTTAAAAAATGGGGTTATCAGTGGGACCTGTGCAATACTCCTCAAAGACAACACAAAATAATACAGTAAAAGTGGTTTCCTCCACAGCTGTATATGTAGCACCATATATCCGCACTTCAAGTGATTGAGCACCTTTGACACAGGAGAGAACTTGAAGCCTTAGTACCAATGATTGGGATGTGTTTCAGGTCTGGTAATATTTTCTTTATACAGGCATGAGGTAGTTTAAACCTTTTGGAAATTGTGGTTTTAAACCTCCTCTTTGGAAGATATATAAAGACCACAAAGTGATGCATACTTTCATCATTTTTATTACACTTCTTTCATTTTTTACAAAATGATGGCATGTCCCACACCATGGTGTTTCCCAGCATCTCTTTTTGGGCAGCTGTATTAATTTGCATTGTGCAATTCTCCGTTCAGTCCATTGGTCCTCTCCGATAGAGCCCAGCTTAAGCAAGTGGATGTGCAGAGGAAATCAGCATTCAGTATAAAAACAACACAGAGAAGAAGGGCAGAGATTTTTTCATTTTTCTTTCTTTCTCTCTTTTTTTTAATTTATCTTGAGTCTATTCATTTGAAACAGACTGGGCCAATGTCCAGACCAAATTCTTGATCAGCGCCACCAATGTCCAAAGGTGCAATGTCGAGGATGGGCAGGCGAGATGGTTTATTTGTTCTGTATTCAATGACTGTCTTACTCCACTGACCAGTGTGTTTCTGTAGAGCAGAAAGGTGAAACAGTCATTAGTGAGAAGTAATGCAAGTAATAATAATTTTATCTTATAAAAACTCATTTCATGCCTTGTAAGTATTCTTTTGCATTTAATTGAATTGTTAACCTTTATTTGAGCTGGTGTAAAGCTAAATAAAAATAATTATGCATTTACAATATGCTATAGTCAGAGATATACAGATATTATACACTAAACGTACAGTGCAGCCATCCTCCAGAACGCTGTAGGTGAAGCGGCTGTTGCCCTCCGCCCTGAGTTCCACATCATTGGAGCCCTGTAGCAGGACAGCCTTCTTCAGGTTGCCGTTGTCACCATCCATGTAAGCAATGCTGTTCTTGCAGTGGTAGGTGATGTTCTGGACAGCCTGGTTGGCCAGCAGACGCATGAAGGCCAGCTGTGTAGCCATGGATTGTGGGCTCAGGGTCTCATCATTGTAGCCAAACTGAAGAAAGAAAAGGAAAACCAAATGTAATACCATAAGAGCAGAATTCTTTTTAAGCAATTGACAAAACCAATGAACTCGAGAAAACCTATGCACTATAACTAAATGTTATATTATTATATAAAACTCACCTCGGTGCCACCATTGATGGTCTCACCAAACCAGACATGCTTCTTCTCCTGGGTACTTCTGTACCAGTTCTTGCGTGCAATGCTCTCAGGATGAGGATGGATACAGGTCTGACCTGTGGTGAAGTCGCAGTATGCCTTGATGGCATCCATGGTGCAGCCCTGGTTGGGATCGATCCAGTAGAAACCTGAAACAGAAAGAAGACCCCCACCAAAATTTAGTTGGACATGTCAGTACAGTATAGGTGTACTGATCATATTTATAACGATTTGAAGGAGTTACATATCAGAAGCCTGAGAACTCACCACTGGTCCAGTCAGGGTGGCTGAGCCTGATGTCACGGCAGGTACGGGCAGGGTTCTTCTTGGAGCCTTCAGGGGAAAGGATGTTGTCAAGCTGAGTGTTAAGGGACTTGATGGTTGCATCCACCTCATAGTCCTTAGCCCTGAGAGCAGCCTGGTCAGCTCTGTACTCATCATAGCCACCAGAAACATCATATCCACCACCAGGGGCACCAGGGGGTCCAGGGAGACCAGGAGATCCAGGAGGTCCCTGCAGATCAAGTCAGTACTTTTTTCAGGCTACATACAATGGTTCAGTCCATTCCTTATTAAAATTTCATTCTTCACTTTCAGGGACAAAAATGATTACGTACAACTGGTCCGACTTGTCCAGGGGGTCCACGATGTCCAGCAGGTCCAACGGGACCAGCAGTGCCAGGTCTACCATCCTTACCAGATGGGCCACTGGGGCCAGCAGAACCCTATAAAGGTAGATTACAAAAAATGTTATCAAAAGTACTCCCAAGGTCCCCTGCTAAACAATAAATTGGTAGCTGAAAGTAGGTTACTTACTCTGGGACCAGAAGGTCCAGCAGGACCAGATGGGCCTCTATCACCGCCGGGTCCCTGTAAGTTAATACCATTACTTAAGACCAGCCATTGAAAAAATTATAACTGTCATCCCTTTTCAAAGCATGTGTAGAAATTAATGCTGAGCCTGGCATTCTGTTTCTATTTGGAAAAGTTCAACCCCTAATACTAGGATGGGGTCACTCACATTGGTTCCAGGCATTCCCTGAAGACCAGGATGTCCACGCAGTCCCTTCATGCCTCTGTCTCCCTTGTCTCCAGCCACACCCTTCTCACCACGGGGTCCAGCAGGGCCCTTTTGAACACATAGAGAAAAGAGAGATTTATTATTGATTAGAGCATTATCAATAAAGAGATAACATATCTGTGGAACTTTCAGTCAGTGTACTTACAGGGGCACCTCTTGCACCGGCAGGGCCAGCTGGTCCAACAGATCCAGAAGGTCCCTAAAAAGGTACATTTTTAGTATAATTTTTTTTAAATAGGAACTTACAAGCTTTTATCTATCAAAAATATATAATCTATATAATAATAATAATAATAATACCAATAATTAAAAAAACAACTCCCATTTTGCTACCATACTACTCAAATAGTTTGTTGACAAATCTGAAATCCATTGAGAACTTCTTATTGAGGTATATGTTTCAGGCTTGGATACTTACAGCCTCACCACGGTTTCCAGGTCTGCCAGCAGGACCAGATGATCCCAAAGGTCCAGAAGCACCAGCAATTCCTACAGGGCCAGGATTTCCAGGCTCTCCACGGTCACCCTGTCAGTTTGAATCAATCCAATTAAACATATATCACTGTGTTACTAGTCCTGGCCGTATATGTTAAATAAACATATATAGTTGATCAAATCCTGTGTTCGTTGTTGCTGCATTTTCTTTTACCTTAACACCAGGAAGACCGGGACGGCCAGGAGGTCCATCATTACCAGGGCTACCCTAAAGAGGAATATGAAGTAAACATATGTAAGTGTGTGACAAATTAGTACACATAAGTTATTGGTTATTCCAACCACTGTTCCATTAAAACATCCTTAAATGATGAGCTACAACTTTATTGTGTGATTAAAAAGGTACAAAGGCAATTCCTAGGGTATGTACCTTTTTTCTGAGGTTTGAATAACATTTTTGGAGATAACTGGATAAGGAGTATAATTTATATATGATGTTTGCATTAACTGAGGGCCCACAGTCTACATCAAACATATATACACATATACACATGCATTAAAAAATATATTATACTATAATAAATGTGTCATGCATGTTACTGTAAAGAAGCTTTTGTTTTGCATGGCATATAAACAGTAGTACAAAGTAAAGATAATTTAATAGATTCAGCAAGAAGTGTGCTTCAAGTGCAGGCTTCTGTTGGTTGATTATGGAATGAAATTAAAATATATAGTCTGTATAAATGGTTGCAATCAAAATAAGCAAAAAATTTAAAGTGTAGTTTTTTCCAATGAACAATATCCTAATATCTGCATTCATTTATAAATCATATAGTCTGTTTTTTTTGTTTTTTACCTACTGAGACAAACTGAACTTCAAGAGCTAGATTTGTTCAAATATATCTAAATACTTGCCTACAGTAAAATTTGTAAAAAAAAAAAAAAAACCAAAAAAAAAAATAAAACCTGAATGCTATATGAATAAACATATGAATGTTATATGAATAAACAAGTAAAAGAAATAAATATAGGTGTACATTATACACTATTAATAAAGGTCTATTTAAATGCTGTTGCTATGCCTTCGGTAAAGGCGGTAATAACTTTGAAAAACATTTTGAATGTTTTACTTAAGCATACTCAGATGAACTATCTGATTACTGAGGCTGGGTAATGGCATGAATAACATAATAAATAAAAAAAAGCTTAAAAACTTAGCAGAAACATCCTTCTGCACACGTATCACATGTTCTCTGAATGTTCTAATTTGTGCATACCATAATAGTTCTTAAAGTGTATCACAGTTCAGGCAAAAATAAAAAAATTAAAATTTAACTGCCATCACTTTGTTTATGTATATATTAAAAATGCATGTTAATATATCAGCTCTCTTCCCCCAACAACCCCAATAAAATGGCACAGTACAGCTTACCTCACGTCCAGCCTCTCCCTGGGGACCAGTCATACCAGGCAGACCGATGTTACCAGATGGACCACGGGGACCAGGGGCACCAGCAGGGCCAACTCTACCAGGTTCACCCTGAGTAAAATCATATTATCAAGTTAGCCAGTGATGTAGTACATATATTCTGGAGGTGGACTGTACCTATGATGTTACTGATATTACCCTGAAGCTTTATCAAGGTCAGGATGATCACAGTTCACAATGTGCTTACAAGAAGATGAGGTCACTTACAACAGCACCAACACCGCCAGGAGTACCACTTTCACCTCTGGCGCCGGGAAGACCAGTGATTCCCTGAGGTCCAATCAGACCGCCAGGTCCAGAAATACCTGGAGGTCCCTGTGGTCATAACAACGGTAGATTCAGCTTTAATAGTCCCAATGGTTATAGGACTATAAAACTTAGCTGGCGTAACTTGAAAAGGTGCATTTGTTATGATAGGGAAAATACCTTAGGTCCACTCTCTCCAGGGGATCCCTTCTCACCAGCAAGGCCAGGAGGTCCAAGCAGACCATTCTCTCCAGGAGGTCCAGCAGGTCCAGCATCACCACGAGCTCCACGAGGACCATCCTTTCCGGAGGGACCGTGGGGACCAGGAGGTCCAGCAATACCCTGTAGATTAAAAAGATACAAGTTTTATCTTTAGATTAGTCCTTAATCATGTTAGAATCCTACTAGTACTAGTACATCCAATATAGGAAACTGCTCCTTTTCATTGGTTATTTTATTTTATTGTTTTCAAATATGAATAGTATTCAGGTTTTTGAAAACTCACAGCAGGACCAGGAGGACCAACTCTTCCAGCAGAACCAGGGAAACCAGTCAACCCCTAGGGCAGAGACGAAGATAAACCATTACACATGAACAATAATTTGAAAAATAAACATCAAAAGGATGCATAGTAATACTAGTAGAAGAACTTACAGTGGGACCAGTGTCACCACGAGCACCAGGGGGGCCAGCTGGACCAGAGGGACCCTGATAAAATACAACTTAGGTTTAATAAATTTTGTCCTTATAAAAAACACAAGTATGCTACCATCATTTCAGAAGCAGAATATTGGTATCTTAAGGTGTCTCATGGCTTAGAGCTAGGCTACAGCCAAGAGTCCTATTCCTACACTGTACAAATGCAAAATGTTGAAAATTTTTTGAGATCATCAATATCTAGCTATCATGTTTACAATGTACAAAATAACGTGCACTTCAGAATCAAACTGTATAAAAGCCTCTCGGAAAGTTTTAATCAGTTCATCTGAACACAGAGTTTTCAGTGGATGATACATTCCTTTACTCATCCAAATAACTTCGTCAGTCCCAATTGACTACCGTAATGATCATATATTGCATAAAGAACTGTAGTCAGCTCCAGATGAACTGATTCAGACTTTTTTGGAATTGCGTTACCCTGACTACTGAGCATACATCAAGATACTTAGTATATTTACATGTACAGACAGGACGAGCTACGGTTATAGCTCATCTAGGTCATTTAGCTGAACTACTGCTCTTGTCCCAATATCCAAGCACATGATAGGTATTGATTAATTTATTATATTGATAATTATTGATAGTGATATTGATCTGCTAACAGGAGGGTGTAATTAAAATCTGATAAACATTTTCAATAATTAATTTAAAACTACATTTATTTCATTTAAATTATATTTGAAACATCATAACAACATAAGTCCATTATATCATGTACACCTCTCTGGTATAAAAAAAATCCCTGTTGTGCTCTTTCAATTTTTAAACTTTCTTTTTATATTATTGTATTATTTTAAACTTACAGCAGGTCCAGCGCTACCAGCAGGTCCAGCATGGCCAGTTGGTCCAACATCACCCTTTCCACCAGCAGGACCTTTCTCACCTTTAAGTCCAGCTTGGCCATCAGCACCCTATAAGAGCCATGGAAATCCCATCAATCTTTATCTTGGTGGTAATTTTTGCTTCACGTGAGTACAAATGTCAACATGCATGTACACTCACAGGAGGCCCAGCAAATCCAGGGGGTCCAGCAGGGCCAGCCTCACCACGCTCTCCCTATTAATAGATAATTCAATAAATTAGTTGCCCAGATTAGATCTATTCAGTGAAACTAACATGGTGATAACAAATCCATTTGGAGTACTGCATAGAACTAATCCATGTATATTTTTTAGTTTTTTATGGAATACATTTTGATGTAAAAGTATAGCACTTACGGGAGAACCACGAGCACCAGAAGGACCAGCAGGACCAGCAGAACCAGCCTCACCCTGGAAAAGAATAATGAATTTCAGCATTATATTATGGGCAGGAATGAATCACACAACAGAATGTCTGAAACTCAATAATTTTTTTGTCAATACTAATGCAGCAGTAAAGTCAAAGGAACTCATTTGCTATGGAACTGATTTGACAAATGAATTGAATCCCAGTATCTTAGACATATGGTGCATCTAACCTGATGTCAAAGCCTCGCTTTGGTTCTTGAAATCAATGCTTTAAAGTTTTTATAGTTATTGTTGTGGGTAAATTATGAGTACCACTCCTACTTGAGTTAAAAACAATTATAACATAGAGTTAAGTCATATAATGTCAATACACTGTCAATCATGGCAAGTATGTATCACTCTAAAGCAAAACTTCCTACAACGGCACCTTAAACAGCCATCAGTATTCAACATGCAGCATCACTTCCTCATCATCAGTAGTGAGGTAGTGATGCAGTTGTGATTTTTCTTGTTTTTGCTGTGTATGTGTAGGAATGTCTGACTATTATCAACATGCACCACAAAAATGACATCTTAGCAAGGTAAACTATTTAAAATAGAGTCAACATGATTAAGCATTTCCTGCTAGATCTCAAGACTCGAAATTAGAGAAACTTTTTCCTAGATTGGAACCGACTTACTCCACGAATTCAAGTCACAATGATCTGTCCATGAAGCAAGATGATGTCATTTTCTCTTAATATCCAGTGTTCATTTCTTGTATTTTCATTTTTGCATTGTGTCAGTTATGTTTTTAGTTTTTTACTAGAATGTCTTCACTGCATGGTTAACGTTTCAATACTCAACTATGGGGAACTAAGCCTCAAAGGTCCAAGCAAGATATAATGTGATATTTTGGCAATAAATGTAATAAATAATAATAATAATAACAATATTAACAATAATATTATTAGCTGTCCAGGGAGTACCCTGCACTCGCCCAGAGTTGGCTGAGATGGGTGCCAGCCTCCCCACAACCCAAATTAGGATTAAGCGGCTTAGAAAATGAATGTATGAATAACAACAACAACAACAACAACAATAACAATAATAATAATAATAATAATAATAATTAACAAATTAAGAGAGAATTAAGGGTGTGGCACGGTGGCGTGGTGGTTAGCACTTCCGCCTTACAGCAAGATGTTCTCCCGATGCCTGTGTGGGTTTCCTCTGGGTACTCCAGTTTCCTCTCACAGTCCAGACATGCACATTGGGCTAATAGGCAGTTCTAATTGCCCCTGGGTGTGAGTGTAAATGGTTGTGTGTATTGGCCTTGCAATGGTCTGGCGAACTGGGTGTTGGCTGAGATAGGCTCCAGCCTCCAAGCAAACCTAGTAGGATTAAGTGGTTCGGTAAATGAGTGAGTGAGAGTAATTAAAGATTTTTTTTGTTTTAAATGCTGTCTGTTAAAGCCCATTTTTCTTAGATGTGTTCATCATTCTTTTGATGCGCCATCAAAGTCTAAGGCTGATTCTGAGCTGTTTTCACTGATTAATATTATAGTTTTTTTGAGGAAATAATAAAAATTAACTAATTATACAGTTAAAAGAATTTAAAATTATGTGAGGTTGTGTTGCCTTTTGTTCTAGTTCTCTTGTGGTCTAGTTCTCTTGACTTCTTAAAACAACATGGCAGGTGAACTAGGGTGTGATGCCTCTCCAGCAGAGGGCAGTAGTGATTATATATAATCTACAAGGGTGGGCTGAAAAGTTCATATGCTGACCATGACACAAAGGTCGAATTTCACCAAATGTGGTTTATTTATTTTGTTTATATTGTCTCCTCTGTTTTCCACACGTCTTTCATCATTGGTGTTGTCCCCTTGGAATAGAATCACTGAGGTTTCATTGCTCTGACATGACTCCTTCTTTGTTAGCCTATGAACTTTCCAGCCCACTCTCCTATAGCAGCCATAGTGTCAGTTTACTGGTTTTTTACTTGAAATTCTACAATTAGGATGAAATATTGTAGGTTTCACAAAGGATTTAAACTGCGACATAAAAAAAACCTGTAAAATTATTTATTTTTGTTTGTTACCTTATCACCATTGGTACCAGCAGGTCCAGGAGGTCCACTGGGTCCAGGAGCACCCTGGTTAAAAAGGGCAAGAATTTTGATTAGGGCATGTTCACATATATTCCATACATGTAGTAATATTTTTTTTAACAGTTGCCTAAACTTAGACTTACACGTGTACCATCTTTTCCAGCATTGCCTTCTAGGCCTCTGTATCCAGGCTCACCCTATTTGTGAAACAAAAGGGAAAATAAGCTCTTATATTGCAATACAAAACAATGCTGCTCTCCTTGCCTGAAATAGTTAAAACTGTAGCTCTTGCACTAAAAAAGTGAAGGAGAATGGAGCACTGTTGAACTGACCTTTTCACCCTTGGGTCCTGGAGTACCAGCACCACCACGCTCACCAGGCATACCAACAGAACCCTGGTGACCAACAGCACCAGGAAGACCAGCAGCACCAGGCTCTCCCTGAAGGAAGAAGATCATAATGGCTGAAAACAATATGTTTCTATAGGGAAACAGTATAACCTTAATACACTTTAACTCTCACGCTGATAGACTGTGACAGTTAAATGTTCATGTGCATATAGTGTATCACTGATCTAATCAAAAAAAATTTCATACATGATTCAAAATCAGTAGGGCTAGATTCAGTTACTAAAGAATCAGTGACACAGATAACCACAGATCACCTTGCTTCCATCTGGGCCAGGAGGACCAGAAGGTCCACGAGAACCAACAGGTCCCTGAGCGCCCTGAGCACCAGCAGGTCCATGGTTACCACGCTCTCCCTATTTGGAAAGACAGAAGAGATAAATGATGTGAGATGGTCAGACAATGACCTGCAATCTGGTTATTTATATTTGGATTATGTGTATGTTCATTACCTTACTGCCAGCGGGTCCAGAAACACCTTGGTCACCAGGAATACCCTATTAAGAAATTAAATGCATTTGTAACTAAATGAAATGCTATGATGCACGTTCAATGACAAAACTAACCTTACTGTGGACTATTTGCTGTGAGGTATATGACCATGCAAAGCATATCCTTAAATACAAGTTTCAAAATTTTGTGTGGGAGGATTATTTGTCATTTGACATTAATTTGGTTCATCAGTGCCAGTTATGAAGATCTTACTCTGTCTCCGGGTTTGCCAGTCTCACCAGCAGGTCCAGCAGGTCCAGGAATACCCTGTGAAATTAGAAGATGGGGATCAATGTCTTAGACAGACAACTGGAACACTACTTATAGTCAATCATGCACAAATTCTAATTTTAACTCTATGTGGTATATATAAATATACATATACATATATCATTAGATTTTAAATCAACTGACAAATTCTAGAGGTCATTAAAAGATTTTTTTATTTCTGTCTACAGAATCCAGTTACTGCTTCCATCTATTGGTGGCGGTTGTTATGTCCCATAATTTAATCTATAATTCAAGGTCAGTGACAAGGATAGGCTCATTAAAGCTTTTATCTTGTACAACTAATAACAAGGAACCAAACACTAATTATATTACCTCATAAACATTGTTTCTGCAATTAAAAACCAGGAATATGTCCCAAAGCATCATGGGTGCAGAATGGGACAATAATAATAATGAACAATGTGGCATATACTCTGGCATTGTAAATTACACCCAGACAGTACTGGTCACAAACAGAAATTATGTCCTTTCAGTCAGGCCTAAGTAAATAAATAAGTGTACTGACCTGGAAACCAGGAGCCCCAGCAGGTCCGGCCTCTCCCTTCTCACCAGCACCACCCTGCATACCAAAGAAAAAATGACATCACCATCAGAGCTCTCACAATCATGTTAGGCTAGCAAATTTTCTGGTTTTATTATACTGGTCTACTTACAGTAACTCCAGCAGGACCAGCAGCTCCATTGTTACCATCAGCACCAGGGGGGCCCTAAAATAACAAAATATTAATATAATAATATTTTATTATAATAAACTATTATATTTTTGTATAGAAAGAGATCAATATTTATGCTTAAATTGACGAAATAAAATAATTAAATTGCTTACTCTCAGACCAGTAGGTCCAGCAGGTCCCTTCTCTCCAGGTTTCCCAGGCTCACCCTAAAGACAGATGCAATTATATTATGATAAAATCTGTATGTTGTTGGATATTGGCTGTTACTACTTTGTAATACTTTTAACATATATAAATTACTACATACAGATGGTCCTTTAGGTCCGGGGAAGCCAATGTTTCCAGGCTGGCCTCTTGGTCCAGTTGGGCCAGGAGGTCCAGTGCGGCCATCTTGACCAGAAGGACCCTGGAAATAGAGGTCCATATTAGCAATGATTAGCATTTTTGCTTTCAAACTCATTTTCCAAGCAATTCCCCATAGAATTGATTTATATCAATAGAATATCAATATTTAAGATGTTTTATTGTAGAAAACTTACAGCGGGTCCCTCCTTTCCTTGGGGTCCAGGGTTTCCAGAGCTACCAGGGAGACCCTATGAAACCAGGTAGAAAATTAAATGTAAAAATTTCTCTTGTCCAAGTCTCCATCGTATATGCTGTAATAAATCTTTAAATAAATAAATAATAATAACAACTAAATAAATTAATTAATTTAGGCTCTGCTCAAAAGCAAAATGTTATTATGAATTGTGGATTTTTTTTTTGTTTTTTTGCTTATTGCACTGATGTTATTGATCCTAAAAAAACAGTATAAGCATTGTTGAAATAAATTATTCACCAAAAATACTCTATCCTATGAGGATCCTAAAGATTCTGCAATCAGAAGTTTTAGCTTTGCAAGGGCAGTTACACAAGTGTTTATTTTCTGGCAAAACAAAACAAAAAATGGGGTTACTCAAAGGTCCGTCACTGATTTAAAGGGGGAAAAAATCATGTATATATATATGTATGTGTGTGTGTGTGTGTGTGTGTGTGTGTGTGTGTGTGTGTGTGTGTGTGTGTGTTTTTCTTGTGGTTTGTTATTCCTATAAACACAACTTTAAAACCTTTCAAAAACAAGAAGTGCTTTAATATGTATTTCTGAATAATGGCACACATCAAGTTTCCCTTGAAGAGCAAACAGCCAATCAGCATTGTGATTGATATGAAAGTACATACAGAGAAACAAATATACAATCACAGGTATCCCAACAAGCCATAAAACATCAACTGATGGTTTCTTAATAAGCATAATGCTTTACTCCTGTGTATATACTATTCCGTATATTTCTATGGGTCACTGTGGCCTTTACTGGCTACCCCCAAAGATCTATTCTGCAGCGCTGACATACCAGACTCAAAAGTAAGCAAAAACAGAATCATAATTCTGCATCACTGGCTGAATATACTGAAGTATGCAAAGACTGTGACTCGGTCACTGAGCTTATATTCATGATATTAACATTATATTAACATATTATATTAACATACTAAAGGTAATGACATTAACAGGTTTTCCATAAACAGAAGGTTATACTATAGATATTGCACTGTAATTCAGAGTGTCACCATGTTTATGAAGCAATTAAGTATGAAAATGCATATTTATCATATTTTCAAACACATCCAATCCAGTCACATAAAAAAACAAATCAAAAGAACATTAAAATAAAGGCTAGCCTACATGCCATGCAAATTCTAATATAAGACAATATAATATTCAAGTTTTTCCTGCAGACACTGAGAATCAATATATACCGTATTTCTCAGCAATAGTATAGAGGCATTGCTATTAGAATTGATATAATTGATATAATTATATACTCACTCTGGCTCCAACCAGACCGGGCTCACCAGCACGGCCTGCATCACCGGGAGGTCCACGTGCACCAGGAGCACCAGCAGCACCCCTTGCTCCAGGCATGCCCTGGGAATGGAAAGTTTAGAGGTCAGAATTACCACATAATTTATCTGAACATAACATGTAGTTTTTATATGTAAATTTCTTACATATACCCTAGCAGGCCTTCATTACAAATATATCAAAACATATGTGTAGTTGTGCAAAAACTATTGTTTATGTTTTCAAACAACAAACAGACATCCATTATATATATGGTTAGCATAATTTACTAACCATTGGTCCTCCTCTACCCGCCAGACCAGGAAGTCCACGAGTTCCAGCAGCTCCCTATACAGAAAAATCACTTAAACACTGACAACTGCATGACAGAAACATGCAAATACATATAAAATATTAAAAAAAAACCCAATAAAATATATAAAAACTAAAAAAACTACTTACTCTGGGTCCTCGCAGACCAACAGGTCCAGCTGATCCCTGCTCACCAGTTGGGCCTCTCTTGCCCTCATCACCAGGAGCACCAGTGGGCCCTGCAGGGCCAACGCTACCCTGAACAAGCCAAGCACGATGATATTAGGAAAGGAAACAACCCAGGATGCATCTATTCTTTAACATATATTTAGAAACAGCTATCTTTTGTATAATAATACTTACAGGCTCTCCCTTGACACCAGCATCTCCCTTCAGTCCAGCAGGTCCAGGGTCACCCTAGAGGGCAAAAAAAAAAAAAAAAGCCTTCAAAACTGCCCAGCAGAATATAGACACTATGCATAGCATGGTTTTATTATGTGTGGTGTGGTTAGATGGAACTCACAGTAAGACCTCTGGGGCCAGAAGGTCCAGCAGGACCCTGGGGGCCAGGGACTCCTCTTGTTCCAGGGAAACCAGGGGTACCAGCAATTCCAGGGGTGCCCTGCAAGGTCAATCAGATAATTTAATTTCAGGTGAATTTATTTTAAAAGCATAAATGAATTGTACATTATGTAAATCTACACTTAATAAATCTTCAAGGGTTCTTAGGATGACTAAAATGCTTTTAATTTGTTATATAGTTCCACAAACAATTTTTATTGGTAATCTAAGGCATTGTGTTTTCAAATGAAACAGGATGTGCTTCATCCTGTTCTTCATTTGTTATTGTCTTTGTTATTCATTTAAATCCATATTTTAAGAGAAAAAATAACTATTATTTTCTTAGGGTTTACCTGAATCTACAATCAAAAAACGAATCTGTAATAAATATATATATATATCATAAGGTGTACACTTTTGGGAACTCACACTAGTCAGTACCACTTTACAGACATACACATGGGAGATGATAGAGAGAACAAAAATATAGCTGTCCCAGAGGATTTTTTTGGAGGTCACAAAGCACTGCAAATACAGTGCTATATATTTTATGCTATATATAATATGGTAGACTGCTAGTTTTATATAGTGTTAACCTATGACTTCTTGCATGCATTTCCATGATGTTTGGAGAATACAAGCCTGTTTGGGTGTGTAACTAATGTCCTGTTCAAACCTTGCCCTATCTTGCCTTGTGTTGTAGAATTTCACATTCATTTAGCTCTTATTGTCATTCTTTCACTCAAATAAAGTCTCACTAAATACTTACAGAAGCACCCTTAGCACCATTGATACCGTTAGCACCAGGGTTACCCTAGAAAAGGAAGAAAAAGAAGCTCTCAGTATATTACTGTGGTGATAACACGTTGCTTTTATTTGACTAGTAAGCATACTTACAGCAGGACCAACTGGACCAGCAACACCATTTGGTCCAGGCTCTCCTCTCTGTCCTTGAGGTCCAGCCGGGCCAGTGGGACCAGCAGCACCAATCTCTCCCTGTCAAAACATGAGAACAGAGAAAAACCTTAACTGACGGGTTGATACTAGCCTGCCCTTACAGCAATTCAGCTACGACATGTGAAAGACTCCAGACATTAAAGTAGCACACTGAAGATGCAAGCATATATATCCACATTTTGTATTGATATTATTTCTCTGGCTTAGACAAAAATCAAGGCACGTACTTTAGGTCCGGGTGCACCAGGGAAGCCTGGAGGGCCAGCAGATCCAAGTGGACCCTGACAAGAAAGATCACAGATGAAAATAATGTTAGACTGGTCCATGGAAATGTAGTCTGGACCACGTTAGGGGTTGAAGATAAAATACTCACAGCAGGGCCAGCAGGACCAGTGTTACCATCAGCACCACGGGCACCAGCTGGACCAGCAGGACCAGAACGACCTCTCTCACCAGGAAGACCACGTGAACCCTATACAAACGTGCGTATCATGAGGACAATTTAATCTTAAAACATCATTGTAAATATAAAGAAATGAAACAGAATCAGAACCGGTAATGTTTTAAAATAAGATAAAGCATTCTTTAAAGGGAAGAGTAGACACGTCAGAACTTACTCTTTGTCCAGGGGTTCCATTTGAACCATGAGCGCCGTTCTCACCCTAAAAGATAGAATAACACAAGTGGGTTCAAACTGCATAATCATTACTTCATCTCTGAAGAAATGTGGGCATAATCAATAGCTCTGGAGGTGTAAACGCACTTCTGCTTTCAGATACATAACTAGATAACAAGCTGGGATATGTGTTGTTTACAAAGTGACGCTAAAATTGTATTTCTGCAGTTCTAAACTGCTTTACCCCTGCCTCAATGAATGAATGTTTTGTTTTTTCATGATGGTTGATGGATTAGTTCATCTTTAATGTTACCTTAGCTCCAGCTTCACCAGGCTCTCCTTTTCGTCCATCAAGACCATTGTAGCCCTATGATGGAGAGACAAAAATATTAATCACTAAAAAGAGCATTACCCCACAATTTATATATTCATATGTATATATTCTGCCCCCACATACTATATATATATA
>JAOUQZ010000028.1:7377048-7391824 GCA_028564935.1 Neosilurus hyrtlii
CTTCCTGGCTTTGGTCCAGCACCGCTTGCTGTATATAGTGTCCAGGTCAGGAAGCTCGATACGGATGGTACGCTCGGTTGATCGCACCACCCTCTGGAGAGCACCTGGGGCAGTTGGCATCCCAAACGTGTTCAGTGGGGTCGAGATCAGTCCTCTGTTCAAGCAACTGACGTTCTTCCACTCCCAGCCTTGATAAGGCATGTCATAATGGAGCTCAATGTGTGCACAGGGAACTGTCATGCTAAAACAGGTTTGAGACTCTTAGCTCTAGTGAAGGAAAATTGTAACCTGATAGATGACTGCACAACTTTGGGAAGAATGGATCTGATGGGTCAGACCATATGGGTCTGATGGTCAAGTGTCTATAAACCTTTGTCCATGAAGTGCATGTTCAATATATTCCCACTTAGAATGTTCTAATCTTTTCAACCATCAAAAAAGCCTTAACTATTCAAATAAGCCTTTAAGGAACCCTTGAAGAACCCCCTTTGATAGAGTATATGTTTTAACCTTTTTTTCTGAGTATACAGTTTGTGCTGAAATATACTCAGACTTACTTCAAGAAAACGTACAAGGGTCTTGTTATTGGGATTTTTTTAAATAACCAAAAATAGCCTCCTATAGTATATTAATAGTGAGTTAATGAGGATAGTGAATGTTTCTTCTCTACCTTATGGGATTCTGCTTTGAACTGTCTAGTTCCATGTACACTATTTAATGGTTCTCCCAACGGTACTGAGTAAAAATTCCTTACTGGGTTTCACCTGGTTCAAAGAGATGTTTTAATGCACAGTCTTGATTTTAAGCTGTAACAAACAATTATAGTCTTAGAGATCAAATTATTACTCTAAATAGAAATTCAGCATGGGAACTATTAAATCACAATTATTCGGCCTCACGGAGATTTATTATCTTTTTATTCCTTTCTTATTGTGATATGATTCAAAGTTATTCTTATTAGACTACAGAACTGGATCCTTCCTGGAGTCACTGGTGGTGAGAGGACATAGTGTCTGCCACCTGTTTATAATGAGACCCCCACCTACCTCACCGAATCCCTTTTAACTGTTGCCTTTTAAACTCCTCACAACCTGTTCTGAAACCATCATTTTCTGCCTCTAGGCTCCATAGACCGCCAACTCTAAGTGCCACAGGTGGATCTAGACAGGATTTTATTCTGTGAGTAGTTTGGCACCTTGTCTTTAGGCCTACAGTATGTATAATAAGCATATAACGAGTGCATCAGTGCACACTGTTAAGACTTTTCAATTCTGCTGAGTGTTACTAATATAATTAACGAGGCAGCATTTTATATATATATATATATATATATATATATATATATATATATATGTTTGTGTGTGTGTGTGTGTGTGTGTGTGTGTGTGTGTGTGTGTGTGTGGTGGCATATTAGTTAGCATGTCTGTCGCACAGCAAGAAGGTCTGAAGGAAGGTAGAAAATGATTTCCTGCTCTGGCTTTTCTGTGCTGAGTTTGCATGTTCTCCCTGTGTGATTGCGCAGGTTTTCTCCAGGTACTGTGGTTTCCTCCAACAGTCCAAATACATGCACATTAGACTAATTAGCTGTTTCAAATTGCCTCTTGATGTGAGTGTGAGTGTAAGTAGTTGTGTGTGTTTTCCTACGATGGTCTGGCAAGTTTTTCCAGGTGTACCCCACATGTGCCAAGTGTTGGCTGAACCACAGGCTCCAGCCTCCCTGTGACCTGTGTAGGATTAAGTGATTTGACAAATGACTGAGTGATCAGTGTATTCCTTATGATTATTTTGTTTGTGTATGATCAAAAATCAAGCTGTTGGTGATTGGGTTAGGAAAAAGATGAGAAGCTCTGGGAGGAATTATTCTCTGTATGGAGTCAATCATCATTCCTGCTTCCTAAAACCACCTGCATGAAAAGCTTGAGCATTTCTTTTTCATTTCTCTCTAATTTCCATTTAGTGAAATGGATTTCAACTGACTCTTGTTCCTATTTTTTGAATAATCCCTAAAGCTGTTTTTAAATCAGCAGCTATTTTATCAGCAGCACATGAGCACTCATCCTGCTCCATGTTTCTCTCACCAGCTTTGTGCTTTTCTCTTCTAGGACACTTTCCTTCCCACCGTTTTAAAACATGCCTCAATCTTTTCTTTCTTATTGCCTTCCAAATGTTATGAAGTACAGACAGCAGCAAACGTTCTACAACATACCTTTTTTAAAATTATAATTACAAGATAAATCTAAGCAGTTATTGATAACACAGTATATTTAAAAACTTGCTCATAGTGCTGCTGATGGCTTAGTCTCATATGATGTGGCATGCATTTTTGCAATATTTTCTGGAGACAGAAAGATGGGGCGTGCACTGTCTGAAATAAGAGCATGGAAAGCAGGATAAACACTGCAGCCGGTAGTTGTGCCTAGTTAATGACTGCCTTACTTCTTTATAGAAATCAAATAGTGAAGTAAGTACTGCTTTTCCAAAAATAAAACAAGCACGGCAAGGTGCCTCCTACTGTTTACAGCACAGATATGAACTAAAGACTGGTAGGGAATTACATTAATATTCATTTTGTATATAAGAGTAAAATGACATTTATGACAGAATTATTATTTTTTAAATTTTGCTCTTATTCATTTAGGAAAGTCAGGTGTGTGAGGGAATGGATAATTTTCGTTCGTTTAAAATTCATTACTAGGAAATTGAGTATGTGTTTGTCCATCCGCAGTTCATGAGTGCTCAATCCTATTAAGTTATTACCTATCGTGTGAGCTATATATTGCTCATGTAATTATTACTCGACATTTGAGAGTTTATGGAAATTGCACTAAAGTAAAGTAATATTACAATAGTCATTATATTTACATAGACAGGAACTTTCCAATAGGTCTAACGCCAGGATCTAATTAGATCATTAGAAGTTCAACTTCGTCTTCAAGTTAGACAGAGCATGGGTGAGTCCGAGTACCCATACCAAGTGAAAGGTCTGTGAACGCTTGTATTTGCTCCACCAGTCATTCATTCATTCATTCAATCATTCATTTTCAATGTTTAATCCTACTAGGGTCAGAAGGTATCTCAGCTGACTCTGTGTGAAGGCGAAGTACATCCTAAACTGCTCACCAGTCCATCGCAGGACCAGCACACATGCAACAATTCGCACCCACATTCACAAACCCATGCACATCACAGAGGACATGCAAACTTCACACAAAAGGTCTGCACTGAGCCCCGGAATCAAAACCCAGGACCTTCTTTCAGTGAGGTGGGCACCCTGGGTATAAGTGCTCAAACTAAATGATATTAAGATAATAATAACCTGTAACTGGTTTCATGGGGAAAAAAAATAATCAAAATTACCAAGAAAACCTGTGGCTTTGGCATATTCATTAACGTCAATGAAATGTTTAACTGCCAAAATGTTCAGTATCAAAATAATGGACATTTAATATTCCATAAAAAATGCACTTGAGCATGTGTGCTCACTTTGTTTGGATTAAATGCATACGCAATAATTTCCCTTGCAGGATTAATAGAGTACATATAAAAAAAGACAAGTGAACTCATTTCCAACTGAACAATAGAATTCTGTAGAATTGACATGTCTGGATACAAATGGTTTGGTTACTGATCTGAAGGTCAGTGGTTCAATCCCCACTATTACCACTGTTGGGCTCTTGAGCAAGGCCCTTAACCGGCAATTGCTCAGTTGTATAAAAATGATAATTGTAAGTTGCTCTGGATAAGAGCATCTGCCTAATGCTGTAAATGAAATGAAATGAAATGGGGGATCAACCCAAAAAATACAAAAAAACCCCACAAAAACCCAACAACAACAACAACAACAAAAAAAGAGTTTAGCTAATTTAATTTAATTGGATGTTCTTCTCTGAAAGTTCGATATTTTTAGAATAAAACTCTAGGAATATCAGTATTGCACGACAGTACAAGATTCCCCCACCATGTCCATTATCAATAATAAATGTAAAACAGTAAACAGATTTTTTTCCTGTTCCTAGAATCATCATGAATGCCGATTTCTGAGTGGCTTGTTCACCCCTGCTTATTTCAGGCCCTTTTAGATAACCATAGCTAATCTGCTATATGCTAAAAAAAAAAAAAAAAAATCATGCTATAACTTCTGATTGGTTTGGTCCTGAAGGGTTACAAATAAGTAATTTAACACAAGTCTTTGCTTTTTGTAAAATAGAAATAATGTTGTCTCCTGTCAGGATCTTGTGCTTATCCTGGATGAAGTAACAGAGCTGTAAGAACTCAAGAATTATCCCCAAAAACCTTGAAGATTAAAGATTAAAGACATATTTTCCCATAAAATCTGAGCAGTGGAGGGCAGGATAACATTCTTATGGTTAGCTCATTAAAGGTAGGAACACATTTAATAAAATTTTTTTTCATTTGCCGAACTGCTTTAATTAAATTTTTTTTCATTTGCCGAACTGCTTTATCCTTAATTATGGTGGGTTTATTAAGGAAGGCTGGAGGAGGTGGGGTACACCCTGAACATCTTGCCAGAGGAGGTTTTACAAATAAAATGTGGACATACTTATTTAGATGTTGATACTTATTTAACTGATTATTTAATAGTTTATTATTCCGAGCTACGACATATTTACAGTAATAATAAGTAGAAAGCATGAGGCTGTTGTGCAATTGTTGTCCTTTTGTTAAATCATTCAAATTGCAGGCTTGTGTAAACGTCAGACATTTGAGAAGTTTCATGGGTCAGTACAAAGCCTCCAAAGGCACCTGGAACATATTAAATCCACAAGGAAGAGTACACAGGACATATGGGTCTTAAAATCTGGTCAGTCACTTCCAGTGGTTCATTTCTATCTGCAGGTTTATTAAATACAAAAAAAACAAAAATATTTACATAGCAGTGATTTTGAATAAATGGATGTTAGGAATTTTCACTTCAGGAGATCTAACTATTACAGCAATTGAATTTATTTCCCTTTATACAAACTTCACTCCTAGGCTCCAGTTCGTACTGAAGTTTCCTCTCATTTTTCCTACCCATTTGGTTAAATGTGCAGGACTGGATGGTGATGCCAGAAATTCCAATACAGGACTTCAGTTGACTGTAATTTTTCCACCTTCCTTTGTCTAGCCCCTCCCATTTTCTCCCTTCTCCAAGCTCACACAGTGGAAAATCATAGTCATAGTTAAGTTGAAGTGCAGCTCCGATGCTCTTAAATATCCCTCAACTTAACAATTCTCAAGACTCAGTTCTCTGCTAACTCTTTTTTAGAATGCATTTCATCACAGTCATGTCACTGTTGTAACACTCGGTACTAGTCTGTCGATGAGCTGACCAGGACAGAACAGTCATGCATCACCTTTAATCTCTGCAAAAGGAAAGATGCTGGATCACAGGCAGAGCTCCGAAAGGTGGAAGAGTTTTGTTGTCAAATTTAGCTGTAAAAAACAGCTCTCAAGGCTTGCTGTTATAACAAAAAGTGAAGGAGTGGAAATGTATTGAGAGGGGTGGGGGTACGGGGTGTAGGGGTTTGAAGAGTTAAAGGAGCTGCTCTCACCACATAGCTGCAGCATGAGTACATGCTCACTGGCTGCTAGCCAACATCAAACCACAGCATCTGGTTGAAATCTTTAGCCTTTTCCTCAGGCTCTCACTAGCTCTATCCTTTTCTTTCATTCTTGCTCTGCTTGTCTTCTTAAAAAAAAGACAAACAAACCAGTTGCAAGAAATGTTAGCATTTTAATATTTTGCATCATGTTTTCTAACTGTCTAGGACAAAAGGGTGCACCAATAAAGGTAACTGATCATATGATGATGTGATTATACAATGGCAAGATGATATTTTGCTATAAACACAGAAAATGACAGTTCAGTCCAAAGGCTGGAACACTTTAAAAACAAAACAAAGAAAATAAATACATTTTGAGCTTTTAATGTGTTCCTACAGTTCAATAAATAAAATATTGAAAAAAATCTTAACTCGTTTTCTGATTCACTTTATCCTTTATAAGGGTCACAAGGAGGTTGGGGACCATCCCAGTGGACTCAAGGGTGAAGGCAGGGTACACCTTGAACAGCTTGCCAGACAATCTCAGGGCAACACACATGCACAATCATTCACACTTACATTCACACATAGGGGCAATCAAGCATATCCAATTGGATTCTTGTGCATGTCTTTGGACTGTTGGAGGAGACAGGATCACCAGGAGGGAACCCACACAAGCACAAGGAGAACATATTAACTTCACAAAGTTACGGCCACGCTGGGCACGGCCCTCGAATCCAAGACCTTCTTGCTTTGAGAGGCGGAAGTGCTAACCACTACATCACAATGACTCCCTGTTGGTATAATGTGTATTAAAATATTAATGGTGAAACAACAACAATAAGGTCATCATTTTGTATATTTTATGTGTGTTTGTATGTCGAACCATTGGATTGATTTTTTTTTTTTTACCGAAAACCTGTAAAATAAAGATTTTTTTCTTTTTTCCCCCGTTTAAATTTATTTTATACTGTTGCAAGATTAGCAATTAAATGTGAATTTAAACTGTAATTTAAAAAATGCTCGAATTGCATTTTTAAGAGGACATATTCATTTATTGATCAAATAAATTTGATAGAAATGTAATTCACCCTATATGTAGCATGATGATATAGTTCCTATAAATAATCCAATAAAACAACTGGATGAGTTCATGCACAAAGCTACAGCAATTCTCAGATTTGTCACAGGTTTGGTTAGACACAAGCTTGCCTCAAGCGTCTCTCATTCCAATCTGAGAGGGGAAAAAAACCCAGAATCTTCACAGCCTCTTGGGTGTGTCCACAAAGCCATGACTCTCTTTTTTCTAGGTTATACAAAGAAGGAGGAGTCGACATTAAGGCGATGCTTTCCCTTCCATTCCATCCTAAATCCGACTTCTTCCACGTGTGCACTTCAGCACACTTCAAATGTTAACCCTTCAGTTGTCTCTCTCCAGGGTGTACTTACGGGCTGTGCTTGGTGATAGCTTGCTGATCAGAGAACCAGCCATAATGCCAACAATACACCCTCCAGACATCATGATCCTCCTTCATTTAATGTTTCTCTACACAGCCATTACAAACAAATAACCCGTGTCTCGTCCGTCCTTCTCTGACCCGTGTGTAGTGTATATCAGGACACCCACTATGATCACCTGCAGTCATGCTGACTGGAAGTCTTCAATAAACGGCAAGAAAATACAGCTGCTGTGAGCAAAACTATAGTAGCAGACCTGTAATTAAAGATGAAAGAATGTTACACTATGCTTGGGTAGATAGGGGATAATGTTAATTTTTTAATCTCGCAATCGGAACTAGCATTTATGTGATAACAGAGATAGTCTTTGCAATCTATTAAGCTAGCACAACCAGTTTCTGACATGTTTTTTGCATAAAACAATTTAGCATAAAATAGTTTACAAATAGTTAAGCACAAGTAATCCATCCATAGAGATGTGTACCAGAGACCTAAAGCTGCTGTAAGAGATGCTAGTTGATCTTGCATACATCCGGCTCCGCCCTTTAATTACAAACCTTCAATTTTACTGTCTCTCTCCAAGACATCCAGAGACATTCACAGCAAAATGAATAAATAAATAAATAAATAAAAAGAAAAGTTGTAATGCTCTGCATGACTTGAATTTAAGATTACATTAAAAGCAAATTATTTGGTTTAAGAACTAAAAACCTAATGCTTGCATGAAGTTACACAGTATTTTTGTCATAATTATTGTGTATCTCTTTTGTTGGTGTAATACTATGTTTCCATCGTTAACATTTTTTTCTCTTGAGGATATCAGAACAATCCCAAACTGACCCAAATGCTAGATTTAAAACATGGAAGTAAACCGAGATTTTAATATATTTATTAATTCATTTGCCGAACAGGGGGCGGCATGGTGGCGTAGTGGTTAGTACGGCCGCCTCACAACAAGAAGGCCTGGGTTTGATTCCCAGCTCGGGTGTTTCTGTGTGGAGTTTCATGTTCTCCCCGTGCTTGCATGGGTTTCCTCTGGGTACTTCGGTTTCCTCCCACAGTCCAAAAACATGCGCAGTAGGTTAATTGGCTGTTCAAAATCACCCCTAGGTGTGAGTGTGGCGTGAATGGTTGTGTGTGTGCAATGGCCTGGCGAGCTGTCCAGGGTGTACCCCGCCCTTGTCAAGAGTCGGCTGAGATGGGCACCAGCCTCCCCGTGACCCTACTTAGGGATAAGCGGCTTAGAAAATAAATGAATGAGAATGAATTTTTTTTTGAATGAATGAAATGAATTTGCCGAACAGCTTAACTGTTCTACTACCAACTAGGGGAACAGGGAGCCTGGAGCCTAGCTCTGCAGTCTCTGAGCAATGGCTGGTGATTTGAGCATTAGCTATCAAATTCCCAAGTGTTCTTTATTTGCTGCAACTGTAAAGCACTATGAGAGTTTATTAGAAAACAATGTTTAATCATCAGGTGTAGAGTTGAGCTGCATTAACACAATTATTTTATATCCAGTAAAATACACTGTTAAGAAGAACTGCACCATTGCCTGTGTTCTCTCATAAGCTGGGAAGTAAAGAAAAGTTTAGGGTGATTTAGAGTGGAGAATGGAGTATACGCACCCTCAGGTCATGAAATGTGTGAGGACATGCCCTAACTGGTGCTGCAGCAGATTGGTCTCTTTCAAATTACACCTATTCTTTGGTTTTCCAGCTTCATTGCAATGTGCACACAAAGTCTGGTTATTTTACTATTTTCAGGATTTTAATTGTTACACTACAGATATAAAGAATATAATCCAAGAATATAATCTGTCTCCTTTATAATGTAACCACAGAAGGTTAAAAAAAGAAATATCATTTAATAATTATACATTTTTTGAGTATGAAGATTATGAAGATTTTAAACGTTGAGGTAAAATGAAGTTTTATCCAATTTGGAGTTTAAAGTCCTTGTAAAATTTTGAAGGTAATACTAAAAAAAACAGCGTCACAATGCTAATATCTACTTACTGCCTCCAGCTTTGCTGATTACAGAGCACAGGACAGTCACTTTTACTTAGACCATCTTTAGTCATGGCTATTAGAACATAAGGACTATTTAGCTAAATTGGGAGGCACTCTTCTGCCCTTCCCTTGTATCATGTTATTGACATAAACACATCATCAACATGTTGTAGCATCATCAGTCCTGTTATACAGCAGCATCATATTGCTCTTTCTGGTAATTATTGTGATATGCTGCTTTTAATGGTTGACAGAATGATAAATGATATAATGTTTGCTCTAATTATTAAATGCATTGTTTAATGACATAATATTATTTTACTGAATATCAGCACAGCTATGGCTTTTGCCATGAGTATAATCACAGCCTTGCATATGTTCACCTCTACAGCATGTACATGTGATAATGCTTTTATACAAGCCTTCTAGATTTATTTAAAGAAATAATTTTGAGTAAGCAAACTGACACTATATGGCCAATGTATTATTTATTCATGTGCCATAAAAAACACAAGAAGGTCCTGGGTTTGAGTCCTGGGCTCCTGGGTGCTTCTGTGTAGAGTTTGCATGTTCTCCCTGTGTTTGTGTAGGTTTCCTCAGGGTACTCTGGTTTCCTCCTATAGTCCAAAGACATGCACATTAAGTTTATTGCTTAAATTTGTTCCAAATTTACCCTAGAATGGGATGTGAGTGTGAATGGTTGTGTGTGTGTTGGCAAAGAAATAGTCTGGTGAGCTGTTCAGAATGTGCCCCACTTTCACCCAGAGTCAGCTGAGATAGGCTTCAGCCTCCCTGTGACCCTAATAGGATAAAACAATTTGGCAAGTGAATGATTGAGGAAATAAATCATAAAGTGGTTCTTGCTGCACAGTGTTGCATATTGGCAAGCAACTCACAGACTGAATGAGTGTAGTCTCTAAGTGTAACATTCGCAAGAAGAGTGACCCAAACAAAATAATATAACATTACTATTATACTAACTATCAGCAATCTTGGAATACCATTCATCCAATCACATTATTGGACCACAACCTGTTGTACAGTATGGTTTAAGACAGTTGTTATAACATGTAATTGAATCATTCACTAACTCACTCACTACTCAACTCCTTAATCCTACTAGCGTTGCAGGGAGGCTGGAGCCTAACTTAGCCAACACTGGGCAAAAGCAGGGTACACCTTGAACAGCTCACCCAACACAGGACCATTTACATTTACAGCATTTGGCAGATGCTCTTATTCAGAGAGACTTACAATTATCATTTTTACACAACTGAGAAATTGTGGGGTAATGGCATTGCTCAAGGGCCCAACAGTGGTGACACTTAGGATTGAACCGCTGACCTTCGGATGAGTAACCCACCGCCTTAACAACTAGGCCACCACTGCCACGGACCAACACACATAACCATACGCACTCAAAGACACACTTTTGGAACACATATGAAACAACCAGTTAGCCTAATGTGCATGACTTTGGACTGTGGGAGGAAACCTGAGTACCTTGAGAAAACCCATGCAAGTATGGGCTCAAGCCTGGGACTCAAACCCAGGCCCTTTTTGCTTTGAGGCGACTGTACTAGCCACTACACCACTGTGCTGCCTGTGTATTATGTAGTAATAGCGTATTCACAAGGACTCCACACAAACCAAGGCTGATAATAAACTGGATCAAAAATTGTGTTGTATGATTGTTAATAAGATAGAAATTATGCTATATTGTTATGTTATTTATTAATGTTAGCAATGCAAAGTATTTCAACAATTATACATTCAACCAAATAAGATTATAAGCCAATTAAAAGTATGTGCATATTTTTGTGAGACCCAATAAAATAAAATCAATTCCTGCTGAAAGTTTTCAGAATTTAATACTTACTCAGCAGTGGCAATGCCTGAGTCAGTGGTGAGGAATAAGCATTCCTACCTTAATTTGTCAGAGTCCTTCCCTCTGGAGCTACCAGCATTTCACAGCTCAACATCCAACCTGCAGAAATATGCACAGGTAAGCTACGGTATTAGCTAGCTGAGTTCCTGAGAGTAGCTAGCCAGATCTTTCAGACCCTGATAGATAAGTAAGATAAATATGGAACAGACTGATGGATTTGTGTTTAAAAGTATGTATCGGTCTTATAATCATCACTGAATAATAGTAATTCATAATATTATTGAATTATAGTATCATTACATGTTTAGCAAGAAAATTAGGCTACACTTATTCTGATAAAGTTGCCTGGTGGTAGGATGCTGGATTATTGATCCGAAGGTTGGGGGTACAAGTCCCACTATCACTGGGTTGTCACTGCTGACCCCACAGTGCAGCTACCGGGTTATCAAAGGCCAGTAATTTTTTTCACTGTCTGTGGTGAGAGGTATGTAAAAGAACCATTGCTGACTTTTGTAAAGAGTGGGTTGTATTGCCGTCAGCGTGTTTCTGCCTTGCGATCGCCTGTCGAGCTGTCCAGGGTGTACTCTGCCCTCACCTAGAGTCGGCTGAGATGGGCGCCAGCCTCTCTGCAACTTAGGATTAAGTGGCTCAGTAAATAAAGGAATGAATGAATATTCTCATAAACCTCTTATATCCAGATTTGTCTTGGTTTTTAGAAAGACCTGATATACTCGCTCTCTGACTCATTTGCTGAACCGCTTTATCCTTTTAGAGGTGCTTGCACAATAAACACACGGGAGACGAGAGTGAGAGAAAAATGGTTTATTAAAAGAAGTTACAGATCAGTCAGCCTGTCCAAAGGAATTATGGGAACACCATCATCAGTGGTTGAAGAGGGAGCATCGTCCCTAGCAGGAGACGTAGGGGAATAATCAAAGGCATAACCCCCAGTAGGAGAAGTAGGCGTGTAATCAGAATCATACTCATGGGGATCATACTCCATGGGAGAGCTCGGGGAATAAGGCTCGGGAGAGGGACTGGAATATTTTGGAGAACGCAGAAGAAGGCATGGCGACTCTGGCCGTGGGGAAAAATACCAATAGCGCACCTGAGTAGACTGGTCGTGGGTTTCAGGATCAGTCTGGGTAGATTGATCGTGGGTGATAACTGGAGGTGGAAAGGGACAATAAGGGGACCCGGATTGGGGCCCGGGGAAACTAGAAGGGAACCAGGCGGCAGAAAGAAACTCCAGAAAATTCAAAAGGTTGGGATTAGCACAGGCCAGATAGCAGTGGAGATGATGGTATGGCCTAACCCTTCAATTCAATTTGGATCGGACAGTTAGACTTTGCTGTCTTTGTAAGACGTGGAAACCCATGTAATCACGGGGAGAACATGCAAACTCCACAAAGAAATGTCCGAGCCAAGGACCTTCTTGCTATGAGGCAGATGTGCTAACCACTACCTGATATACCAGGATTTATTCCCAGTGTTTTCTAAGACAAATATTCATTCATTCATTCATTTTCTAAGCTGCTTAATCCTAATTAGGGTTGCGGGGAGGCTGCTGCTCATCTCAGCTGACTTTGTGCGAGGGCGGGATACACATTGGACAGTTTGCAAGGCCATCACAGGGCCAACACACATTCACAATCACACTCACACAAAGGGGCGATTTTGAAACAACCAATTAGTCTACTGTGCATGTTTTTGGACTGGAGAACATGCAAATTCCACACAGAAACACCCCAGGAATTGAACCCAGAACCTTCTTGCTGTGAGGCAGATGTGCTAACCACTGCGCCACCGTGCTGCCCTACAAACTTTTCCTGTAATTTTAATATTTTGATGTAGTCATATTCCATGGATATGATGTACAAATCGGATCATAAGATGAGTTTCTGTATGCCACTATTAGACTATTAAAACTCTCTGACTGTCTTTTGGTAGGCATTTGGTCATCAGGCTTAGCGTCCTTCCTGAATAGAATATTCACAGTGACAAAGGTGAAAATTTGCTGATGTGCCTGCAGGGTAAAAAAAATGGTACGGCTTTGCTTGCTTCTACATGCTATGGTGGAATTTAGTTACCTGTGCTGCGAGCTTTAATGAGCATTTGTCCTTTCATTACTGGTTCCACCTCTCTTTTTTCTGCCTCTTATTCTGGTAAATCTTTACATTTATTTTTGTTTTCAGGTAAAGGATATGTAGTTGTGATGGAGTAGTAAGTGGCTAGTTGCTTAGCCTAGAGCAGGCAGAAATCTTGCAGAGTAGGACATAGTGCTGTTTTCTCTGCCTGTCCCAGGAGCCGCTAGACAAACACACTCAATAGTAACCCGAGATGTAGACCTCCCCTTTGCTAGTTCACAACATGGCTGCTGTGTTTTCTCTCATCTGATCTTCAGCTGTTGTGATCAGTGTGTGAGTGTGTGTACATGTGGGTGCGTGCCGGCTCTAAACGGAGCGTTAACCGGCCTCAGTGGCCAAGACAAGTCTAAGTTCCACCTACTGTCATTGCTAAGTTTCTCTAATGCAATTACATACAGATATATTCTTCATGATGCATTAATGCATTGACCTTCTATTGACCTATGCATGCAGGTTGACCCGGACACCTTTTAATATGCATATATGTCAGTAATGGTGCTTCAGGACATTTCTGAATCAAATCTGTCACTTTCATGCAAATTTGTATTTAATGTTAGCTATTTCTAAATTATTTTTGCAGGAGTTTTGAAGGCACGTGTTTTGGAACAAGGGAGAGAGTGGTAAAGAGGGAGGGCTAGCTGAAGTGGGATGTGCTTTTAAAAAATCTTGTCCAAAGCTTCTTATCCGTCTGTGTTTCCTCAAAGAAGTCTGGAATGCCGCCCCCCCCCCCCTTTTTTTTTTTTTCCCATCACATTACATTTTGTCCATGTATTTCATTCTCTTGGTCTTCTGGTGATGTTAAATTAAGATCTTAACAAAATTATGAACCTCATTCAGTACTCTAATAATTTCATGCTTCTGTTAAGCTTGCTCCTTCTGTTCATCTTTTCACTATCTCATTTCTCGTTTGACTCTCAGGAGCTACTTTAGAAGTCTGTTCTTCTTTTGGGTGGACAGTTATGGTTGAACAAAAGCCAGATGTTGGCAGGCCAACTCATACTTTTTCATTTTCTCAAGGATGATTCTTTTTGTCTCAGCAGTAGATGACGTGGCTGTTGGTCCAAAGGAAGTATTTCAAGGCCTGCTCTTTTGCTGTACACATCTTCAGAAAGAGAAGGAAAAAATCCTAATGATATACAAACTGAGCCAAAGAGATTTGGAGTCTCGCAGCTGCAGTATGAGTTGCTGTTGAGCTCCTCCTTCAGGGAGAAGACAGGTCAGACTTTAGGACAACAGGCTCCAGTCTGGAAAAGCATAACATTGGAAATAAGGTATAAATGCTGTGGGGGCTTGCATTAATCTTTATGAAGACCTAAGCTAGTATATGGTCTACGCTAGTGGATGGCATGGTTCATAACTGTAATGTATTTTAAAAGCCTTAAATGGGCATAAATCAAAATGGCAAAGAGCATAGTGAGTTGTTAGTGACTTTAGTTGTAGGATTTAAATCTATAGAAAGCTGAGAAGGAATAAAATTGACTTAAGGAAAAGGGGATGGATATAAGGCAGGTAAAAGAACTTTTTCCCCTCTTTGTCTTTTTTGGCCAGATATGTTTCTGTTCTCTTCCTTCCCTCAGCTTCTGTGATTCATTTTCCACAGGCACAAAAGCTGCTGCCCTCCCCTCTCATACTTTTATGCCCCCCAACCCCATGTGTGTGTGTGTGTGTGTGTGTGTGTGTGTGTGTGTGTGTGTGTGTGTGTGTGTGTGTGTGTGTGTGTGTCTCAGA
>JAOUQZ010000028.1:7413889-7427989 GCA_028564935.1 Neosilurus hyrtlii
AAACTCCACACAGAAACGCCTGAGCTGGGAATCGAACCCAGGACCTTCTTGCTGTGAGGCGGACGTGCTAACCACTGAGCCACCGTGCCGCCCATATTTATGTAGATACTAATTATTTATACATGCTTGAGTAGATTTAAATACACTCTATATTTATACTCAGTGGCGCTACATGATATATTAACATATGTTGGTATGTTTATAATTTTTACACAATATGGGACTGAAATCTGATCACAGATAATGCTCACCATGCAGTGTTTCCGAGTCGCTCTTCCCTGTCATTTCCATCCCCTTCACTGGAAGATGACCCCAGACCTTCCCCATGGGTTCATATGCAAATAAAACATTCCCTAAATCATGTTCATCAGTGTCAGGTTCACTGACATCACTCCAAATGTCATCAAATTGACTGGAAACTGACGTGGAGTCCAAGGCGTGCATGTTGTAAACAAACCTACGTGACCCGTTTCTGATGTAGCAGATCACGTGACCATGCCATGATCTATTTGTAGTTGTTAAACAGGATTTATTTCTTTATCATCTACATACTTTCTTGTTCTAATGATTACAACATGCCAAGCAGTTAAGATTTAACATATTTGTGCATACTCATATCCTACGTAAGACTCGACCTTTAAGCCTAAAGTGAAAGCATGAGGTGATATGTAAGCATGAGTCAAGTATTTTAAAAATATTTTTAATTCACGTGCCTTCTAAAGCATCAGTTTCAAGTCATGATACTTAATAGACAAACGTCATGAGACTCATTTGTGCTTATAAATAAAGAGAGCGAGGTTCATTCTGGATTTAAGTTTCTGTGTGCTTCAGATAAAAACATTCATGCTCATACTTCCATGATGAAATTACCATGTGTGATCTAGACTACACTGCAGTGTTGATATTCAGTACTGAATAATGCTTTGATTAGTTCCTAGTGATCATTTTCTTAATTTAAATTCAGAATTTCTGAGGGGAAAAAAAATCTGAAATAATTTCTGTGATTATGGTCATTATTGAGCTTAGAGCCAAATTTGTCAAAATGGACGACATGAATGCACTTTTGCAGCTCTATTTGGGACCCATCACAGCAAAGTGGGTATTAGGTCAGAAATTATACATTTTAACTTATTGCTACTATTTTGTAGCTGCTAGGCTATTTTAAAGCTCCTAAGCTTTAAAATGATAAGAAATATCTTAGTTTTGGAGTAACTAACCAAAACCTGCCAGATATTTTTAGCCTTTTAAGCAGTATGTATGTATGTAATAACTTCTGTCCTAAAACCCACTTTGCTGTGATGGGTCACATTTAATATAATTTGAGTTTAATAATGATAAGTGTCTTTGCCCTTTGGTACCTAATGACCACATTATAACCAGTGTTTGTAGTTGGAAATATATGTTAAATATTTTTAAAAAATGTATTATTATTATTATTTTTAGAGAATTTGTGCCCCTCAGGCATTTAAAAGTCTAAGTTTACAAGCCCTATGTAGCAATAGTAATTTGCTGTAAATTTGCTGTAGGACACAGACTTCGATTCAACTGGCAGTTTGCTGGGAGCGACCGTAGGCAGACTGAAGCTGTTGTCCAGAGGAAGCCAGACCAAAATCTTCTGCTACCTGCTACTTTTTGCCCTCTTTGTATTCACTGTTCTTTACTGGGTGATCAAACTGAGGTGATGGAAGGACTAATGAGTCTGACTGCTTTCTTAAAACCCATGTGTGCCATGCTCCACTGCATCAGACAAACTGAATTAGGTCACTGAGGCCTTTAGGAACCTAGAGTCTCTGATGTGTTCAGTATTTATCAGTCAGCAGTTATGCAGAATCATGGACAGACCAGACCAGAACCCTTTCCTGTCACAGTGATTTTAGGCTGTAAATGTTTGTATTATCAGTTTTCCTTGTGATATACAAAGGCAGTTGCTTTCTAAAATTATTGATTCTAATGTGAAATGTTTTTCCTCACAGTTTAATGCATGAATCATCTGACAGAGTTTATGTGACTGTTTCTATATAACCTGTCTGAATACTAATATGCAGAGATGCAGGCTTTGTCTAGCTAATTATTCATCAAGCTTGTTGGCTTTGCGTAAACAACCTATTGAGTTGGCCTCCCGGTCAGCATGTCCTTTCAGAATAATTGTGAAAAGACCGATCTGAATGCACAACAGCTCTTAATTATGGGAAGGACAAGACATTTTGCTATTCAAGGAAATTTCTGAGAGGGGAATAAATAATACTGATAAAAATTATGAGAATTAAAAACATTTTTTAAATCTTTTTAGTTAAATAAAAAACTAAGGGTGTGCTCCCACAATACTGATCATGATCCCATGTTAGTCTGATGTTTCAGCCAATTTTTTCCAATGTGTTCTGATTTCCCCGTTTTCCCAAAGTACTCAAAACACATTTTTCAACACAAATCAAAAATATTTCAGTCTTTCTCGTTTTTCTCTGAAATTCTACAATGTCCTCTGATGTTTTCTGATTTCCTCCGATGGCAAATTGGGATCATGATTGGTGTAGTGTGAGCACACCTTTAGGATATTAATTGTTTATCTGTTAACTGTAAGAAAAAGTTTAATTTGATTTCTGAATGTACAGAATACATCTTGAACTCAACAGATTCAACAATGGACTAACAACTTTGGATTTCTCACAAAATTGTGATGTGTATGTAAGAGAAAATATTAGGCAATAAATGCTGAACAAAGTATTTTATTGATTTATATATATTTCAGTTATGCACACGGATGCAGGACATTTATTCAGAAATATAAATTACATGTGTACTAGTTCTGTACAAACCTACAGTTAACAAAAAGTGTTTTAATATTTAGAAATTGATTCCCAAAGTGAAAAAGCTCCTGAACCTAACTGGGATTTCACATCAAATCATTCAAGTGATGTGGGTTGAAAACACACACTCCTATATATTTATATATCAATGACCACTTAAGGGCCAAAAAGGTTGACATCCCTCATTTTAAAGATTTTCCCTAAATATTCTGTTTAGAACCATATACCAGACACCTATCCTCAGAATAGGTTTCACATAGTGGAATCTTTTTAGAAAGATTCAACTGCTAATCATTTTTCCTGAAAAAAGGGGAAGTGCAATAATTTCAAACTGTGAAACATACAAGGTTCTTAAATAGACCAGGTTTCCATTACCGTTTAAGGCAAGAGCTGATTAACAATTTTGTAATAAATTGTAATATCTTGTTCTGGAAATCCACTAAATTAAATGTGTTAAGCATCAGAGTTTAAAATGATTTTAAGAACACTTTATTTGCAGTCACACTGGTATTACATAGTGGTGTTATTTTCTGGGCAGGGTGTCCATGTACTTGCAGATGATTGAGAGCATGACTTCATCTGCTCCTGCCCCTATTGACATCAGTCTGGAGTCCCTGGTGACAAGAAAAAAAAAAAGAAAAAAGGAAAAAAAAAACCAAACATATATATATATATATATTAATACAATCACCTGTAGTACATTTTTGATTCATTATGGTGGTGTACTAATTCATTCTTTATTTACATTTAGATGGTTTTAGCAACCCTAATCATTTAAAATTCACATTAAGGCAAGTTTTTAACTGCTGCCATAATTAGCCACATCTCTAGATGTCACTGTAGCTTCATATGCATTAATAACAAGGCAAAGACAAAGTCGACATGGATTTAAAGAGGCAGCAGTGGACTGACCTGTAGAACCTGCTGATGAGGACATCACTAGTGAAGCCCATGCCACCCCAGTACTGCAAACAGCTGTCTCCTAACTCGCGTGCTAGACGACCTGCCTTCAGCTTTGCCATGCTTGCCAACTTTGTCACATCGTTGCCCTTAATGTACAGTGCTAAGGATATAATAATAACCATCATCAGTTATGGCGTGTGTTAACAATATGGGAAAATTTAAACTGTAGTACGAACATTTAGGAAAGTTCCTACCTTATATAGACTTAGGAAAAAACTCAAGTTTTAACCGTTACTATTTTATATTGGCCAGGTTAAATTATTGTGACACTTTATACAAAAACTCCAATTATAACTTTTGAGGCAGATAGATAAATGTTTATTACTTGCTCAACACGGCCAAAGTTTAGCATCTAGGTGCCAAGTCTAGCGAGTGAGACTATATAATGCAATCTTGAAATTGGATCAAACTTTTCTTGAAAAGGATCCACAACAATGGAAAGCAGAACAATCATACAAAGAGGCTCAAGCTATTGTACTTTCACTGCGAGTGACAAATGATTTGGCAGAAAGAGCAGTTGATCTCGGGGCAGAGGTGGCCTGGTGGCAGGGTGCTGTATTACTGATCCCAAGGTTGGGGGTTCAAGCACCCACTGTCATTGGATTGTCACTGCTGTCCCCCCAGTGCAGCTAAATGTAAAAGGCATGTAAAAGAACATTTTGCTGTCGTTCAAAAAGAGTAGGCCATTGGATTGCTGTCAGCGTGTTTCTGCCCTGCAATGACCTGGCGAGCTGTCCAGGGTGTACTCTACCCTCGCCCAGAGTCGGCTGAGATGGGTGCCAGCCTCCCTGTGACTCTAATTAGGATTAAGCGGTTCAAAAAAATTAATGAACGAAAGAGCAGTGGCTCTCATGCAGTCTTTTAGTGAATCTCTGGCCCACATTATATTTTTGTATATAATAGAGCAAGTTCTAAATCCAGTCTGATTTTTGCTAAATTTAGCATGTAGCCTGTTTCTCCCATATGACACACAATGAAAACCTGGCCAGCATTCATTTCAAAACTTTGAAATTTAGACACACCCTAATCATAATCATCCAACCATTTACTGTGATATACCAAGTCCCCTGACAGAACATTCATGACAACTCGTTTTCTTCACATTACATTCACAGCTAGCACACAGTGAAATATGTGTTGGCGCATAGTATTTGAACCTCACTAGATATATTTGCCAGACTCTGGGAACCCAGCAAACTTGATTTTGCCAGCACCATTTTTGGGAACTGAGCAAATTCTATTACAAAAGAAAGAACTGGCTTAAAGGACAACTCCAGCATGTTTCATAAAATAAATATATATAAATGTTTCAATACGAGTGTGTTTTACAAGTTAGAATTGGGGCTGAGATAGGAGTCGAAGACTCCGCATCATTTAAATGTAATGTAACATCAGCATCATTTAAAAGCTCCTCTTTCTGCTGGCCTAACAGAAAAATAACACATCAACAATTTAGATTTTAGTAAATGAGAACCCTGAGAAAGTTGTGGCAAACTTTCAGCATCCTGTTTACTGCAGAAAATTGATTTTCACCACATGTTAACCACCATGAAACCAGACTGTTCGTCTTCATTTTTACTTGAAAGTTGCATGTTGAGTCAACTCATATTTACAAATATACTTATCTGGAGTTAAATACCTACAAGGAAAATGAAAAAAGAAAATTCTTTAGGGAAAAAAAGTGCTATTTCATTTTTGTGTTTTTTAATCCATGTTGATAAAGTTTCATTAATTTATAGAAGAGCCGAACTTCATTTACTTGCTCTTTCCTGGTAAGTAAGTAAATATCCTATGCAAATTGTCTTTATTGCTCTGTCAGGTTAGTATAAGCAGGCATTCTCACTGTGTCAAATTAGGTTTATCTGTATGACAAAACAATGTTGTGGGCACGGCTTTCCATACTTAAATTTTAAAAGGAGCATTCATTAAATAGCATGTGATAAATTAACCTTTATCATCAGCTGCAATAGCATAGCTGGTAGTTTTCACTTCTGTCAGTTTGTGTATTTATATTTATATATTTATTTATCTACCTTGGTAGAGGTGGGTGGTAAGTTCAAGTACTATTCACAAACCTATATCTTAAGAACTGCTTGTCATATCACCATCAAATGTTTAGTGTAGCAACTTGTGACTAAAGGCTGAAACAAGTTAATGAAAAGCTCACTGTCAGTCAAGATCAAAGTTAGCAAAATGGCCAGCAGTTGTTTATATTGGCTGGGTAGTGGCTAGTGCGATTCCGGGGCCTTGGGGGTAAAAGTTGTTTTCAGTGCACAGAAACAGTGATGTGATTTATAGACAATGCCTGTGTTACAGAACTGCTAAAGGCAATATAATGTGGAGTTGCTTTAAACATTTTGGTCAATGTGGAACGATTGGCCTACCTGTGCAGCGATACAGCAGCGAACGCAGGAGCTCGATCTCAGTCTGCAGCTCTGCTAGCCTGAAGTGGACAACTTGGTGATAAAGCACCGGCTGCTGGAAGATCTTCCTCTGCCTAGTATAGCTAATTGTTTCTTGCACCACTTTCTCCATCATCGTTAGAACTTTATATTACAAACAGAAATAGGGAGAAGTGTTAGTGATAATGGGAAAATAGTGGCTTGAAATAAACTGGATCCCAATCAGACAGGAGTGCATGTGCTACTGACCTCAAGGGAAGCAACTGTTAAAATAAAGGAGGAAAAACTTTCCGCCTTAAAATAATGACCACATATTACGCATTCAGTCATTTTGGAAACAGTGTCTCTCACTTTCAAATTACATTAATGCCACTTTACAAAGTTAAGCAATATGTAAGCAAGATGATGTAGCCTACATTACACTTCATTAACAGCACTGTCGTCATATGATGTCAAGATGACACAGGCAGTGACTCATTCACAGAATATTCTCTCAGTACTAGGGAGTAAACAGTTCTGTATGGGATACATGTGAAATGCTACTGGCACTTACTATTGGCCACTCCCCAAAGACGTTCTTCCTGGAATTGCAGCATCTGGTATGTGAAGCCCATTCCCTCTTGACCAATGACGTTTTTACATGGTACTCGAACATCTTCAAAGAACACCTCTGCGGTGTCCGAAGACCTCATGCCCAGCTTGTCAATCTTACGTGCAATATGAATTCCTGTAACAGATCAGCCCCAGAGTAAAGAAGCCAGTAAGGTGCTGTCAGAACAGGAACAGACTGATTGAAGAGCCCATGTTCTCCTAAAAAATTACATTTTGTGGACCAAAAACAGCCTCCTGGTTATATAATGTTCCTACCAGGCAGATTCATAGGCAGGCAGATAAGGGACTTGTTCCTGTGTGGTGGCCCATCGCTTGTATTAGCCAAAAGGCACATCCAATCCGCTTGCGCTCCGTTGGTGGTCCACATCTTTCCACCATTAATAACAAACTCATCTCCTTTACGCACAGCCTTTGTTTTAATGCCTGGAACACAACAGCATTTTTTTTACAGTCTACATCTGTGCAAAATTCTGTTTGACTTCCAAAACAGTTTTCTAGTGAAAACAGATTCCAGTTAAAAAATAAACAATAATCAGTTGACGGGAAACATAAACACCTGACAATTCTGCTTTTAAGGATACACAGATGGAACATGGTGTTTAAGGAAAACATTAGGGGACATCTTGAAATTCCTACCATCCAGTTTTGCCTTGTGTGCTCATAAAAAAAGGTTCTCCTAACAGTACCTAGTTTGGGTGAATAACCTTGAAAGGCTCAGAATAAAGGGAAACACCTGAATCATTATTATTCCAGAGAGCGAGAGAGCAAGAGAGAGAGAGCGATAGAGAGAGGACATTCTTAAAACATAAACACTACAAATAGACACCACGCTGTACACTCAGCTGTGCGCAACACCTCTCTTTGCCACTTGCTTCTTTTCACTTTAATCAAGTTTGTGTCTCATGCAAGCCCATGTTAATCCCCTGGATTTTCCCTTTGGGGGGGAATGTACTTACTTGCAACATCAGAGCCAGCTCCAACTTCACTCACTCCCAGGCATGCCACTTTTTCTCCCATTATGGACGGAAGCAAGAACTCCTTTTTCAGCTCTGCAGATCCGAATCTACAGCGACATCAAGTTCAGTTACATCCCTCATAGCAATAACGAAACATTATTTATTATTCGCTACAATTTGCTCCTTTCGTTATTGCAAGCAAAAACCTCACGAGATGGTGATGAAAAACCTTTGCATAACAAAGTGATAATAACTTTCACTGATATTGCCTCCCTCAACAACTTACACAAAAGCAACACAGCATGGCGAAAAATCAGAAATTGAAATTAGAGCTGTGTCCGTGTTGTGTAGATATAACTTTCAGAGATTGTTAGACGCTACTAAACCCCATGTGATGGTTATTTCAGTAAATGGTTTTAATTTATGTACCAAATTTACGTGAAAGTATTTTAAATTACCTGGCCAGTGCGGGGGTAGCCATATCACTCTGAACACCAATAGCCATGGGAATGCCTCCACAGTTGATGTTGCCCAGTTCCTCTGCCACAGCCACACTGTAGCTGAAGTCCAATCCCAGTCCTCCATATTCTGCCAAAAACAAACAACTCAAAATTACGATTATAATACTATATATTACTGCATTTCCCTCAATATCTGTGCATCTCCAGTGCACTCGCAATATCATTATGATTTACTTTTCACATACTGCTCAGACTAATATGGCTCGATCCAGAATCCCAAAGGTCATAACATCACTTCATACAGCGGGCGGAAAAAAGTTCTAGTAGTACTTGAACTGAACACCCACCTTCAAAGTAATAGCCTGTAGCCAAATGTGAATAAATGGAATACTAGCTGGATACTGATAGTAGTTTAAAGCTCAAACTGCGGCAGACATGGCCTAATGTTTAGGAAAGCGGGTTTGGGACAGAAAGGTTGTTGGTTCGATTCCTGAACTGGGAGTGAAAATGTGTGGCAGTGGGGAAGGAGTGAGCAGCATCTCTCCTTCCTCCACCTTCATGGCTGAGGTGGCCTAACTCCCATCTGCTTTCCAGGCACCACAATGTGGCAACTCACTGCTGTGTGTGTGTGTGTGTGTGCTCACTTTGACAGCTGACATTTCCTACAGTGACGTGCTTATATTTTTTTAAATAAAGCAGCTTGTCAATCAAGTAGCTGTGATAACTGTTTTATTTAAAACATAAATTTCATTTATAAAATTAATGAATTAAAAATGGTATAGACTAATATATGTATATGTTAATAAAGCATCACACTGTTTTTTGTTTAATTCTACTTGGCTACTAAAATAAAGTAATAAAATAGCAATAAATTAGATATGTTTCTCCCACAGTGCAGCTGTGTACAACATGGTTATGGGTGTGTGTTGCCCTGTGATGGTCTGGTAAGTTGTTCCGGATGTACCCCATCTTCACCCGGGGTCAGTTGAGATAGGCTCCAGCTTCACTGCCACTCTGATAGGATTAAGCAGCTTGGCAAATGAGTGAAAAGGTTTGTCATAATTGATTTAGTATCTCTGGATTGAATCTCAAAATTATAACTAAAGTTCTTAAAAAATGTACTATGTTCTTAATAATGAGTGATTAGGTCATAATGTTGAGAATATGTTCTCATATCAAGAAATAATAAATCATTCCTTATGAGATATTCTCATTATTAACACATACTTTGTGGGTTCATCCCCTCCAAGCAGCAGAAACAGGTTAGATTAAGATCTAGATAATCTGATTGACCAGAAGATATTTTTGTTCAACTGAGAGTAGTTCAAGCTGCAAAGCAAGTCACAGGATTATAGGGTTTTTCTTGTTGTTTTTTTGCCTTATTAAAATTAAGGGAATGATCATTTTTAGTTGTTATAACAAAAGTGATGGTATTTACTACCTGCACCATTGTTGGATGGACAGCCAAGTTTTTCCTACTGCCTATTCAACTTTGGTTCCCGCAACACTACTGAGTTAAAGGGTTTAGTTTAACCTTCCTTCTCAGATCTGTCTTAAACGTGTAGCAGCCAGGGACAACCTTTCATATGGTAAAATTTTTACACTTTTTGAAAGCAACAACTGCCATTTCTGAACAGAAGTTTTTCTTTTGTGTGTAACTTGGTCATAAGTCAAGCTGAAACAAAACAAAACAAAACAAACAAACAAACAAAAAAAAAACCCTGTTGTTTAAAGTCTGTTTACCCCTAAAGGTGAACATGGAGAACTTTACATTTTTTAAATTCAACACAGACTCCACTGAGACACACAAATGCATTTATCATCTCTTGATAATTTGCATGTAACATGTAGAAAATGAAATATGACCTTGTCTACAGTATATTTTCATCTTTATTCATAGCCTTCAGCTGTGCTTTCTACTGTAGCTGTATTACTTAAACAGATTCTTTTTGCATCTTTGCAGAATGCATATACAAATTTATATTAACATTTAAAAAAGTCAAGGCCGATTGAAAAAAAAAAAGAGATTGAAAACATTGATTTTTATTCTCTCTTTTTTTCGTTTTCACTGTGTAATTATACTATCTATGGAGAAAGGCACATTTTAGTCATAAATCATTCCTAATTGGAAGTTGTAAAATGTCAGACATAGACATAATGTAGATAACCGACAAACCACACTTCAAAAAACATTTAAACTCATTCGAGAGCACTACGTATGTGCTGTGTATGTAGGAATGTTTTATTCAAGCACATTATACATAAGTCTTTGCAATATTTCCTTTAGCACACCATATCATTTTAACAGATTTTAACAGATCACTTTATCGTGGTGTGCTCAGAAGAGAAGTGTCTGGCTGGTGAATGCAGAGGAAACAGATACAGCGGTAGAGAGATAATGTTATTGCAGTGATGAAGCCTAAAACAGCAAACAGATAAGAAAAACAATGGCTTTGGTATATTTAAATGAAGAATTAAGAGAGGGAGAGCGAAAAAAAAAAAAATCACACCAAGTTTCTTGATAAAACAAAAAGTAAATGCGTGTAGACTCTCATAGGGTCGACAATTACACTGTCTATGAAGGAGAGATGGTTCGTTCAGTGTTAATTGTCAGCTTTTTATTGTGCATTTTATGACTGTGGCTAATTATGATTGATTGCAAACTAATTTAAAGCAAGACTCCGGAGAATGTGTTTAAATAAGTCAGAGCACGCAATTAAAGCACAGTCTTAATAAAGCTCCAGGCTTCCTAAAGGAATGACAGTCATAAAGCTGTTGATGTTCAAGAGAGACTTCAGAGGAACTCATTTCACTGTTAGGAGTAAAGCAGTGCACGCATATGAGGCCCAGGACATTTTACCACCAAAACTGGAATGAAAATGTGCGTTATCTAAAATCATTATTGAGCAACCAGTTTCTGAACACTCAGCACTGAACTGAAAGAGGACAGAAATGTTCTTAGGAAAAAAAATAAAGACGCAGGCACAGCTGCCAAATTAAACAACCACCAAATATTTTCTGAGCTAAAATAACAAGGTTTGTAGTAACAGGGAGGAGAGGTCGCTCATGTGGTGTCAGAGATACTGTTCACACTCTTTCCTCTTGGTGGAAAGAGATTTTTCATATCAACACCAATCAGGATTTCATTCAACTCTTTAAATTCATTTCAACAAACTCGGAAAACACACTGAACAGGAAGGAAGTGTCCAGAATGACTGTGCCCTCAGATTTACTACAATGTTTATCCTTTTCAATGTAATTAATTTTGATATATATTCATGTCAAATACATGAAGAACTAGAAGGGCATTTAATTTAGCCTCACACAACAACAGGAATCTAAAGCTACAGTGGCACAAGTTCCCTAAAACTACACAGCTGGAGAAAACCTGGTGGAGATGAAAAACCTCAGTTGATCTTAAAAATCTTGATTTCTGCTGCCACAGGCAGATGGATGTAACTTAATCTGGCATTAACACCAAGAAACCATTTACCCAACCTGTCTTGTGACAAGAGTTCAGACTGGTGGTGGCGGTGTAATGCTGTGGGGAATGTTTTCTTGGAACAAGGGGCGACTTAATATCAATTGAGCATTGTATGAATGCCACGTTGTTTAACTATTATTTTTGACTATACGCATCCAATCATGGCCATAATTTTATGGGTACTAAGAGCAGCACCTCTTCATCACCTTTGAGATACACAGTTTATCTCTACGTGAAGCTGGAAAGTACAGTGACATCTTATGTGTTTTTTTGTGACAGGAAGCTGCTGGTTTAAAAAGATTATCAACATCTTATGATCAATCAGATAAGAATTTAATATTGCTGATATACTTTTTTTTTTTTAATTGCGCTGATCTTAACAAATAGTGCTGAGAAATACAAGTTTCATGTTTTGAGAAAATGAACCTTGTGAAAGTCTGGAACTTGAGCCAAGGAAATCAGCGGGCTCACTGAGAACCTTAAAGCTAAACAAATATTTTGAGCGCTCAGTTAATTTGTATCATATATCAAACAAAATGACTCCTGTGTCCTTGAGATAAGAATACAAATGGTTATCCTGTTGGTTTTTAGCACGAGTCATTACACGAGTACTTCGGTTAAATATCATACACAAAGACGTCTCAAAAGTACCAAAGGTTGTATATATCCGATGAACTGAGCTGAGTTCCCAGATGGTAATCTTATGTACAGGTTAGCCTAGTGATGCTCTTGTTTAATCCTGTTCGCTAATGCAAAACATTCCCAGTGTCAGCATTTCTTAATGCAAGAGCCTCGGTCTTCTGATCCACTGGTTTATAAACTAAATTCTTCTTTACTCTTAATACTGCGCTCGTTCCAATCTTTCAAACAAGTAAAAAAAAAAAAAAGAAAAACACAGAATGACAAGCACTGGAAATGTGATTACTCAATTATCTCATTTTTATTATATACTATTTTTTTCATTTATTACATTAATCCAATCTGTATTTAACCCATCCAAAGTGAGCACACACACATGAACACGTTTTCCCGTTCTCTAAGCAATGGGAAAGCACATTGCACATCCGGAGAACAGTTGGGGATTAGATGCCTTGCTCAAGGGCACTTCAGCTGTGAAAGTGGAGAAAGGGTGGGTGCTGCTTACTCATACTGTCGCCACATGTTTTTTTTTTTTCCCCTGCTACTTCAGGAATCGAACCAGTGACCTTTCGGTGCCAAGTCCGCTTACCTATTAGACCATGGCTAGCCCATTTTTTGTCTCCATGCAAAGTTTCATGGACTTGCATTATCAAGTTTCCCTTTTAATAAGAAATACCACTTAATACACATTTAATGATCTAGCTTATTAAAATATTACTTTTAGTAATGACTAGCTTTTTAACTGGCACAGCAGACAGATTAAAGTCTAGTCACTGAGGATACATTCATTAATATTCGAGCTCTTTACCGCAGAGTCTTGGTGCTTACAATAGATTTAGAAGTTTTACCTCAGAACTACATTAAAGCAGCAGCCTGCTATCTGTTCTTTTTTCTGAATGTGTGTATTCAGAATCATTCAACCTTAATTAATTTTGTCATTATCAAACTATTCTCTTGGATATCATATTTCCACACGCTCCACTACGTTCTCATACAGAATGGTAGAAAATAAGCTAAAAACTCTGCAGCCTCATTTAAAAACGTGTAGTCAGCTCACCCACGGGTTTACTGACTCCCAGAAATCCAGCACTCCCGAGGATCTTGAAGACTCTGTGTGCAGGGAATTGACCTTCCTCCTCCCATTTGTCCACAAAAGGGTTAATCTCCTGATCAATGAGCTGCAAGAGTGCAAAAAACATGATAAATAGCTTCTCGAAAGCAACACGCAAACAGTTTTACCTAATGAGATATTTTCAGATATAATACAGACTAAACACAGTGTTGCAGTGAACTAACCTGCATCAGTGTGTGTGTGTGTGTGTGTGTGCTTGCTTAAATAAATTTATTTGTATGTCACCAAAGTAAATCATCAATAATAATTTTTTAAGTTACATCACACTTTTAGCAGTTTATGCTTCTACTGTTTGTTGTGAAATATCTGTACAACAAATCCATCCATCCATCCATCTGCAGAACCGATACCCTACAAGGGTCACGGGGAGGCTAGAACCTATCTCAGCTGGCAGGAAACTGTGGGAGAAAACCGTAGCACCCTGAGAAAACCCACACAAGCACAGGGAGAGCATGACCTTGTCTAGCTAGGACTTGTATGCATGACCTTCCCGCTGTGTGGCGGACATGCTCACCACTATGCCACCATGGCGCCCTGTTAAAAAAATCAGATCCTTTAAATCACTTGAGTGTATATACTGTGTGTGTGTGTGTGTGTGTGTGTGTGTGTGTGTGTGTGTGTGTGTGTGTGTGTGTGTGTGTGTGTGT
>JAOUQZ010000028.1:7428089-7442745 GCA_028564935.1 Neosilurus hyrtlii
ATATATAAATGCTGAATGTTTGGATATTCATCTTTATGTGACTCGTACTTTAAATCTCATTACTGCATTCCAGACATTGTATTCCACCATTTCGAATAATTTCTATTTAAATGAATTTAGATCACAGTGATGTCACCAAGTCCACTCTAGCAGTTTTCCAGCTCTTCATTACAGTGTATTTAGACGTTCTCCTTAAGAGGAAATGCCCAACTACTCAACCTTAACATGCGTCACAGGGACACGTTTTGTTTGCAAGTTTTGTCTAACCAAGAGCTGACCCACCCAAAGAACAGCTGGAAAACCACTAGTGTTGTGAGGAAAGTAGTACTGTAGACATTACACTTGAATCACCATGAATCATTAAGCCTTTAGGAGAGTTACTATAACTGTGTACCATAAATAACCAGTGAATGGTTCCTACCTTGATCAGACCATGAAATAGATCATTTCCATTACCATGAACTCTTTCTTATTGTTACACACATGGATGTATGACCAGTTTTGCTCAGAATTTTTTTTTTTTAACCTAGAACTGCTCACATACTAAATTACTACTCCAATTACTCTCATTCACTCACTTACTGAACCACTTAATCCTATTAGGGTCATGGGGAGGATGGACCCTGTCTCAGCCAGACCATCACAGGGCCAACACACACATACACACAACCATTCACACTCACACTCAATGGTAATTTGGAAGTGCCGATTAACCCAGTTGTGTGTGTCTTTGGACTGTGGATGGAAACAAGCATAAACCCATGCAAGCACAGAGAGAAAATGCAAACTCCACACAGAAACACCCCTGTCAAACCTAGGACTTGAACCCAGGACTGTATTTGTCCTTCACAGGAAGTCACAGGAAACCATGGCAGGGAAAAACTCCCTGAGACAACATGAGGACGAAACCTTGGGAGAAAGACAACCCAAAAGGAAACCCACCTATCCGGTATGATTATAAATCACCTAAATAACTTCTGCATAGAAACTGTGTGCTACCTGGTTAAAAAGTGCAACCAGGAAATGCATTATAGTTTTAACCTGAAGTCTATTTTGTTAAAGTTTTCAATTGTGCACTGAGAGAGACTTGAGCACAAAATTTATCATGGCAATCATTGTCTTAAAACTCTGTATCGGTACACTACATGAAGTCTTACCAGCTGGAAGCACAGATCGACAGTGATTTATTTCATACCAGGTCCTTCAAATGAAAAAGATCATTTCCTACCAAGAAATATTTGTACTAGTCTTACATGCAAGGGAGTACTGCCCAGCCTCACCCTGTTTCTTTTTCCTGTATACCGTACCTGAGCAGAATTTTAGCATTTACTGGTAGTATTTACTCACAATATGGGATAAGAGGGTGGAGCAGGGAACCCACACACCCACCCACCCTTCTTGAAAATCATAAAACAAAAAAGAGGAAATGTGTAACAGCTTCAATTTGTGATACTGAACATGTTAACCCTTTAGACAAAAGGTCAGATTTCCCATGCATCATATCCCTTCTGCTAAAGCATGTATTCAGACAATGCTGATAGACTTGATCTAGTGTGGATCATAAGGTTTTATGGAAACTTGTGGAATCTGTGTCAGCTCAAGTGCTCATTGTCATTACAGTACAAAGATGACATCAAATACTAAGAAAACCTAAAATTCATGCAAACATTTGTAAGATTATGTTTTTCAGTCCCATTATTACTAATAAGATCACTCAGTCATTCATTTGCCAAACCGCTTTCTCCTACTAGGGTTGCGGTGCTTGGTGCCCATCTCAGTCGACAGTGGGCGAAGGTGGCGCACACACCGAACAGCTCTCGCCAGACCATTGCAGGGCAACTCACACAAACATTCACACCTAGGAGCAATTTGGAACAAAATAATGTGCATGTCTTTGGGAGCCAGTCTGCTAATGTTCCTCAATGTGACTGGGTAAAAGGCCTCTCTATTCAAATAAGTAATGCATTGTGCGGCAGTAATAGTTTATTTTGCCAGCAAAAAAATGAAGATACCTACTGCATATGGCACAAAGAATTCTGTTTACATTGTTAAAAGGTGTATTTTATTTTATTTAAAAAGTTTGTCTTTTTTGACACTTTTTTTTGAAAAAGTGTTCATTTTGAAATAAAGCCGTAGCCTAGGGGCAGTTGTAGCCTAATAGTTAGAGAAGCTGCTTTGGGACCAGAAGGGTCTTGACGTTCAAAAAGATGCTTATCCCTTATGTTTGGGGCGGCGTAAAGTGCCATGCGGGAGCTCCGTAATAATATGGTGAAAAGAACCAGGTAGAGCAATGATATATAACGATATTCTTAACATAAAGACTCCTTCTACATCCCAATGGATTTTAAGTGTATCCTTTAAGGAGCTTATGTAAAAACCTACAACAAATCTTTTTTTTTTTTTGTGCCAAATACTACAATCACAAGCACATTACTACTCAGTATTCGAGAATTCTTATGTGTTGTGAATCATCTTAATTACTAATCTTTAAAGGTCAATAGACTGAGCTGCACCTCCCAGAAGAATTACAGCATGATATGTACAACGATATGTGAGGAGAAGGGTCCAAAAGTGAACTATGTCTCTCTGGCCTGAGACCCTATCAAATATTTTCTGCAGATAAGATTAAAGACTAAATTACTTATGGACAGCACTTTTTGTTCTTGAATTTTCTCAACTCACTCCAGGATGAAGAATTCATAATTTTCAAAGCTAGAAAATAAAAAGCGTACATAGTGTAACAAATTCATTTGTATATACTTTTTTCAGTCCTGTCACAGTCACGTTAGTATGCCCTTTCCTGTTGAAAATATTTCCTGTCCAGTCATGACCTGTGTCAAAACACATTTGACCATCCGTCCTTCCATTTAACTTCCTCTACCTACTGTCTCTGAGACTATTCACCGATGTCCAGAGATGAAGAGATGGATGGATGCATGGATCCAGACTATGGGTGGAAAGAGATTTCTGGTTTTACTGAATGGATTGATGGGAAATTATGGATTTAACTGAAAAGAATGAAGGTTGATTGGATGGGTATAAAGTTAAAAAAATTATGATAAGTTTGTTGGACGGATAGATTGAAGTTGAAAAGATGAAAGGATGGGTGGATTAGATGGATTGTAATGGATGAATATTTGATGGATAGTTGGATGACAAATAGAGTACATAAATCAAGATGGACAGATAGACTGTACAGACTGGAGAGGGTGGATAGAAGGATGAATAGATGTATACAATACTCACCGATCAGCCGTAACAATAACCACCTGCCTAATATTGTGTAGGTCGTACTTGTGTTACTAAAATGGCTCTCACTCATCAAGGCATGGAGTCCACAAAACCTCTGAGGGTGTGCTGTGGTATCTGGAACCAAGCAGTTTTCAGCACTTTTAATTCAAGGTGGGTCCATGGTTTGGACTTGTTTGCAGCATATTCCCCAGAGGGGGAAATTTGAGTTCAATGTTCTTCAAATCATTGCTAAACAAGTTTTTCAGCATGGCGGGCTGCATTATCCTACCGAAGGAGACTACTGCCGTTACCAGACACCACTGCCATAAAGTCTGCAGCAATGTTTAGACCTTCTTTGCACAGTCCATCCTTTTACTATCTCTTCCTCATGAAAGTAATGCACATGCATTCACCCATCTTGATCCATCAGACTGCTCCACCTACTTTGATTACTTCGTGGTCCATTGCTGACGTTCACGTGTCCACTGAAGGTACTTTCAGTGGTGGACAGGGGTAAAACGTGCTCTCTGACTGGTCTTTAGCTATGCAGCAATCTGCAATGCACTGTGGGTTCTGACACCTTGCTATCATAGCCAACGCTAACTTTTTCAGCAACATAAGCTCTTCTGTGGGATCAGACCAAGTGAGCTAGCCTTCAATCCCCATACATATCAACAACGTGCCTCTAAATCTGTTCGTGGTTCAACGATTTCTTTGTACTACTTTTGGTAGGTACTAACCAGTGCATACTGGGAGCCCCCCACAAGACCTGTGGTGTTTGAGATGCTATGACCCACTCATCTAGAATAATAACGTGACCCCGGTCAAAGTCATTCATATGCTTTGCTTGCTCAGTTTTCCTGGTTTCAACACAACTGACGAGTCAGTCGAGAACTGACTGTTCACTTACTGCCTAATATACCCCACCCCTTGGCAGATGCCACTGTAATGGGATAATCACTGCTATTCGCTTTACATCTTGGTGGTTTTAAAGTTATGAATGATCAGTGGGTGCATGGCTGAATTAGATGGATTATTGGATCATTGATGTTTATTTGACTAATGTTTAATAAAAATTTCTGAGTATGAATGGATTTTTACTAACTTCTTCCCCTGCCTGTGAAAAAGATGTCTCTAGTGGAACACTGGAATGTTTTCGAGAAAGGAGGAATACACAGTAAAGTTATCCAAGAAACATATCACTAGCAGTGTTTCACAATCAGAGTACAACAAACAAAGATATCTTGAGTGTTCAACTGCTTCAGCCTCCCGGTAATAAATCCCCACTACACCAGTCATCAAATTCAAATACCAAGGAATATTCACAGTAAAGGAAGGGAGGTACCACAGAAAGGTAATCTAGAAAATATGGAGGTCTTCCAGGGACTTTAAAATCAAAAAAACCTTATTGTTGGAGTGAAGAATTCTAGTGGAGGGCCAGGGCACTTTTTATCACTTTCAACAAACAGGACACAATTACTGGCTCACAGTGGAACCAGTTCCACTGAATGCCACAATGTTTTGAATTCTCTCTGGTAGGCTTGTTCTTTCCTGCCTAATGATGGCCTCCTTTATTTGAAATGGCACATATCTGGAACACATTGAAATATCCCATGAGCAGCTGCCAGATGCCAATTTTACACCTGGAGTTAATTCTACACCTTTAAGCTTCCTAATTTGTTAGGTAATAACGAATGAACAGGCCATAACTGACGATGAAACTGCTTATCAAATAACTGTCCAATCACAGGTGATTTTCTGTTAAACAGGTTAGAGCTGAAAGTCTACACTTTCTACACAGTGAAGCTCTATACCGAATCTATACAAGTCATTTCAAATCTATCTTAGAGGTGTACAGCAACAAGTTTACAAAAAAAAATGACATTGTCCAAAATATTATGGAATTTACTGTATCGTACTAGTCAAAAGTCTGGGTTCAAGGGGCGGGGTACTTTTTAGACATGCCGCATTCACATCTATGGGCAATTTAGAGTAGCTAACTGAACTAAAAGCACCTCTTTGAACTGTGTAAAGAAACCAAAGCACCTGGAACAAACCCACAAAGTTACAGGAAGAGCATGCAAAATTCTGACAGGAAGGACCTAGTCGAATACCAGGTTCTGAACCAACATGCCACCCTTAACAAGTACAATAAATATAAAAGTCATATTTAGCATGCCAGCATTCTTTAAAAACCCTCTAATATTGGCATACCATTTTAACCGACTTAAAATCACTTGGGAATATAACACAAAGCAACTTCCTTTCTCTTTGTTTCAACCTTTTCCAGCTGACACTATTTTGAGAAACAGCACTGATTCAATGTATGTGCAGTGTTTTCCTCCCTTCATGAGGCAAGGAAGTGAGACATGGTTCAAGGTTTAAGTTTTGAATCCTATAGCTAAAGTTAGTAACTGAGATTTGAACTATCACTGGGGCTATAGCTGGAATTTTTGTGTTGTGGTCAGAGATCAATATCACATTTACTGACAGCGAGTTGCTGGTTTTTGTTGCATCATAGTTATACATTTATAAGTGAAAATAAACCTTAAAAATGTTGTTTTAGTTTGTTTTTCTTGTGTACTCTACTATATACTAAAACAAGTTTAGGTTTCCTTTTGTTTTTAAATGAGTGTGAACAGAACAGAACCATCGGACGCAGGACTGTTTAGTTAGCTGAAAGCATGGAGCTAAACTGACCTGCGTCAGTGTCAAGGTTAAAAATTTGTAAATATAAACAACAAAATATCTCGCTTGAGTTAGTTTTCAGTAGTTTACATTCATTTTGTTACTCTGGTTTTGTTTCTGCAGACACCATCACACGAGTCAGCTGGGAATGACTTCAGCTTCTCTGCAAATTTAAACAGGAAAAAAGCGGAACCGATCTGGGATGACATGGAGCCTCTATCTGACCCAAAACGCGTCTTTACGGAGTGCTGTTTACTTTTGTGTCTAATTGAGTACACTGAACAGAATAAAGCAGACGTCATTAGCTACAGAGTCTCAGAGCTATTAGTGGAGTCCAAGCGCAGATCACCTGACCTGTAGGATAATTGGCTGTTTCAAATTGCCCCTATGTGAGTGTGAATGGTTGTGTGTGTTGCCATGCGATGGTCTGACAAGCTCTACAGGGTGCCCTGCCCTCACCCAGAGTCGGTTTAGATGGGCGCCAGCCTCCCTGCGACCCTAATTAGGATTAAGCAACTTAGAAAATGAATAATATTGATAATACTAAAAATAATTATAATAATAATGTTCAGGAGGTGCCTTGTCTTCACCCAGTGTTGGCTGAGATTAGCTCCAGCCTCCCTGTGACCCTAACAGGATTAAGCGGTTTGCAAATGAGTGAGAGTGAGTGAGTGAAACTCTTCAAAACCTAACCTCTCTTCTCTGTATTCCACAAGGAGATGCGTAATTATTTTTCATCTTTGAAATGAATGAGTAATTCAAATACTATAAAACTTTGTGAACTGATTCAATTTATTAACTTTTTCTATTTTTTAATGAATATTTATAATTATTTCATAATTCTCATTGCTTAATCATTTGCTGAACAGTTTAATTCTACTTGGGTCATGGGGAGGCTGGTGCCCATCTCAGCCGACACTGGGCGGAGGCAGGATACACCCTGAACAGCTTGCCACACCTTCACTGAGCAACACTCACACTCAAACCTTGGGGCAATTTGGAACAGCCAGTTAGCCTAATGCATGTCCTGTGGGAGGAAACCCACACAAGCACAAGGAGGACATGCAAACTCCACAAACAAAACATTTTAAAAATGCCCCAGCATGGAAATCGAACCCTGGACCTTGTTGCTGTCAGGTGGACATGCTAACCACTACGCCTTTGAACTTTAGAATTCTATATATTCATTTATTTAGATATTTTAAATCTGTCTATTCTCCACACTCCTCTAATAGTCAATTTCCCCCCCCTGCTTGTCTGATATCTTGTTATGGAATCATTGGTATTCCCTGTACTAAGCCATGTTTGTTTGTTTTTAGAGAATGGTTAAATAAAAACTCTGGGTGTGCAGTCTGCGTTATTTCAACGCAGTCGCTCAGCTCTCCAGGTTGCCCGTAACGACAGGTCACGTGACCCCGGAGCGCTCCTTTACTCAGTGTTGTAAACATAGGAGTAGTGGACAAGGTTAGCGTTTGAAAAAAAAAAAAAACTGTACCGTGTACATTTAACGCGTTTTTATGCGAATGAGTATACGATTTATTAACATGATATTTAAACACTGAACAATAAACCATTGCTTGTTGTTTTAATGTTACGTGTGAAGCTAAGTAAACTTGCTAGCATGTAGTATCTGAACTCTTACCTACATAGCAAAATATAGTGCTGTTTCAGGCCTGTGTGTAAACAAATAATCACAGCTGTCACAGTACTCTTTTTGGGGGGATTACGTTCAAAACATGAAGGTACTGCGTGTGAGAATCTGGGCAATATTCTGAAATGTTCTCTACTGAAGTATTATGGAGCTTCAGTTACCTTTCTGAGAGAGTCCTTCAGTGCAAAATGCTCCTGTGTGTAGAGAACATGATCAGCCGACTCTGAGCTGAGCTGAGTTTGAGAGGAAACATGTTCCGATGCATGCCGGTTGTGATAAACTGCACTTGTTTTAAGAAAGTGGTGACTTGCACTGAGGTGCATTCGGAAGGATCTTCTGTATAGTGCCATGATCAGACCGCTGTGCGGTGCGCATGCGCACTGACGTCACGTTATTGCATAGAAAGCCAGCCATCCTTGGACACTTGACAGACCCAGATACAACTGGTGCCACAAAGTTAAAAGCACATAAATGTGCAGAATGCCTTCATCTGCTGTTGGATTACAATTTCCCTTCAGTAGATCTAAGGCATGGTGACGTAGAGGTTAGCACATGTCCACCTCACAGCAAGGGCCTGGGTTCGGTTTACCAGGCTCACATGTGTTTTGTGTGAAGTTCGTAAATTCTCCCAGTGCTTGTGTGGGTTTCTGCCGGGTACTCTGGTTTTCTCTCACAGTCCAAAGACATGCACATTCAGCTAAGTGGCTGTTCCAACTTGCCCATAGATGTGAGTGCGAGTGATGCACTATGGTCTGACAAGCTGTTCAGGATGTACCCCATCTTCGCCCAGTGTCAGCTTAGATCGGTACCGGTCTCCCCGTGACCCCAGTAGGATTAAGCGGTTCGAGATGAGTGAGAGAGGAAGGAGTAAAACGAAGAGGCTCAAACCTGTTCTTGCATGACAGTCCACCCTGCGCACCCAGTGAGCACCACGAAGACATGCCTTACCAAGGTTGGAGTGGGAGAACTTGAGTCGCTTGCACAGAGCACTGACCTCAGTGAACTAGAATGCCAACTACCACTGATGTCCCCGCTTGACATCAGTCCCTGATTTTAATAATGCTCTTCTGGATGAATGATCACAAATCCTCACAGCCACACCCGAAAATCTAGTGAACAGCTTTCCCAGAAGAGAGAAATTTATTATACCAACAAAGTGGAATGGAACCTGGAGCCCAACAATCAAGAAACATATGAGTGTTATAGTCAAATAAACTAAACCTAGATGTTTATTTTATTTTTTTATTTTAAAGTTTTTAATGATAATGATAATAAAGATGTTATTTTAAAATGGCACTGCCTCCTTCAAGTGATAAAACTGTGTGTCCATTGTTTTACTTCCATTCATACTTTACTATCCATTCAGAATCCACTTTTTTAATCCCCTGATTACGGACCAATTAAATCAGGCCGGTCGCACGTAGTACCTTCTAATCCTCTTTATTCCCTGAACGTTTGTTTGCGCAAGCCAAATTCAAGTAACCAAAGAGTGTGCTGATATGGGAAAACCATTAATTAATTGTATGTATGGTTGTTTTCAATGAATTTCCTAAAATATTTTAAGAATATTATACCTTAGTGATTTGAATTACAAACAGCTCTACTGCAGCACATATCTCACAGTCACTCAGATAAATAAACATGGCAAGGTGACACCGAAGACATTAAAAGTTTTTTAATAAATATTTCTAAAGGATCCTTTACATTTTGATATTCAACACATCATGCCCTGCACCAAAAACTGACAGTCGCTGCACAAACGTATTGTGTTTTATTTCACCACTTCAAAAAGGAATATACAAGAAGATGTGAGAGGGTCCGTATCCAAGCCATTTAGAGTAATATCAGTATCTATCCCCGACTGTGTTTTTTTTTCTCTGTTTCAGGCAGCAGAGAAGATTCTGGCTAAGATTAAAGAGTAGCAGGTGTCCTTGTGCAGAACCAAAGAGTCTAAATTGTAAAAGGAATTGGGCAGTTATTCTGTCCACATTAGCAAATGACACATCCTCCCTTTTCCTTAAAGGGATTCTTTTCTTCTGGGATGCCTTTGACCAGGGTATCTTCATCCGTACCGCTCTGTATGTATTCCATAATTTCTTCACAACATTTAGACACCTACCAAAGTAAAACAAAATAGAGTAGATGAGGACTTTATAATAAATAAATAAATAAATAAATGGGTAAGTAAGTAAGTAAATGAATAAATATATAAATAAATACATAAACGAATAAATAAACTAATATTGGAATGTTATAAAAATTAAGAGACACAAGATTGCCTTCACAATATTTTAAATCCTAAAAATCAGCTTTAAGGACCGCCTTCAAGGTAAAACCCTTTCATAGTATTTCATTTATTCAGTCATTTTCTGAACCGCTTAATCCTAATTAGGGTCATGGAGAGGCTGGCACCCATCTCAGCCGACTCTGGGCGAGGGCAGGGTACACCCTGGACGGCTCGCCAGGCCATCGCAGGGCCATCAGTCACACAACCATTCACACTCACACCTAGGGGTGAATTGGAACAGCCAATTAGCCTACTGTGCATGTTTTTGGACTGTGGGAGGAAACCCACGCAAGCACAGGGAGAACATGCAAACTGCACACAGAAACGCCCAAGCTGGGAATCGAACCCAGGACCTTCTTGCTGTGAGGCAGACGTGCTAACCACTGCGCCACCGTGCCGCCATAATATTGCATGGTAGACATTTTATTTTTTATATCAGTATGAAAATGCTGAAATCTAAGACTTGCAGGCACACATCACCATTTCTATTTTGTACATTATTATTATTATTATTATTATTGTTGTTATTATTATTGTTGTTATTATCATCATCATCATCATCATCATCATTATCATCATCAAGGGGCAGTGGTGGCTCTACTGTCTACTGTCATCGGGTTGTCACTGCTGTTCCCCCAGTGCAGCTAACTGGGTTATCAAAGACCAACCATGACTCACACTGTATGTTGTGAGAGGCATGTAAAAGAACCATTACTGACTTTCGTAAAGAGTATGCTGCATTGCCGTCAGCTTGTTTCTGCCTGGCAAGCTGTCAAGGGTGTACTCTGCCCTCGCCCAAAGTGGTCACTAGCCTCCTCATAACCCTAATCAGGATTAGGTGACTAAGAAAATGAATTCATTATTATTATTATTATTATTATTATCAATATTATTCATTTTTTAAGCTGCTTAATCCTAATTAAGGTCGCAGGGAGGCTGGCGTCCATCTCAGCCGACTCTGGGCGAGGGCACCCTGAAGAGCTTGTCAGGCCATCACAGGGAAAAACACACAACCATTCACACTCACACTCACGCCTAGGGACGATTCGGAACCACCAGTTAGTCTAATGTCCATGTTTTTGGACTGTGGGAGGAAACCGGAGTACCCGAAGGAAACCCATGCAAGCATGGGGAGAACATCTAAACTCCCCACAGAAATGTCTGAGCCCATGACTCGAACCCAGGACCTTCTTGCTGTCAGGCAGACATGCTAACCTCTGCGCCACTGTACCACCCCAAATAGTATTATTATTATCAGTAGTAGTAATATTATCACTATTAGTAAAATTATAATTATTTATACCATTGGTGCATGCGAAGTTCTTACCTTTTCTCTTTCCAGTTTTACCTCTTTTTTCAACTGTTCTACTTCCATTTTCGCCTTATCCAAGTCTGTTAGGTTCTCTACATCTATAATCGGCATTTTCTGTGTGGAAAAAAAATAAATAAAATGCATATGTATTATAACAGCATTAAATGCTATGCACTGTTGTGAAAGCAAAACCAAAAGCAGAAGTATTTACATTCTACATAAAGTTTGTCATGAAGTTTACACTTACTGCCGCTTATGGTGAGTTCTCTTCCCCTTGCAGACGGACAGAGAATCCTTCAGCTCTCTCTCAATCCGGGTTATAAAGTAATCTGTATAAACACTGCAAGCTCATAATCCTATTAAAGCAAACACTCTAATTTTGCCATTGTTTTATATATCTATTGAATTTGAAAGTGTGTTACTCATTATTTTAAAATTTGTTTTATTGTCACGTGAAATGTTTAAAAATTGCACATAAATTCTTTGATTCCTTAAAGTCAAATTTAACTGGTTCTCCTGACCACGATTATATTATGGTAGAAATGTAGGCCAAGGGGACACAGTATTATAAATTGCAATGATAAGCAAGCTAATCTGTGTTTACCCCCAACCTGTCATGCTGGATAACACATCATCATTCTTAATGACAAACGTGTTTGCACTGGAACTGTTAAAGGGAGATGTACACACTGACCAGGCAGTAACCATCAGCATGTTAAAAAGATATCACTTTGACATGCTGTAGAATCACAGTCAGGGAACATATTTAACCATTAATAAAGACATTTACTATAATCAAATATTGGCTCGCTCAACCCTGGTCTGGATGACAAGTAATCAACTTTGGCAATAAACATAAAATCAAAGGGCTTACAAAATCAATTTCAAAGATTTCCATCTAATGTCATATTCTTTCGCAATTCATAGATTGACTCATCATCATGATCTCACAGTGACACTCCAAGGACAAATATTAATCAGTTGTAAGTCTTTTTTCTTTTCTTCATACATGCAATGTTTCTACTGCGCCACTTAAGAAGCTAGATATTAAGTAGACCACACGGGTTCAGAAACTCTGGATATCCAAATATATGGATTGATATATATGGATATAAAATGGCTATCTATCTATCTATCTATCTATCTATCCGTCTGTCTGTCTGTCTGTCTATCCATCCGTCCGTGCGTCTATCCATCTATCTATGTATGTATGTATATAGTGTGCAGGGTCTAAAAGGGCTCAAAGGGTCTAAAAGGGCTCCTAAAAAAGAATTGAAAATTACTTCTCTATAATTTTTTTGGTGTAAACCTTTATTTTGAACAAACTGTTTTTTGTTTAGCGCCTCTTCAACCATTCCATAACAAAAGTGGGGAAATAATTAAGGGTTAATCTTACCACTGGGTAAATTTCATTGTTTTTATATATATATATGGTCTGCCGCGTCTTGGGGGGATGTGGTAGGGGGGTGGCTAGGGGTGGTGGTGGGGACCGGATTTGGGGCTCACTGTCCTCTGGTCTGCCGGGGCTGTCCCCTGCAGGGCATGATGGGAGGGTTGTGTGTGGTGTGGATGTGTGAGAGTGGGAGTTTGTGTGGTGGTAGGGGAGGGGTGGGGTTCGCTGGTGCCCTGGTTTCCGTGTACTTGAGACAAAGCCAAGGGCACCCATATACATTCCCAACTGAAACCTTTTTGAGGCGAACCCATCCACCAAATTTGGAAATCCTATGTCATTTTCTTCCAATGTTATCACACTTGAGAAGCTAAATATAGAAAAAGTGACCCTTCAAGGTTAGCCATGTATAAAATGCCAACCGAGACTTTATTATTATTATTTTTTGCTATACTGTATTAATCCTGCAAGGGAAATTATTACCTCTGCATTTGACCCATTCAAAGTGAGCACACATGGGTAAACAGCGAACACACACACACACACACACACACACACACACACACACACACACACATACACTCGGAACAGTGGGCTGCCACACACATTGCTGCGCTGGAGAGCAGTTGGGGGTTAGGTGCCTTGCTCAAGGGTACTTCAGCCATGAAGGTGGAGAAAGGGAAGGTGCAGCTCACTCCTCCACCACCACCACACATTTTTCTCGGGTATCGAACCAGCGACCTTTTGGCTGCTTCTCTAACCATTAGGCTATGGCTACCCCCTTTTTGATTATTGAAGGAAACCCATCCAGAAAAGAAAGACTCACATATAGGTTTAGTTTAGGTTGGTGTTTTTGTTTTTTTTTTGGCAGTAAGAATTTTATTTAGGACGAGACCAGAAAATAGAGAGGAAATCTGTTAGGACACAGGGAGAACATGGTGGATAGGGGGTTGTTTCCTTCCAGGTTGCTGAGGTTGTGGTTACGGTGTGTATTAGATTTGAGTGTGGTGTATCGCTAATTAGCCACTGTAATAAAATTGCATTGATGAAGGGTTCTTACAAGTAGTCATGAAAAAATGCTGTGTAAGGTTCCTTTTAGACGAGACTGTACTGCATTTCAGTATCTGAAATACATGAGTAAAGCACTTTCACTGTTGCTTGAGTAATCATTGGAAATAAGCCAAGAGGTTGGTATACTGCTTATCAAGATGAAACTGTTATGAAACATTTCTCTTTTCAACTCAGCAAAAGCTTATGAAATAGGTTATAACAAGTTGATGTATGCAGTGAAACCAGTTCTGGAAAATGTCTAATATGAAATGACTTTTGAAACATTGGTCATATTTTTGTATGAGATGGCAAAGGGAAGGATGTTGTTAAAAGTAAAATAATAAACAAATAAATAAATAATAATAAAGTGGCAACCATTTGTCTAAGTAATTGGAAAGAAATTTTATGTGGTGGATAATAAACACATTGAAACTAAATTAAGCACAAACTGACTTTCCCAACACTTGGCAAAGTCAGTACTTATATAATATCCCATGCATGCGTCTTTCTTGCATCTTCTGTCTTGCATCTTGCATCTAGTGATTGGCTCTAGATCCCCCATGAGCCTGATCTTCCTTACTGCACTTACTGATGATTATTTAATAATTTATGTACCGTATTATTGCATTATCTCATTTTATCCTTTTGTTTTATTGTATTTACTTTGATTTGTGTTTTGGACATGTAGTAGCTTTCACCAGGCCTGTGAATGTGTGTAATATAGGCTAGACCCAACTTTGACAATGAACATAAAATAAAAAGGGAAGCAAACTCAATTAAAAAGATTTCCATCTTATTTCATATTCCTTTAGATAGAGACTGAGATTGACTCATCATCAAAGATCTTGTAATGACAGGCCACAGACATTAATTCAAATTAAAATTAACTAATAAATGAATAAATTAAATATATGAACTCTATGGCTGGAACCAACTTTCAGCCGACTCCGGGCAAAGGTGGGGTACCCTCTAAACAGCTTGCCAGTCCATCGCAGGGCCAACACACACACACACACACACACACACACACACACACACACACACACA
>JAOUQZ010000028.1:7446178-7459876 GCA_028564935.1 Neosilurus hyrtlii
GTGTGTGTGTGTGTGTGTGTGTGTGTGTGTGTGTGTGTGTGTGTGTGTGTGTGTGTGTGTGTGTATATGTGTGTGTTGTAATGAGTCATTACAGCATTCATGAACTAAATGTTTAAATTTTCTCTTTTCAGAAAAAAAAGCTCACAAGCCACAAGCTACAAGAATTTTTCGGAAAAGAATATAATGCGTCATATTTCTCCTGCAAGATGTTTAGTGTAATAATGGGAATCCATTGTTCAACATGTTTTCTATTTTTATATTATTATTATTATTTTTTTTGAAGAAGAAGTAATTAAAAGAAATATTAATATGGTATGTTCATAATTTTTTATCCTTTTGTACTGTGTCTTACAAGAGTGGCCTACTTACATATTTTTGACAATGTTTGTTTAAGTATTTTTTTAATATAATTTTATATTTTATAATTTTTTAAACCAAGTCTTTGTGATATTGCATTGTAAAAAAAAAACCACATAAAAATAATGTCTAAACCACCACTTTGTACATATTTCTCTTTTTAATATTGTTAGAATCAGAAATGCACTGAGCTTTAATTTTAAAATACTGCTTTTTAATTAAAATTATTAAAGCATTACATAGGTAATGTCTTAAGTTAAAAAAAAAAAAACAAGAATCTAAAACTCTCAGAGTTCTTAACTCACTCCTCTCAGAAGTAGTGTAAAAAGCACTCCCTTTAAGTGCAGTCATTGACAAATGTCTTGTTGCGCATATATGTATAAAAGCCCATATCTCACCAACCTATTTACTGATTTTAATCAACTATGTCTTACAATAATCCTACAAGTACACAGACTGTTTTGTAAATTGTACATTTATTTATACTTTTTACAGCTAATAAAAGACGAACATATCCATTCTAGGCTGGACAAAAGTCTTGTCGCAATTATCAAATTCTGGATCAAAGTAATAAGTAAAGTTAATAAAATATAATTAGTAAAATTAGTAAAAAAAATTTATACAGACAATTTATAAAATCTATTTGCAAAAACTGTAGAAACCTTCAAGATCTCCTAAAAACAAATGAAAATAATTTGCAAGCAGTAATAAGAAATTTCCGACACCCTTGGTACACATAGGTAAGCTCGTTCATGCAAGGAAAACTATCCACAAAACAACTGGCTGCACAAAAGTTGTAGTTCCTCCTGATGACTCCCTCAAAAGCTCCATTAGGACTCAGAGCTAGCAATGTCTGCTTCAGCATCAACTCCACATCATATTTATTGTAATGGTCACCATAAACCATACACCATACAGGTCCTGTACAAGACACAGCTAGAACACCATGATGTGCTTACCAAGGCCCTAACACGTGGAATTATTAGCAGAAACATGGATAAAAAAATTATATTTGAGATGAATCATTAATTTAATATCATATCACTATGCCACCAATGTTGTTACTGACCATCTAGAAAATTGCTGAACCCAGAGTTCACCGAAGAGCCAGTCATGTATGAAAGTGAAACATCATGGTTTAAGGTCACCTCCAGTACACTGGTATCACAAATCTATGTAAGATGGGTGGTAACATTACCAGACACAAATATCAACAGATTATTGCTTCCCATTATGCCTCAAACCTGCAGGTGGCTCAGATTTCTCACTATGGGGCTGAAAACACACTGTTTTCTGATTATTTGGTGAACGACCTGCCCTCTAAAATAGCTTACTTGTGTATTAAAATGGATTATAAGTGTCTAGGGCCTCGAGCATTTTTAGTAGCAATTACAAATTTTTATTATTTGTAATTTGAACATCTTGATGGTGTCTGATTCTTTTAATATGATAATTATTCATCATGACAATTACCTGGGAGTCTGGTATGATCATGGCCATGTTTGCAGAGGAAATTTTCAATATGATGTTATATTTGCTATAATTTTCATTCATTCATTTATTTTTCAAACGCTTAATCCTAATTAGGGTTGCGGGGGAGGCTGGTGCCCATTTCAGCCGACTCTGGGCGAGGGCAGAGTACACCCTGAACAGCGTGGCAGGCCGTCGCAGGGCAGAAACATGCTGACGCCAATGCAGCCTACTCTTTACAAAAGTCAGCAATGGTTCTTTTACACGCCTCTAACCATAGACAGTGAGAGACAAGCCTAACCTTTGATAAACCAGTTAGCTGCACTGGGGGAACAGCAGTGACAACCCAGTGATACTGGGGCTTGAACCCCCGACCTTGGAATCAGCATGCTACAATCTTATATATTTAGTTATAAACAAGAAAATAAAAAAAAAATAAACTGGATATTTTTCTGTAATAAATATAGTCTTGAAAGTGAAATTAAGTCTTTGCGACAAGTCCAGGCAAAAATAGGAATGTTTATATTTAAGAAGCTGTAAAGATTAGAAGAAACTTCTTTCCAATACTGCTTCTAGCACATAATATTCATTACCATCACAAGGTTATTTTAAGGCATAGTTTATTAAAATCAGTTAAAAGGTTGGTGAGATATGAGCATTTACACATGAATGTCCACATGTGTGACAAGACCTTGTCAATGTAGTATCACTGTACTGTATTGACACTCACTCACTCATTGGAGACTGAGCCCATATCAGATGACACTGGGAGCGGGTGGGGTACACCCCGAACAGCTTGCCACACCCTTGCAGGACAACATGCATACATACTTACACACAAACCTAGGAGGAAATTTTGGCAAGCACCAGGAGAACATGCAAACTCTGCACAGAAACACCTGAACCCAGGACTAGAACTCAGAATTTGATCCCAGGACCTTCCTGCTGTGAGGCAGACATGCTAATTGCAATTTTAATATAAACCATACAATTATTTTCGGAAATGCAATGCTTTGTATCTACACTATTGTCATAAAGGAATACTTGAGTAACTGTACTTTGTTATACACTTAAGTGTATATTATTTTATGTTATTTATACTTTACATGATATAAAAGTCTTGATTTTTACTTTTAATATTTATTCAGACCCCCCCCATGACTTGTTACAAATCATTGTTGTCTTGTCACAAATCGAATTATTGGTTTGTAGAATTAATACATTATCAGTGTTTTCATTTAAATATAATGCCCCACTATTTCTCCCCCACCCCTGTTTTATTTCACTTTCTTTATATTCGGGCAGCACTGAGTATGTCATGTGTGTATTTTGAACCTTGGGTTCAGAAGAAACATGATTTCATATATGTGGCTGTGATATCAGTAAGGGAATAATTGCTTTATGTCCAGACAAGAATTTTTCATTTATATTTAGAATGAGGACAATTTTGAATCCAACACTGGCAACAGTGCCAGCTCTGTGATAGGGGGGTCTTGAACCCCCGAACATTGGGTCAGTATATATCATATCTGTGATTTATTTATTTGCAATAAAATAAAACTGCGAAAAGCTGAAGAAGCAGTGATACATAGCGAATCTATAAGGATTCATATCCTGAAAGGTAAAACAGTCACTGATTTCTACAAGTGCTAGAGTAGTCTAAGCAGTGATAAAAAGACAATATGAGTGCTGTTTATTGTTGAATGCAATATTGCTAGTGACATAAACAGCACACACACAGGAAAGACTTGAATTTGTACAGCATTTATAGACTATAGCTAATGGTTGCTGAATTTCTAGTTGAGGGAAATTGATGGGTCTCAGGTTACAAAAGCCAAATATTACATAGAAAAGATATTTCATTATGTCTGTTTAATTCACCGAGTTCAAATCTAATCTAGCTTTTATATATAAAGGTAAAATAGACCTTGTCATAACGGGCCTTTGGAGACTATAAATGTCATTTAACATCATATCATGTTGGAGGAGTGCATGTAATGAACTGCAATAAACCATTAATCTTGCCCTGGCTGCAGCTATATAAATGTCTCTGTAGCACCTCCTGGTGTACTCTGTTTAAACCACTGGGTTTTTTGTTTGTTTGTTTTTGGGGCTTTTTTGTTGTTGTCTTTTAAAGACCATGGGGCATGTATTTGGTCATGTGATTGATGTGATAAATATGTTTCAAGTAACCCAACCTTGCACATATCAAGCAAAATTCCACTGTACAGTAAGCAATTATTGAATGAGGGGACATTTGATATGGAGAAATATTCAATTAAGGCAGTGTTATTCACCGAGAATGAAAGGGAATCAAATAATCTGTCATATCATGTAAAAGTTAAATTCAATAATTATTTTATTATTCATTTAAAAAATATTTTCTCTAAGTAGACAGTATGTGATATGTAATAATTATCTTTGCTGACAGCTGCAAAAAAAGCAAAGAAAAGCAAGAAAATATGGAATTAAGGTATGATCGTTAAAAGCTTTTTAAAATTTATTTATTATTTTATGAACATTTTCTAGAATTAGAACTATTTTTACCAAAGGGGACTTTATCTGTTTTTTTCAGACGATCCGAAAATTTGAAAGTTGGCAGCCATTTTGTCTGGGCAGAGGAGCAAAATACATATCAGCTACTATGCCCTGCGGCCAACGGCTACGCTATGTCCATAGCACTGTGGGGCTGAGCTGTAAACTTGACTTAATTTTCTTAATATTGATGCTGTTGTGCACTCCTGGGCAAAAAAAGTGAGGCAGCATTGAAATTACATATTTGTAGGTATAGTGGCAAAAGTATGTAACAAACCGAGAATACAACATTACCACTGAATGGTGATGGTTTGTCTGAACATCAGCAAATTTATACCAAATAATTAGTTACCAACTAACTAACTAATAAACTTTAAAGTAAAGTTAATACTAACTAATTAACACCTCAGCCCACACCACCAATGCCACCAAAGCTTGGCTAGACAAGAACGGCATCAAGCTGGCTGGGACAGAGTCCAGATTTGAACCCAAAAGAGATCATCTTGGCATACATCCAACATAAATTAGTTGGACAAAAGTTTAATAACACCACTGAACTTTGCGAGGCTGTCAAGTACAAATTTGGACATTTCCAGATGCAAGAAACTTTCAGTGAGTCTAACCAAGAGACTTGAAGGTTTGCAAAAATCTAAAGCTAAAGCAATTCCATAATGACTATTTAAATTTGCATACTTATTTAATATATTTATATGTTATATTTAAAAATTTTGGAAAATACACAGTTTTTTATTTTTTTGCCCAGGAGTGTAGTCCTCAAAATCTATCTGTATGCTTACACCAGCATGAATATTGAGGAAATAAAATGAAATTTAGTGTTCAGAGCCACAGTGGTTCTGCATTCTGCCCCCAGACAGAGCCTGTCTATCTTATTTGTTATATACGATAAGGAACATTGGTGCGTGCCAATCCTGCGAAGTAACCAACAGCAGTGATGCAATATCAAGAATTATTCAATGGTTTCTCACCAGTCAGAAAGAGAAAATCTCTTGGACTAAAAATAATAGCAATTTACCCCTTTAAACATATTAAACTGTTACTAATCTAAAGTGTGCTATTCACTAAGTACACTGAATTCAAGAGGAACGGTAAGAAGATACAAGAAAAAGAAAGCATATAAATCTGGAACTTAGATGAGTTCTGGATGATTGAGGAGTTAAGAGTATGAAAGGGGTGATTTTCAGTGAAAAAGATACCTCTTGCATTTTAACTAGCCACAAGGTGGAGTTCTGTATTCATGTTCCGAGGAAAATTCGTTCTTCTTTCTTTCTTTCTTTCTTTTTTTTCTTTCTTTTTTCTTATATAATATGCAGATATATATTTTTATATAAAATCTTTTTAGGTGCTGGCTGAACATCATCATTCCAAAAGGTTATCTATATTAATTGGTATGATTGATTGAATTGGTTTTGTGTGGGAAATAACAAACAAACAAACAAACAAAAATAACAAACAGACTAACTAACAAACTAAATAAATAAATAAACAAATAAATCAGTCATAAGTCATTTGCCAAATCACTTTAAGGTCGCGGGAATGCTGGATCCTATCTTAGCTGACGCTGGGTGAACACAGAATACACCAGTTTATCAGAGGGCCAGTACACACAGACATTCAAACTAGCACATAGGGACAATTTGGAACAGCAAATTAGCCTAATGTGCATGTCTTTGGACCGTGGGAGGAAAACAGGGTACCCAGAGGAAACCCATGCAAGCACAGGGAGAACATGCAAACTGCATACACAAAGTCCCTTGCTGAGCCAGGGACTTGAACCCAGGACTTTCTTGCTGTGACTCAGATGTGCTAACCACTACATCACGGTGCCACCCTCATTCACATCATTCACATCCTCATCCCATTCAGTGGGCCTTGCTTTTATGAACAGTGAAGACAGTCCCAAAGCTTCTTAGTAAAATTCTAAATGATTTGGATTAGATGGATTAACATTGCTATCGATCAAACCAGAGGCAACTTCTGAGACAAGATACCGGCAATACACCTTGTGGCGAACCAGGTACAAAAGGAAATCTGGGTAACCCCAGGTAGTGGGATTATAAATGCTTAAATTAAACATGTATCTCCAGCTAGCTATAGAATCAGCATTTGAAGTTTTGTCAAATCTCTTTGCTGAACTCCATCTATTTCTACTTGATTAATTGGTAATGTGAACTTCTCAGAGGAGCACAAACTCTTTTATTGCATTGATTACTGATTACTGCTTGCCTTGCGTCTCTTTTTAAAAACGACATCATCATTGTGAGAGAGCACTTCCACCAGGATAGAAACATTTCATTAGATGATTAGATCAAGCTCCTCACTCAGAAGAACTTTGTATTGATTGGACTAAAATTATTCCACCAAACATATTTACCCCTGACACACACACACACACACACACACATGCAACAGTCCCAGACAGAAATTCTTTACAAAGTCATTTGTTATTATTTTTTTTCAAATTATGATTACAATTTTGAAACAGACTTTTGGAGAAGCCAACAGAGAAAGATCTGCTTGAAATCGTTTGCAGCACTCTACAGCAGGTCTCCAAAAGGTTAATGGTTTTATATTAAAAAGAGATTTGGCAGCTCTCAAATGATTTGGCAGGTAAACACATTGACAAAATCTAATTTGCAGTGAAGATGTTATTTTATATGTGGGTTCTGGTAGGTGGCAGTACACTTCCCCTGAGATATACACTGCTGACTATGTATTCTCTGCAATGACGATCGCGACATCAGTAAATGCTCTTCTAATAAATAATCAGTACAATATGAGTTTGTGCTGCTGATGTAGGTTTTCCTGTGATTGGTGATTAACCTTTTATGAGATGGAAATTGATGGATTTATGTAAGAAGACAAATCCACCATGACGATTCCTGCTATCAGGAGACCCTGGATTAATTCAATAGTTTTAAATCAAGTGGAAAGGACTGATTGGTTTCAGACAGAATGTTGAAGCTGATAACTCTTTCATTTTTTCTACAAGGCATGTATTTTGAACATTTTTTCCTTTTTAGAACAGAAGCCTATAGGCATTTCATCCATATCCCATAGATGACGGTCTGACCCACCATCATCACAATCACTGCAGTTTTGCTTCAACATCATTACTATCCCATGTACAGTGAGTGATTTTGTTGACATCAGAAAAGTCTACGAGAACTTGGCCTGTATATGTGCAGTGACTCAGGAATTAAATAAGGGATCTTTCCAAATTAACATTTTAACGGCACAGTGACACAGTGGTTAGCATGTCCACTCCACGTCAAGAATGCCTGGGTTCGCTTCCACAACTCAAGCGTTTCTTTGTGAAGTGTGCATGTTCTCCCCGTGCTTGCTTGGGTTTCCTCTGGGAACTCTGGTTTCCTCTCAAATTCCAAAAACATTCACAGTAGGCTAATTGGCTGTTCCAAATTGCCTCTAGGTGTCAGTGTGAGTGGTTGTGTGTGTTGCTCTGCGTTGGCCTTGCAAGCTGTCTAGGGTGTGCCTGCCCTCACCCAGAGTTGGCTGAGATGGACAATAGCCACCCCACGACCCTAATTAGGATTAAGCATCTTAGAAATAAATTAATGAATAAATGTATATACTAGGTTTTCTTACACTCTAGTCATAAGAGTTTAGGGTAAGAGTTAAGAAAAAGAAAGTTTAATCTCATTCATGTAAATTTTGTGTTGCACTGACTATGATATGGTATACTGATTAGAGAAAACAAGAGGATAAATAGGGTAAAAATGACTACCAGTAAAATCAACTTAATACATTCCAAATTCACGTAGGCAAATCATCACATATTCTCTGTGCATTTTAAAATGGATAAAATTTAAACTTATACAGTATTTACTTAATCACTGCCTTTCAGTTTATTATAATTCATGAGATCATCACAACATGTCTTGTTATAATTTAGCACAAGTCAGTGATTGAGAATCATCTCCTGCAGGATCAGGAGAGTTTGTCAGACCAATTTTAAATTTTAAAGGAGACACTCGATACTAATGGCATTATCATTGTTCAATAGAGGCCTATGTTTGGTTATGAAACAGGTAGGATGTGACCTTTTTTTCCACCGTACTTTGGATAGCATGCTGGCTATGGAAAATAAAAAAAAGCCTGATTTGCCCTCTTTGGAGGGAGGATGTTTTGGCCTAACAGCATTTGGTCATGAAAGACTAGGTGATATTATGAGCTGGGGATAAGGGCAGCTTGCGTTTGTGATGCTGCTCTGGATAACCTTTAGCTCAGGTCTGTATGCCCTTTAAAAAACATCATGTTAGGGTGTGTGACAGATTAGCACATCCAAGTGTTCTGCTTAGAGCACTTATCAGATGCACACAAACATAACACAGTTGTTCAAATGAGATAATTTAGATGAACCTCAGAATTTTATAATGACATCCATAATTCGCATCAAGCATTAAGTTATTTTTGAAGATGGCGGGACAACTATGTGTGCATTCTGTTTAAATCAAGGAAACATTATATCCATTATTATTTTCTGTTTCTATTATACTGCTTTAGCTTTATTCATTAAAAAACAATCATGGAAATATATATAATTTTTTAACCAGAAGAGCTTTTCATGTACTATTACTTTGATTAAGTGTAATCTCAAGCAAACTGATGCCACAGATAAAGACTTGATTTAGTCTATGTTCCTTTTTCATAATCTTGGCAATCTCTCTTCAAACGCTGGCAATCATTTCCTTCCTATTACACTCACTTTTATGAAAACTCAAAATTAAGTGCCTAAAATACTGGGCTTTTCTGCTAATGGCACACTTCCAGACATTTCATATATTTATTTCAAACAATTTTCAGACAAATAAATTTTTACAGATAAAAATTCTAATAATAAATGCAACCACTAACAAATTAACTGAAATAATATTTTATTATTAGGGCTATTATCACTATATGCTGTATTCTGCATTACACATAAAACCATGAAATGACACGGGTATTGCAAATAGAAAGACTGTGACATTCAATCATGTGTCGGGTATACCATAAGCATGCAGTGTTAAATCATGTGATTCAAGTCTTTTTAGGGTACGACACGGTGGTGCAGTGGTTAGCACATCTGCCTCACAGCAAGAAGGCCTTGTTTTACCTTGTGAGGAGTTTGCATGTTCTCCCCATGCTTGCATGGGTTTCCTCTGGGTATGCTGTATGCTTATGGTAGACTTATGGTTGACTTATGGTTTTCCTCCCACAGTCGAAAAACATGCACAGTAGGATAATTGGCTGTTCCAAATCACTCCTAGGTGTGAGAGAGATTGTGAATAGTTGTGTGTGTGTGTGTGTGTGTTGCCCTACAATGGCCTGGCAAGATGTCAAGGGTGTACTCCGCCCTCGCCCAGAGTCCGCTGAGCCTCCCCATGACCTTAATTAGAATTAACCAGCTTAGGGTATGACCTCATTTTAGGTGGAGGATCTACTGCATTCTTAAAAATTCCTAAAATCTACCAAAAACTTTATACTCCTTATTAAAATGTTTAAAGATTTTGGGAATATTTTGCTTTATTCAAACTCAAACCCAACTTTATTGTCATTCACTCACATACAGTGCAGGTTGTAGAACTAAATGTTGTTTCATGTGAGCTCCAGATGTAGACAAAACAGTAACAATAACAGTAACAATCAAAACTAAACTACTAAACTAAAAAAATAATTATTAGGCTAACAAAAACTAGTGCAAGACAAACAAGGACTGTAGAGCCGCATGGTAAATATTATGGAGAAAAGGGTAATCAGGTAGTCAGAGTGGTGCAAAATACATTCATTTATTCATTTTCAGAACTGCTTTATCCTACTGGGGGAGCAGGGAGGCTGGAGCCAACCTCAGCCAACTTAGGCGAAGGTGGGGTTCATCCTGAACAGCCAGTCGCAGGACCAACAGACATATGCAACCATTCATGGTCACATTATTGTTATTTGGGACAGCCAATTGGCTAATTGGCTGTCCCAAATAACAATAACTATAAATGTTAATAGTAAAAAACAATTGTTAACAGTTGATGATAATAAACATTACTGGTTTTAAGAATCGATGAACAAGGCATGGAAAGCACTTCTGTCCATTATACTTTGGCTGCATGGTCCCTTGTTCCATCCCCAGCCGTTCTTACTGTCTGCACTGACTTTCACTGAATGTTCTTCCATGTTGGCACATGTGGGTTTCCTCCAGGCATGCTGTTTTTTCTTCCAACTTCCAAAAAAAATATACCAGTATGTTTGGTATCGGATATGGGGTAGCACTGGTATTCCAGTGGATTCCATTGGATATGGGGTATGGACTGGTATTCCATTTATGAATTATTCCAGTCTTCCCAGTAGAGTTTCTGGACTGACCACTATCCTACCCAGGATGAAAGGAATGAACTGTGTAGAATTGAGTTTTGTAGTGACAGTGAATAAAGGTTGTGGTGAAAAACGTTTTAGTACATTTTTGGTTCTTTAGTGTTATACAGTATGTGTTCTCATTTCTGAAGAGCTATGAAGAGTTTTTCACTCATGCGTTTTAATTAACTCCTGGTTTATTATTTTCTGCCAGGTTTTTCTTTTTTTAGGGATCTCTGACAGGTTACTGCGCAGATCCTCCGCCCCCTGACACTTTTCATGTCGCACAGTGGCTCTGCGCTTTGTGTCTTTCTTTCAAATGACAAGGAAACCTTCTTGCCATCACCTGCGTTGCCAGCTTGTGCAATAATCCCACTCTTAATTGTTGTTTTTTTTTTGTGATCCACCTGTCTTTGATCTGGCATATAATTTGGGCTGGATTTGTTAGTATTCAAATTTTAAATTTGCCTTTCGGATCATTGATATTATTACAGATATTATGGATAGTGTCTTGAACTAGGAGCTTCATCCTGGCTACACGAATGCGTGGGTTAAAGGAAGCTATCTGGCAACCCAGGTCGATCAGCTGTGAGTCCGGGAGAAGCGAACAGAGCTCGTGGAAGCGGCTGGCAGATAGACGCGCTTGGACTACCGAGAGCTCAGCAGAAGCAACGCGACGCACCTTTGCGTCTTCATCCCACGCTCCTAAAAAGTACTCATCCATCATTTTAACACCACCGCTTTTACTGTTTTCTAATTAAGAGGATATGATTTGTAAGAGAAATAAAGAAGAGGTAAATAAATAAGACAGAGTGAATCACCACCGTGCGTCCTCAACTTCTGCGTGCGCCTGAGGATGGAATCCAGTGGTTTTCCAGCAGGACATCTGGAGTGATCACAACGAGGACTGCACGTTTTCCCCTGCAACCCTGCAACGGTAAGACGTTCTGCCCCCCCTGTCACATTAGCCTAATGGCTTTCTCCTAATATCTACAGGATTTTAAAAAATTCTATCAGACTGTCATGGTGCATTTTCACTCCAGTGCACTTACAGTGTACTGCTCCAGGTTCCAAGCATCAGCAGTTGGTTATATGTTTAAACCCATGGACTGAGATTACATCCACACAGGCAAGGATGACATCACCCGACATTTATATTGTTGGTTCCTGTTTAAATTCTTCAAACAGAAAGCCCTCAACAAGCCCTGTGCATTTGCACATAAACACTTAACTCTGAATTTTTGCTATTTATGAAAGGTCCCATTTGTTAAAAGTGACAATTCAGCAGGTGTTGAAATAATCATGCCAATTCTATTTAAAAAAGATCATAAAAATACATTATCACCCTGCATTGCAATGCACTGCAAAGACATATTTCCTCCTTAATCAGGAGACACTTATACATGCTTTATTTATTCTTTATTCTATGCCGTCTCTGTTTATGCAAATTTAGATCTTACAGGGACCATGGCTTCATGTCTGACCTACAAGAGAAAAATGGCAAAAATAAATAAATAAACAAACTATATATATATATATATATAAAATTTCATTTCCATGGTTGAAGTTGAGTTTTTTTCCTGCAGATAATGAATTTTGAGTATTAAATACACAATAGTATGTTATTGGTACAGTATGAGCCCATGATTTTTAGTTTAGGAGATAAATTTAGGTCTTTGCTCAACAAACTAGATGGAAATTCATTTAAGTTGGTTCGGAGAGAGAAAGATCCACAGAAAGAAAGATGAAATGTTTTGCTCCCGGGGCAGATGCTTGTCATACTTTTAAGACATTTTGACAATGTGATTTAGACACATTAATCACCGGTTTGTCCGTTTCCATTGCATCCTGCCACACCATTATATAGATAAGATAGAGAGCATACCAAATGCAAGTAGCACTCCAGCTCTGTGTCACAAGACTTACAGTTAAGATCCAGGACACTTGAGTAGCAAAAGAAAACAGAAAATATCATAAGAACATTGCTCAATGATATTCCTCCGTCTGCTTGGGTAACAGTCACTCACTTGCTGTGCTTCAATCCTATTCGAGATAATGACCCATGTTTTATTCATTTATGTGTGTACAGTGTGCTCCTGTGTCTTACACAATTTCTGCATGCCCACAGAACCTAATTCTTGCTGTCGAGATAATTTAACAGGAATAATAGTTGCCCAAGACCTAAAATGTTTTTTGTAAATGATCAGCCAGACTGCTACAAAATCACATTCCTCGCTCTCTTAACTACACATCATTATTATTAGTTTTACTGTAGTTACTGAATAATTCTTACAGTTACTGAGTAGTGTCTTTTAATATGAATTACTGAATAATAGGTTGGGATTTGAAGGGGTTGATGTTTACATCAGTAGCTTTACAACAGTAGCCAACAACAGGACTTCTTCATGTATGTTTATGTAGCACCTGGTCCTGGAGAAATGTTGTGTAATGTACTGCGTCAGCTATGTGTGGTTGAAATGACGCTTCTTGAACTTGAGGATACATAAATTAAAATGATCACACTCAGGATTGTCCAAAATATTTTATATGCTCACTTGCTACACACTATTGAATCTGATGTGTTTACATATATTGAAGATCAGAATGTAAACATGTCATGATGTCTATTCGGTTATACAAACTTTTATATGACATTTCAAATCAGCTGGCTGTGTATGTCATAGATACCGAACATGAGGTGTCAGTAGGTGGAGCTACGGTACAGTCATATGCTGTGAGGTGCCCTGTCTTGTTTGTAGTCCTTCATGTTTTGAATAGCCTCCTGTGAGGTGTGACAAGCATTTCAGAAGAGATATAGTGTCAATTTTGCATTCCTTTCAACTCCACTTCATATAAAAACTTTGATTTTGATACACTTTATTAATTCTGCAAGGGAAATTATTACCTCTGCATTTAACCCATCCAAAGTGAACACACACACACACACACACACACACACACACACACACACAC
>JAOUQZ010000028.1:7477882-7491493 GCA_028564935.1 Neosilurus hyrtlii
GTGTGTGTGTGTGTGTGTGTGTGTGTGTGTGTGTGTGTGTGTGTGTGTGTGTGTGTGTGTGTGTGTGTGTGTGAGCCACAAGACAACACATCATTACATGATGGATCAAGATTTCAGCTGGACAATTTCAGACAATCCTTTGTCTATGGTAATGCATCCAGACAGGTTTCTTGTTTTAGCAAAGTTCCTTTTAGACAACTGAACACACAGCCAACCAGCATTTGGACAGAAAATATTTTTTTCTAATGGAAAAATGTCACACCGCATCAATCATTTATTATATTCTTGGCTGGTTCATGAAATCAGAAAATTCTTTTTTGCTGCCATCTGAAGGCTTCAGCAGTCAACCATCAAGTCTCACATTATCTCCTTTGAGGAAGATATGGGATCATCCAAAAGTGACAGCTCTTTTCTCAGTCCCATCATGAGTGTTGGTGCTGAGGTGAAAAGGCATTAGATGATGTTAAAACACAGCACAGCTGTATGTGCCTGCACTTGATCCAAAGTACATGCATCAAGTCCTTACACATAGCTTTACTGGAAGAGTGGTGCATGTCTCACTTGGTAATTGGGTTGCTGATTTATGGACAGGCTACTGAATGCATTTTCCTACTTATCGAGAATGCTTGAGTCCATTTCTGGGCTATATACATGTCATACCTATTAAAGCCGGGTAATGGCTCTTAGCTGTTCAGGTGCTATACTTTTTTGGGTTGGCAAAGTAAGAATAATGGATGGAGAATTTTCATGCAACCTAATGTTCTTAACCAATCATAATGGTGCTTTTCTGAGCCTCAGGGTATGAAAAATAGAAGGTCAAATGTCGAGCCAAACACACATATGTCAGAGAAATCACCTAACAAGCTTAAATGCTGGGGCACAAATAAAACTGCAGGGCTTAAACCATGACACAAAGTAGATTGTGCACTGTCCTTATTGTCAGTTGCATCATGCCGCTTTAACCTTTGGTGGATGAATCACACTGAGTTGGAAATCTTCATCTCGAAATAATGCTTGCTGTTTTTGTTTTGTGCCATTGTGTATTCTAGGCATTTTATCACGTTTGACTTTAATGACTGGCAATGCACTTACACCACATTTTCCTAAATGAGAGATGATACTGATGTGAGCTGCACTGTCATTTCTCTGCCCTCAAATGCTATCTCTGAAATGAAAAGGAGCAGTATATCTCTAATAAGGCTCAGTCTTCAGCTGCCAGGTAAAACAGAAGCAGTGCCGTAACAGTGAACGTAATCTAGTCACTGGTGGTTCAGGCTGTCTGATTGGATCATCAGAGTCTTTATATGTCTATTTTTGTATTTTGGGGAAGTTTCTTTACTCTAAACCTAGCATGGATTCATGGAAAGCATTATTGAATTATACAGTACTGAGCTAGACAACAAAATATACTAACAGTAATGGTGGTGTTGTGCTTAGCACGTCTGCCTCACAGCAAGAAGGGCCTACGTTCGAGTTCTGGGCTCAGTCATTTCTGTGTGGGGTTTGCATGTTCTCCCCAGGCTTGCGTAGGTTTCCTCCAGTTACTCCGGTTTCCTTCCACAGTCCAAAGACATGCACATTAGGCTAAATGGCAGTACCAAATTGCTGCTAGGTGTGGATGTGAGTGTGAATGCCGTTAACCCTCAACTGCTCAGATGTATCAAAAATGATAAATGAAAATCGCTGGATAAAAGGAGTCTGCCAAATGCCATAAGTGTGAATGGTTGTATGTGTGTTGGCCCTTAGGTGTGGGTGTGAGTGTGAATGGTTGTATGTGGAAATAGTTGTATGTGTACCTGCCTAAGTCCAGTGTAGGCTGAGATAGGCTTCAGCCTCTCTGTGACCCTAACAGGAGTAAGCAGTGTGCCAAAAAAAGAGTGAGTGTGATGAGTAATATATATTGTCAGAGTGCACGAAGTGAATTTTAAAGACAGCAGACAGAAACACCTAGAGAAGATGGAGCCAATTAAGCATGTAAAGTCATAGTAACTAAAGGTCAATCACTGCTCAAAGGGCATATGTGAGGTCTATTTTATTAATTTATTTATTGCTTTTTTAATGGTTTTAATATTTTCATAAATTCAAGGTGGTTAAATTAATAAAGGATGACAGATTGTCGTAGCCCATTCGCCTTACAGTAAGAAGGTCCGGGGTCCGATTTCCAGGCTCAGTGAGGGGCAGAGATTGCGTGGAGTTTTCATGTTCTTCCCGTGCTTGTGTGGGTTTCCTCTGGGGACTCTGGTTTCCTACCACAGTCAAAAATATGCACATTAGGCTAATTGGCTGTTCCGAATTGCCTTTAGGTGTGTGTGTGTGTGTGTGTGTGTATGTGGTTGTGTGTGTGAATGGCTGTGTATGTGTTGGCCGTGTGATGGACTGGTGAGCTGTCCAAGGTGTCAAGGTGTATCCTTTGCCCCGAGTCAGCTGAGATAGGCTCCAGCCTCCTCGAGCCCTTGTAGTAGTAGTTTGGTAAATGAATGAATGAATAAATGACATCATTAGTACATTAAAATTAAAGAAATACCTTAAAACAACTAGTTCAAGTTATTTAGTACTGACACTCCAACATAAAAAATATACCCAAGTTCAAACCAATTGTTTTGTCACACAAAAGTCTTGACAGCTTTAGGCAACAAAATTCTGATTAATCGCACAATGTCTTCATGGAATCATACAATTTCTCACATTATACCCTTTGATGTCAAACAGAATGAAAAAAACAATACAACAACAGAAAAAAACAAGCCATTTTTAAAGTTTTGATTTTTACCCAGTTGCTAAGGTACAGAGTGCAAATGGTAGTCTACACCAAGTAATGGCAGAAAGTAAAGTTGTTTTTCTTACCTCAAGCTATTACACTGCTGATTAGTATTGCTACAGTGTTATACAGATAGTGAGAGGTTAGTGCGGTCCTGGCATGAAATCGATTCATTATAAACTGCTCTTGCTTTGGGTATAAATGTCCTTACTTGCCGCACAGGTTTATCAGTCAGTTACTAAAGAAGCTTCTCTGCTTCGACAAAGTAGCCTATTGCAGCTGCTGAGAATTCTCCATTATAAATCATGGTTTGTTGAGGGTCTCAATCATTTCACGCTCAAGTTCTGTACTTGTGTTTGTGAGTGGAGTTTGCATGTTCTCCCCGTGCTTGTATGAGTTTCCTCCGGATACTTCGGTTTCCTCCCATAGTCCAAAAACATGCAAATTGACTGTTCCAAATGGCTATTAAGTGTGAATGTGAGTGTGGTTGATGTTTGTGTGAGTGCCCTGCAATGGTCTGGCGAGCTGTTCAGGGTACACCCTGTCTTTGTCCACTGGTGGCTGAGATGGCATCAGCCTCCCTGTGACCCTAGCAGGATTAAGCAGTTCCGCAAATAAATTCATTCATTCATTTATTTTCTGAAGCGCTTATTCCTAATCAGGGTCGTGGGGAGGCTGCCGCCCATCTCAGCCGACTCTGGGTGAGGTCAGTGTACACCCTGGACAGCTCGCCCAGCCAACGCAGAGCAGAAACACGCTGATAGCTATGCAGCCTACTCTTGACAAAAATCAGCAATGGTTCTATTACATGCCTCTCACCACAGACATTGAGAGACATGGCCGGCTAACACAGTTAGCTGCACTGGGGGGACAGCAGTGACAACCCGATGATAGTGGGGCTTGAACCTCCAATCTTGGGATCCAGCAAATAAATGAATGTACCAATTAAGTTTTGTTGGGTAGATTAAATTCTTCTTTATTTGGTTCTTACAGGAAAACATTACAGAAAGTATTTTTCTATTAACCTGAGACAGACAACAACTGAAATGCAGGGCTGCAGAGAGATTACTGTTTGTGCTGTTGTCAAAATGTAATGCCCACTGATGCCCATTTTCCCAGAGTGCAAATGTAGTATGGGTTTGATAGTGAAAAATATCAGCAGCACAAAAATCCAGGTTTAAAAATAAGTGACTATAAAGATGAATTAAGCTTTATGTTAATATACTGTACAATTTTATTCACTGCCCCAATGACAAAGCATGTAAGACCTCTGGCTGGTGTAGATTAGCGGCTGTCTCATATGGCAGAATGGATCCAGATTTTTTTCTGGATTGCGTCCATCAGTGGTGCTACCAGCTGAGGCGCCAAAAGCAAACATGCATTGAGTGAGTCAGGTTACGCATCAGAGTAATTATCTCCCAAAAAGTAGATTTACAAGGTGTGACTAAAAAGATCCATTGGGAAAGGCAGTTTGACAGGAAGCCAAGTGTCTAAAAAAAGCCAAATTTACGTCATGCTGAGAACACAATCTTGATAGTTTAATTGCTTTCTCATTCACAGTGAATCCAGATTGGTGGATCCACTGCCCAGTGAACACTGCATAAAGCAGTAGCACAACGTTGATGTGATGCCTGTCAGATGAAAGGCATTTCACATGCACATTTATATACTCATTCACACCTACCGGCATGATTTGGGAAGGTAGGTGGAAAACTGGAGAAACCAGAGGAAACGAGGGAAACATTTGCACAGAAACAGTAATTCAACAAATAAACAGCAACTGTTTATTTGAGCTTGGAACTAATATCTGTCAAACACTGTTCTCTTTCTTGTTTTTTCAGACGGATAGAATCTCAGAGCATGGGTTGCAAAAGTATCTACTTGCTTTTAATGTCGTTTGGGTTGGTGAGTATGGAAAGATTTTACTCCTAGACTTGTCAGCATTGTGAATTCATATCCATTTGCATGATTTAGTTTGTATCAAAAGATGCAGTGGTCAGTTCCACAGTGTAAGGGGAGCTTGTATTTGTTGGTTCATGTACTATAAAATTAGTTGGGTGTATTATATCAGATTAACAATACAGTTAGAAGCAGAAAGCTCTGTAGGTGGGATGTCTCAGGATGGTAAAAAACAACTACAACTACAACAAAACCACACATAATCAGAATATCCGTCCTCTTTGGCTTTTCATCCACCTGTGGTGGGACATCATGACAGATAGAGAGACAAGGATTGAATCCCACTGTTCCGCTGACAAAAATCAATGTAATAGTTGGTTAGCATGGAATTTGGTCTGAGTGTTATTTTGTTATTTTTCTTTTTCAGGAAATTCCCCTGACCATCTCAAATTTTCAGTGTTGTCAATAAAGAATCATATCTCTTTCAAAGTGTTTTATTTCAGTTTGGGTTTGTATGTATAATACTTTGTTTTGTTTATAGTTATTTTTATTTTATAATTTATGTATATTTAACTGAGAAATTTATTACCATTCAATAATATACAGTTTTACAAAACGTAGGTATATTCTGTTTTTCTCTAGTTTCAGTTTCTAACCGTACTTTATTATAGAACAGATGTGATAATATTGTAATAGGAGACAAATCCATCGTATATATTCATAGAGCTTTGTTCTTTTCCCAAATATGTGCTATTTTCTAAGTGAATTTCTAAAAATTATTACCAGCCATATAAGAAATTTCTGAGACATCTTATAAAAAAGGAAATGAAAAAAGCCAATCAAGCAACTAATATTATTTCAAAACTCCAATTTTCATGAACTGAATAGAGACGACTCAGAAATAATTGATTGTTAATATAATAAAATATTTCCATGCCTTGTTGTACCTACATTTTTAAATGAGGTGTTTACAGTGAAGCTCTGTGTAAAATCATCCGTTTTGGATTGGCAGAGAGGTGGCCATTTTTACAAATGTATTTTTTGATGGCTAATGTTACTTTTATGATAGAGTAGTGTCATTTTAACTTCTGTACAAAGTTTAATGCTTGTTTCACCATTTCTTTACTATTTTTGTAACTACATGGGACAGCAATTACTCTTTCTTTAAGTTAACCACTACATTTCAAAATATATAAATAAATGAATAATTTTGCATACTTTCCACTTTGCAAATCTGTCCCTGGCAAGAGATTAATTTAATGTATTTCAGTGCTAATTACTTCAATTTATTCAGAAATATGATTTGAACAATTATGAAGTAAAATCACTTCATATACAAACTCTCCTCTCTGCTGCCGTAAGATAGATGGTGTAGTAAGCAGTTCTCATATGCAACATGTAACACCCAGTTGACATAATAAGTTCTTTTATATTGGGACAGTGGTGTAAAGCAGTCTGACAGGAGAGGAAGCACTTCCCCAAAATGTCAAGTGCTTTTCCTCACCCTCTTTTACGCTTTCACTCATGATCACTGTGCTTTTACACAGCCTGCGTTTAATTCAGATGCTCCACATACCTTTTGTCATTTATCTACCATTATTTACTCTTATATGACTGTCTCTCTGTTTGTCCATCCATCCATCATTCTGTTCATCAGTTTGACTGTCTGTTAGTGTATCTATCTATCTATCTATCTGTCTATCTATCTATCTATCTATCTACCTATCTATTTATCTATCTATCTATCTATATCTGTTTATCTGTCTGTCTTTCTCTATGCCTGTTATATGTTATAGAATTAACTGTTCCATATCAGAAAACTACTAATTAATTCCACCAAGGAGGTCATGTTTTTGCCGATGTTGGTTTGTTTGTTTGTTTGTCTGTCTGTCAGCAACATAACTCAAAAACTTATCAACAGATTTTGATGAAATTTTCAGGATGTGTCAGAAATGATACAAGGAACAATTGATTAAATTTTGGCAGTTTTCCAGATTATTGTCTGGGTGCAGGGAATTACTGTGTCCGGACCATACCAGAGCGTAACTTCCAGGCTTGTGTTGGACAGTATAATCTCATTCCTTTACCTTTCTCTACAACTTTACCAATTATTAATACCTCCTCATCCGAGCACAAGGTCTCTTATTCAATGCACGCCCTATACACAATGCAATCATATAAATGGTTGCAGGTTTGTATTGTAGGGCTCAAATAATAAACAAATGTTGCATTTATAAAAATGCTGCATTTCTTACAAACCCATATGGGGTACTGAACAGCCTTGGCGGAGGTCTGCGCTCTCCGATTGCTTTTCTAGTTTTAAATGTTTAAGTTTGCATGTTTTTGCAAATGTGAAATTTAAACATGTGTGACACTTTTTCTTTCCTTCTTTCTTTCTTTCTTCCTTCCTTTCTAAAGGGGCCCTTACACGTCACAGGCATGTTAAATAAACTTGAAGTACACTGTTATGTCATTTTATTAATTTTCCATTTGCCAAACTGTTTACTAGGGTTGGGAGGTGGTTGAAACCTATCTGAGCCAACACTGGGCGAAGACAGGGTACACCTTGAACAATATACCAACACACACAACCATTTACACTCACACCCAGGTCCAAGCCAATTAGCCTAATGTGCACTATGGACTGTGTGAGGAAACTGAAGTACACAGGAGAAATTCACACAAGCATGAGGAGAACATGCAGACTCCACACAGAAACGGCAGCGCCCAGGACTCAAACCCAAGACCTTCTTGCTGTGAGGCGAATGTGCTAACCACTGTGCCACCATGGGACCTCAGTGTTATCGCTTGAAAATAAAATGGAATTGGCCATGATGTTTTTTTTATAATGATTTTCCTACTCCTGTGTGTGAATGTCAATAAACCCTGCACTGGGCACAATTATATTAGTAAACATAGCCATTATGAGGCAAACGAGAATGCAGAACACTTGGTCTCAGACTACGGTAGTTATCGCACATGTGCAAGATCCTTCCTTTGGTCATGCAGTCTTGTTATTGTTATCATAAACAGACACAGAACTAAAACGTGATGTAAAACACGTGAATAAAAGGCACCAGGAAAGTTTTGTATTCACCCAAAATGAACTGAAAATGAATGATAAAACACATTGGATATTCACTGTTCATTTTTAGGGCATGATTGAGTTGTACTGTAATATGTAGTATGTTATTACCTCTGGTGTAATAACATATTAGATATTACTACTTAAACATGCCTAAAAGGTTGCTCTGATAAACCAGAAAACAGTTTTCACACCTTTAACAGTGCTACAGCAGCTCTACTCTCTCTCTCTCTCTCAGCTTTTATAAATATCTCTCAGACTGTGTTTTAATCAGACTAATGGAAAAATAAATTGAAATATTTTTCACCCACTATATTCCCAAAGAAATTACACTGCACCCGTAATGGTGTGCTTGTGTTTCTCATAGATGTATTTCTGGTTTGTTTTTTATTATCATTTAACAGAAGAACAGCTGTCCAAATGCTGGTTAGCTCAGAAGTGGCCTTGGCATTGTTATGACATTTTAATTATTGACTTTGGCAGTTGAGATGCTGCTTAGAAACCTAAAAGCTGCTGGTAGGTATGCATATTAAGGTCTTACAATGAAATGGTGTGATACATGACGAATGATGCGATAAAATGTTCATATGCACCATAAATTGCAAATTACAAAAAATAAATAAATAAATAAAAGATTTTTGGTCAAAATAGCAGAAAATGTAAGGTAAGTGGTCTGTTTGCAGGCGTTTGACCTTTCCACTGTGCAGATGTGCTCAAGTGGATATGATGTGCTTTAGTATTGAGAGGTGAGGTGGCTCTTTGAGCTGACATGAGTGGTGGCCTGGTGGTCGTATGTATGACGTCATTTACTTCAATGTTTGGAGTGACATCATATGTACGGCTGCTAAACTGCTACATGGGACATCAGAAAAACTCTCATAATATTTTATTTTGAAGTGTTAAAAATGTCAAGATCAGGATTTGTCAGGTAAGAAAGAACTGGAGGGCTTTCTTTGTATTGCAATACAATATTCATGTGGGTAATACAGTTTGACTTCATTTACATGTGATGATTAAGAAGACAAGCAGGTTGCTTCTGAATTACTGCTCATGTTTCTTCAGAATTATAAGTGTGATTACTCATGCCAGATGTTGCTACTACAGATGCTATCTGAAGCATTGCTGAAGAAAGTTCAGAAAAAGCTTGGGCTTGATCTCAACCACTCTAAACTGCATTGATGACACTAACGGTGCTCTTGCATTTATGAGCCATTCCTATCTTCACAAGCACACTTTACCACGCTTTACAAGATCTGAAGGGCTTTCAAAGTATGAAATTGCTTACAGGCAGAAAATTAAAATTCAACATTTCAACATCCTCTAATGCTCACAGTGGCGAAAAATTAACATTTGGTCATACCAAAGCAAATCTATAACTTGCTCTTGTTGTAATTTCCATCTCAGGTTGAGCATAAGCCAGTATGCTATCTGTCATGTCACTTTTGACTCATGGTGATACAGTATATCAGCTGTGCATCTCTTTTTACAGTGGATCACTACTGTGGGTGGAACAGAACCTAAAGCCCAACCAACCACAGACTTTTCTCTCGAGCCTGCTATGGGGGTGATGGAGGGGGAGCGCCAGATCATGACTGAATCTCAGTATAAATGTCTGGAGCTGTTGAGCAGAGATGGGATACGCAATAAAACAGGTAGACAAAAAAAAAGTTGGACTCAAATTAAGTGCATATGTATGGCAGCCTTCACATGGTGAAATATTTGACACTCATATAAAACTTTTATCACACCACTGGATTAAAGCCTGATGCTCAGTGTTTATGGAAATCACACTATACTTACCATGTTTTTATAGACCTTCATGCAGACTGACAAAAAATTGCTACCCAATGTTTTGGCTATGTACATGACATTATTTTTTTAATTTTGCCCAAATTTACCTGCCGCATTTTCCTTTACTTCAGCATGAACTCCACTTCCCAGAATTCCCCATGGCCTCAAAATACAGCCAGTCTGCACCTCCCATTCACTTTGCCATTCCCCATTCCCTTGTTGTTTATCACATCTGTTACTTGTTTTATGCATGCAGTATGATATTAAGTTCCTCTGTTTCCGGTTTACTTAGTGGAGTAATTCAGTAAAGCCAGTTCTGTCTAGCCAAGCTTTTCGGACCTCTGTAAATTATCGAGATTTTTGATCTAGTCTAGCATCTGATATATCTGTTTGCTGCACTACTGAACATTCTTTGCTTGACCTTAATGATTTGGATTTGTTTGCCTGGAAGATCATTTATCCTAAACTGTTTTATATGCACATGAATCCTGCCTCACCTGAGCCTCTATGCCTGATATTTTCCTTTTAAGGATGATAAAATCTTTTGTTAATTTTTTACATTCTATTTTACATGAATGATCTTTCCACTGATGAAGACGCCATGCATTTGTGCATTTAATGACATCTAATGGACTATTGATGGAACTGTAAATTGTTCAGAAATCAAAGAAATATATGGCACATTTTCATGCTGTAAATTGTTATATTCTCCTGAGACTCAAAAATTTATTTTGTGTATCTTCTCATTTCTTCACACTTCTGTCCCTCTCCCCCCAACAACTACTGAACTTGATCAATGTCTTCAAACAAGAAGTTTGGGAAAAGAGTAGTACCCAATGGCACTCATACGAGGATCTTACAAGGACATACATATAATATTGTTGGGGAAAAATATTATGTCTTCATAAGAGGACATTGCGGTCTCAAGAGGATATAACAGTTCAGCCTACAGCAATCCATTCTTCATTCATCTTCAGTAACTACTTTATGGTGGTCATGGTCACAGTGGATCTAGAGATTTATGGAGGAAATGTAGAAACTAGGCAGGGAAACATGCATTGGACACCAGCTCACCACACCACACCATGCACACACTCATTCATTCTTTTAGTAATTGATTGATTGATTGATTGATTGCATGGCCAATGCGCTGGCTACCATGCTTGTCTGGGATGGTGGAAATACACACAAAATGGGAAGAACAAGCAAAATTGGAGCTGTGAAGTGACTGTGCTACCCATTGCACTCCAACTTCTAACTATGAAATAAGAAATAATAATAATAATAGTCCAGACACAAAATCTTCTCATTCCAGCATACTTGTACAGACTCGTGATTTGTCCAGGCCTGTACATCCTGGCAAAAAAGTTTTATATGTGAGTTTGCTCTAATATTTATGTCTTTTTGTTAAATTTATTTAAAATTCTTATTTTCTAGCTTTCCACTGTAGCCGGTTTTGGGATGGCTGGCTGTGCTGGGATGAAACTCCTGTTGGTGCTTATGCTTCTCAGAGCTGTCCAGACTACCCCAACTTTGACACCTCGGGTAAGTCTCGGGAAGCTATTATTGCACAGTCTATCTTGACATTTGAGCCATTAGGCAATAGGAAAATCGGTCTCAAGCAAATATCTAATTTTCAGAATATTTATTTTCACCATCAAACATGAACTGCAGCAATACCGCACTAGTTTTCGGCAAATTTTTTTCTTGTTTTGTTTTGCTTTGTTTCGTCTAAAGGTGTCTGGGAAAGCTCGAGTGGATTTTACTTGGAACCCCCAGAAAACAATTTATTAGCTGTTAGGGGATAGCAAAAAGCAGTTAAGGAACATCTTGATCTCTCTCGTAAAATGAAATCCCAAGAAAAAAAAAACCTGAAGGAAAAAGTTTGTCCAGACTGATCATTCCCGTGCACGGGGATGAGGAGTGGGTCTACAGTATAATCTTTTTTGCACTTGAAGATTCCACTGTATACGAGATTGAAGATTCCACAGATTGTACAATTCACAGGAGTTATATGAATGAAATGTTATTTCAACAGATCTGTTTTTAGACTACTAAGTAGGATTTAATTTATCTTACCATCACATTCATTTATTTATTTTCTGAATCGTTTAATTCTAATTAGGATCGTGAGGAGAACTGGGCGACTCTGGGTGAGGGCAAAGTACACCCTGGACAAATCACCAGGCCATTGCAGGGCAGAAACATACTGATGGCTATGCAGCCTACTCTTGACGGATATCAGCAATGGTTCTTTTACATGCCTCTCACCACAGACAATGAGAGACATGGACTGCATTTGATAACCCAGTTTGCTGCACTGGGGGGACAGCAGTGACAGAGCAGAGTCCCATTGATAGTGGGGCTTGAACCCCCGACCTTGGGATCAGTAATCCAGCACCTTACCACCAGGCCATAACTGCCCCATTCTTACCTTCTCAGTATTGCTTAGTTTGTTTTTTGACATAAACATTACAGCTTGGGCAGCACAGTGGCATAGTGGTTAGCACATCTGCCACACAGCAAGAAAGTCCTGGGTTCGAGTCGTGGGTTTTCTCTGGGTACTCCGGCTTCCTCCCAAAGTCCAAAGACATGTACCTTATGCTAATTAGATGTTCTGTATTTCACCTAAATGTTAATGTAAATGGATGTCCGTATTAGCTTTGCAATGGACTGGTCAGCTTTACAGAGTGTACCCTGCCTTCACCCAGAGTCGGCTGAAATAAGCTGCAGCCTCCCCGCCAACCATAAACGTAATTTAAAAATCTGTGTGTTTTTTTTTCACTTGCATTTACATTAACATTGTAGCTGATGTTGACTTGTTAAAATATATACAGGATGGTAAAGAGAAACTTGTTAAAATTATTTAAAATGGTCTCCTTCACTTTTCTGTTCTAATCTAGACTAGTGTATGGATTACTGTGATTTACAGTTACACACTGTGCTAATGTACTGATTGATCTTAAGGTACAGCACTGGCACAGTTACTGTTGCATGGCAGCTTGAGTAATTGCTTTTTATGTTTTTGATTTTTTTTTATGGCCTCACACAGAAAAAATAACCAAATATTGTGATGAATCTGGTAATTGGGCCCACAGCACATCTATAAATAATACCTGGTCTCAGTGTCTCAGCATCTCAAAGGAGAAAATAAAGGTAATTACAGTTCTGGCCATGTACCATTTACTTTGCATTAAAGTACTTTCATAAATAACAGAATTAAGTAGCCAATTTATTTACAGTTTCCTATGAGTGCATTTATCCTGTAGTCCAATTAGTTCTATTAGATATTTTCTCTTGACTGCTTTAATGGCATTTCCATAGAAAGGGTCTGCTTATGTTGAAATGGAGCCAGAGGCTGATACCACAGCAGAAAGCTTGGTCAGCCCTGTGGAAACTCAGAAAGCAGAGGAGAGGAAGAAAATCATTGATGGTCAATATAAATGCTTTGAGAAAATGAACAGAGACCCAGCGTATAACAAGTCAGGTAGGGGAGGATTCTTATTTTTAAAGAATTGTAATTCACAGCTAGTTTATGCTCTGGCAATTACTCATGCATTCCTCTGAGACAAAAAAAATTCTTATTAATTTTATTTATTTTAACTTTAGGTTTATACTGTAACCGGACATGGGATGGGTGGCTGTGTTGGGATGATACACCTGCAGGAACATACACATCTCAAAATTGCCCCAACTACTTCCCTGATTTTGACCCCACAGGTAAAAGACATAACAAACCAAGATCTCACAATTCATGGAAGCTACACAAAATTTCCCCCAAAGCAATGGTTTTGTGATCACGGCACAGTGGTGTAGGGGTTAGCACATTCACCTCACAGCAAGAAGGTCCTGGGCTTGGGCATTTCTGAGTAAAGTTTGCATGTTTTCCTGTGTTTGTGTGGGTTTCCACTGGGTACTACAGTTTTTCTCCCACAGTCCACATATTAGATTAATTGGCTGTTCCTAATTACCCATAGGTATAAATGTGAGTATATATATAAATAGTTTGTGTGTGTGTGTGTGTGTGTGTGTGTGTGTGTGTGTGTGTGTGTGTGTGTGTGTGTGTGTGTGTGTGTGT
>JAOUQZ010000028.1:7491907-7505471 GCA_028564935.1 Neosilurus hyrtlii
TGTGTGTGTGTGTGTGTGTGTGTGTGTGTGTGTGTGTGTGTGTGTGTGTGTGTGTGTGTGTGTGTGTGTGCGCATGCGTGTTGGCCATGTGATAGACTGAGATAGACTCCACGACCCTAGAAGGATTAAACATTTTGGCAATTAAATGTATGAATCAATTAGTGAAGTGTGTTTTACTTTTGAAACTTGAAGTTACATGAAGAAATACTCTAAAAAACTAGAACAAGTTAGGTGTGTTAAGGTTAGGTTAAAATAGGTGTATATGTGAGTATAAATGGGTGTGTGTTGGCCCTGTGATGGTCTGGCGAGCTGTTGAGCCTTTGCCCAGTGTCTGCTGAGATAAGCATCAGCGTCCCCACCACCCGAATAGTAGGATTAAGTAGTTCAGCAAATGAATGAATGAGAGAGTGAAAATATTATGGTTTCTGTTCTTGATGTTTGTTGTAAATATTCAAGAATATTATAATGCCTTAAAACGTCTCCAAAGAAAGTTTAAAATTTTGAATAAATATTTTATTTTCTTTTATTAGAAAAGGCCATAAAATACTGTGATGAGAATGGGAACTGGTTTCTGCATCCTGAGACAAATCGGACATGGTCCAACTATACCCTCTGCATTGCCTACACTAAGGACAAGTTAAAGGTAGGGATCCATGGCCTTGCTCTTGCATATCAAAATATTCAGTGAAGTCTAAAATGTCGATATAGCAGTCTGAGCAGTTTAGTCTGACACCTGATGGAAGAAAACACATTTGGTTACTTTTGAAGACTAATATTAGTGAAGGGTACACTATGTGTCTGATTAACTTTAACAGTTAACAGTGGAGACTGGAATAAACCAATTCTGGCATTGCATGCATTGTTAGGTTTTGTATTAAGCTACAAAAAATATCCTCGTCATATCTTGTGAATCTGTTGTGTTGTGTATTTTGCAGAATGCATATATTCTGTACTACATGGCAATTGTAGGTCATGCTATGTCCATTGCATCCCTCCTCATTTCTCTGGCGATATTCTTTTACTTCAGGTAAGATTCATTTTTTCCTTTCCAGTAGTATTGTAGAATCCACTTGGTTCATATCTGTCCTTATAGCAGTTGTAAGGCTATGATGTGGATTTTGGTTATGAACCCCTGTGAAGTACTTATTTATAAATTTATTGATGCAGCTGATAAGTGCATGTTAAATTATGTTTTGTACAATAATTGTGCTACAGTGATATGTTTTATAAAAGGACATATTCAAGAAAATGTTTTATTCATTTAATTTTCTTGGTTGCAAGCTGCTATAATGAGAATCTGCATGAGGCAATCAACATGATTTTTTCTTATGTGATTTTTTTTAAAGTAAGATATAATTTCTAGCATGTGCTTTTAATCATTTTCAGTGGGCCTGTCTTTAAGGTATTTTATTTCCTTTGTATACACATTTTTATGCCTCGTGTATAAATGGATTTCTTCTACCACTGATTGGCATCCAGTGAAAATGCACAAGTGCGCCATATGTGTTTCACTTACAGTTATATAAATCATGTGATCATGACTTTTTATTTAGTATATTTCCTCACCGGAGGCATGGAGGCATGCGAAACTGAACACAACGCTCTGGTTCAGAGCAGCATTGCAGAAGGTTCCTAAGACTGAAAAGAAACGCCAAGTTTAAATTATATTACAATGTAGAATAGTACTGAATGAATTTCACAAACTTAAAAGTGGCTTGCTTTAAGTGACAAGTTTTGCTGTTGTTTACAAGTATAAGCTTTTAAATTCATTAAAGTCTGGTACCCAAGCAGAAAGACATACTGTAACTTTTAAAATGGTCTGTAATGTGTCTGATTTGTTCTGATGTTAATGCTAAAAAAGTGGATTTTAGTCTTATTGGCTAAGATTTATTTAATTAATGAAGCTTTTCTCATCTCAGAGGAATTTTACTGGGACTTATTCTAATACCATTCATCATCAGAGCCCATTAACAGTGAAATAAAATGATGGATGAGTGTTTTCAGTACAGTAGATCAATGTTGTACTGAACTGCCATGTTTGTCTCTGTTTCTTTAATCCAGCCTACTCTGCTACCATGTCGTAAGATCCAAATTTAAGGTTACTTCACATCTGGAATAGTTCCGATAATAGCCATTTATATATATATATATATATATATCGTAAAGGTCTAAGAGCTTATACTGCAGTTGAATGGATTAAAAGTTCCTCCGTTCTCTCCAAGTCATTTGGTTCTACATTCAAAACCCTATTTCTTAGTTTCAGGATTTATTGCCTGCTAATCCTTAATATCCATTAGTTTTGCTGAGTGGTTTATAAGCCAAGTGACACCAAAAGTGTTATTGCAGGCTTTTAACAATGTTATTTCATGCTGACTTTGTTTCCCTCTACTTTGAAAGACAGTTAGTCAAGCAAACTCAATTTCGTGGGTTGTTTCACATGGTATAGTCAACAGAGAAACATACCAATTTCTCTCAATGATAAATGTATACTATTCTCAGTGTAAAGCTATTCAACTAAATTTATTTATTTTGCTTCTGTCATGTATTTTTATGTTTTAAAACACTGTTTGAAAATTCCATTTACCCATTAGGTTTTGCAAGCTTTTTTATTATTAATTCATTATTTAATACATTTTTTAAAACAGAAATAAACCCTATATAATTATATATAAAATTACTATAATATAATATATATAATATATATAATATAATACAATATAATATAATATAATATATTATATATAAAATTACTAATAAATTAAAATCTATAATCTATTACGAACCTCCTACCTTCACGGATATTACCTAAAATCACTTACAAATTGTTAATTAATTGTTCTTCAAATCGAAAAAGACAGCAAGCTCAGGCAAAGTTTTTCCAATTTCAAATGTCCAGTGTCTACGTCTGTGCCCACTTCAACCTCAGATTCCTACTCATGGCTGAAAGGTGTGGAACCTAATGTGGACTTATGTTTTTATATATTCTTTATTTCAAAGTTCAAGTTGTTGAGCATTCTGAAATGCTTCTCTGCTCACTTTGGTTGTAAAGATTGGTAATTTGTTCCAGTCGGGCTTTTGATCTCTTTCACTAACAAGCCACAGATCCAGCTTAGTTGGCACCAGCAAAAAGATCAACAAAAAAAAAAAAAAATCACAAATGAGTACTGTTTTTCCTCCTTTGGCCTGAATTCTTTGAGACATTGACTTCTCTAAAAATTAAAAAAAATTCTCCACCAAGCTGGTTTCAATTTCTTCGAATAGCAGTTGACAGATCAGCTTTGCAGGATGGAGCCTTGGCATGAACTAATTTTTTAAATTCCACTATAAATTTTCACTCGGATTACGATCTAGACTGTTTTCTAGTTATGTCATGGAGTTGATATGCCTTTCCTAAATAAAAGCTTGAACATTCCTTGCTTTACAGCAAGATGTATTATCTTTCTGGAAAATGACTTCATAATCTCCAACCTTTTTTAAATCGATTTAATGGGTAAAAGTGGCCACAGTTTCCATGTGCACCTCTGTCTCCCCTGGTCCTTTGCCCGACATGCAGCCCCATATCATAAATATTTTCTTCAGGCAGACATTGTTATATGTTTCATTAAAACAGATCCAGCCTAGTCTTCTTAGCCAGTGCAGTGTGAACATTACTTTGATCCAATCATCACACACTCCGTGTTTGTTTAGCCCACAGTAACCATGTGTTCTATTGTCTAGGTGTTAATGCAGGCTTTGCTTTGGCTTTTCGATATATGAATCCTATTTTATCTAGCCCATTTCTCACAATCAGAGACAAACATTCATTTGTTTAATTTAGCATTTTTTAGTTTTGAAACATTGCTTTGAGATTTTTTTTTTGACACATTAACGCGTTGAAGGAAATTTTTACATAAAAAAATACTTAAAAAAAACTGTTTTCTGTGTTTACTATTTATTTTCTAAACAAAATCGCACATTTCTAACCAGTCTTTTCTGGCAATGAGATCCAGATGTGGTGTTTACAGAGGAATGTGACATGATACCACAGCACAAGGGTTTTATTTTTACCCCTCCCTGCTCATTGCCAGAAAAGATTGGTTAGAAATGTGTGATTTTGTTTGGAAAATGAGTGCAGTTTTCCCTCAGGTATTCCCAGTCTTCCAAGAACAGTATTACACAAGGCAGCTGAATTTTGTGAAATTATGCATTTCATTATTTATTTGTTTGTTTGTTTGTTTGTTTTGAGTATTTTTGTTTTGGGCCCATATGGGTGAGGTCATGTGAACAGGATGACTTTGCTAATAGGTCAGATTTTTTACATCTTTAAAATATTGTTGCCATGTATCATTTGTATTTTTGGTTTGCTTACTGAACCTTACTGAGACAGTTGTTAATAAACTAAGCATCTGTATAACCTGAGATAGTTGATGCATTTGCCTTACAATTATGTTAATGTGTTTTTCACTGCCTGGATAATTACAGAGCAACACGCCTTATCTCTTAACAACAAGTGACATTCATTTTAATTCGACAGAAAAACAACCACTGTCTCTTTTTTCTTTTCTTTTTGTATGCAGCTATGTAAGTGTACACTATCCACATAGTAAATCAAATTTTTCTTTTTAGACATTAATTATTCCACTGTGGTATCCGTAATGGCATAAAATGAATCTGTTTGGTCACAAGGTGTTGAGTGAATTTCAGTAACATCAGTTTATACAGTAAACCAAAGATTTATAATAATAATAATAATAACAATATTAACAGTGATAATAATGACAATAACAACAACAACAACAACAACAATAATAATAATAGTAATTATAATGATATTAATGATAATAGCAACAATAATAATATTAATATTATACATTTGTATATTATCTTAGCATTTCTGTAGTAACAACAAACTACAAATAATTATGTGTCACATAATGTTATAGACTAGGTGCTTATTGAATAAAATAAAATAAAGAAATAGGAGTAAAACATCTATCATAATGTTTGGATATAAAGTGTTGGGTTAGGAAATCCAGTTTTATATAGTTCTTACTAATAAAATAAAATTATTTGCATAATTTTATATATATATATATATATATATATATATGTAACCCTGCGATGGTCTGGTGAGCCCCACTCAGCCAGGTCCAGGGTGTGCCCCACTCTCGCCTGGCTAAGATGGGCACCAGCCAGCCTATATATATATATATATACACACACACACATAAAATTACACAAATTTTTTTATTAAGTTGATATTTTATATATATATATATATATATGTATGTGTGTAATTTTAAGTGAACTTCATTGAGACTAATGCTTGTTAGCAGTTTTAAAAAATCTGTATGACATTTTATTTTGTAAAATTGAAGATATTTGGGTTGCATTTAGTAGAATCTTTATCCTAGAATATCTCCCACAGGACCATTTACATTTACGTTCTTATGATTTAATGCCACTTTGTGAAGAAGAGAGCACAGGTAGCTCCTGACAATCACATTATCCTAATAGGAGCCAGAATAGTCTTGCCAGGGCTTTGTGATTTATTCTTATGCTTACCGCTTCAATCCCTTCACCTTCTGTTTCCAGGGAAAAAAACAGTGCACATTTCTAGGGTCAGTTGCATTTCAAATAAATCCCTTTTTCAATAAATGCAAAAATAGAAATCATACTACTCAAATATGGTCCATGCATATGATAATCATGCAGCTTTTTTATCAAGGATAATTCATTTCACTTCAAGATTAAATAATCCTGAAATATTCACTGTAGGTTGTGTGTAGAACAGTATGTAAATAGTACAGCATATAACTCTGTGTCTGTACCTTTCCTTCAATTTTTAAACAAATTATTTTTTAGGTTTCTCATTGTTCTCTGTGAATTTCTGTTGCTAGGAGTCTAAGCTGCCAAAGGATCACATTGCACAAGAATCTGTTCTGCTCTTATGTGCTCAATTCAGCCTTCACGATAATCAACCTCACCTGTGTGGTCAACAACCCTAAAGTCGTGGATAGGAATCCGGTAAGAATATAAACACACCACAGATGTCAGCACCGCATAATCTGTAGTGAATGGATCAAGTGTATGACGTTTATCCAAGAGGTGTTAAATGTGCACGGTCACAAGGCTCTAGCTGGTTAAACTGTGTGTGTGTGTGTGTGTGTGTGTGTGTGTGTGTGTGTCCATGGAGTCTTACTGATCTAGGAATTTGTCTTGTGATTAAACACAGAGCTAAGTTCATTTAGGAGGCTGTGCTATTTATCCATGCAGTGACGATCACCCTCCTGGGCTTTTAACAAAACCACACATTGAGCTGCTTTATGCTACATGTGATGTAGAGAAAACAGGCAATGGGTGTGACTTGTGACTTTGTGTCCAGGAAAAAAGGAAGAATTACACAGAAAGAAAGAAAGAAGATAGAAAGATTTAAAAAAATACAAAGAAAGGGGGGATATAAATAAAATGAAACAGTAATGTAAACGAAGAAAGAAAGAAAGAGAATGAAAGATTGAGAGAGAAATGGAGAGTAGAAAAGAAATTAAGAAAAGAAGAAAGAAAGAAAGAAAAAGATTGAGAAAGAAAGGGGAAGTAGAAATGAATGAAAGAAAGAAAGAAAAAATTGAGAAACAAAGGAAGTAGAAAAGAAAGAAAGAAAGAAAACAAAAGATTCAGAGAGAAATGGGAAGTAGAAAAGAAAGAAAGAATGAAACAGAGAGAAATGGGAAGTAATAAAAAGAAGAAATAAAGAAGGTGAGAAGGAGGGAAGAGGAGATTGTAAGTAGGTGTAAATATAGTGCTGAATGTAACTTAGCAGGATTAAAGTCCACTGCGTTGTCATTATGATGTAACTGGAGCAGAGAACAAATGTGAGGTCAGAGCTTACATCATCCCAGTCTGGATTTAATTTCAGTTCTCCTACACACCCTGTCGAGTTCTTTCAGAGGAGGAGACTTCACATTTACTCCAGGTGGTAAACTGTGCAGTCAGCTTTCATTTCATTTGGTCCTCCGACTGCAGACAAGTCAGACTGAAGGCACGCAGCATTGCACACGAGATTTACTCAGACTTCAGCAGATTCAGAACTCTGCACTAAGTTTCATGATTATTGTGAACAAGATTTTAGTTTACAGAAGGGTTTTATTTAGTTGGAGCGCTCTGTTCAAGCTGTTTTACTTTATTTTTAATTATTTATTTATTTATTTATTTACTTACTTACTTACCTAACAGGATTTTTGTTTGTTAGCTCAACTTTAGGAGGCGTTTTCTAAGAATATCATCCAGAATCAGGGCGGGCATTGTACAAGCATGAGTCAGATTTTCATAAAACGTTTCGTAATGATTGACCTTGGTTCCAAAAAGAACCTGAAATATTAGATCCATATTCTACTCTGCTCTTGAGTTACAGACCCATAATGTCAACTTTTTTCAGGACAGACAATTTATTTCTCCCATTTTCAGTTATGAATAATTTCTACCTAGGAAAAATTACCAAGGTTATTTTTTCAAATTCAACTCTACACATATTCTGGAGGGTATTCAAGGTAAAACATCCTTGGTACCTTTTCATAGGTAGAAAAGCCTAAACATTTAAGAAAAATTTTAATTTAAATTTTAAAGCTCTGTACAGTGTGCTCCAGAATTATTGGCACCTTTGGTGAATATGAGCCAAACATTCCATGAAAAAAAAATCTTTTTTGTTTATCCTCATGGTCTTTTATTCAAAATATTAACAAAAATTAAACCTTTAATTGAAGTAACATAATTAAAAGAAACATTAAATTCTTATCATGAAACAAATATTTTTATCAAAAATATGTGTGCCACAATTACTGGCACCCATTGTTTGATATTTTGTGCAGCCTCCCTTTGCCAAGATAGAATCTCTGAGTCTTCTCTTATAATGCGTGATGAGGTTGGTGAACATGTGGCACGGGATCTGAGACCATTCCTCCATACAGAATCTCTCCAGATCCTTCAGATTCCGAGGTTGACGCTTGTGGACCCTCCTCTTCAGCTCATCCCACAGATTTTCTATGGGGTTTAGGTCGGGGGACTGTGATGGCAATGGCAAAGCCTTTATGCTGTGAACCATTTTTGTGTAGATTTTGAGGTGTGCTTCGGATCATTGTCCTGCTGGAAGGTCCAACCACGGCCCATTTTAAGCTTCCTGGCAAAGGCTGTTAGGTTTTCATTTAATACCTGGTGGTATTTGATGGAGTCCATGATACCATGTATCCTAAAAAGCTCTATTTTCGTCTCATCTGACCATATAACCCTAAAAAGCTTCAGTAACGTTTGGCAAATTGTAGGCGCTTTAGTTTGTTGCAACCCTCCCAAATAACTTGTGGTGATGTAGGTGGCGACTGATGGTAGTTTTGGAGACTTTCTGACCCCAAGACTCAACTACTCGACTTAACCTATAAACTCTCTTTCTGCAATTATTTAGGACTTACAGTTGGGGTTTAACCAACCGGACTACATGTTGGACTGTAATGAGGTTTTTCTTATATGGTTAGTATTATTATCGTTTCACACAAATGAGGATGGGTTTCCCTTTTGAGTCTGGTTCCTCTCAAGGTTTCTTCCTCGTGTCAACTGAGGGAGATTTTCCTTGCCACTGTCGCCGCGGGCTTGCTCATTAGGGATGTGTAGGGGGTGTTGAAAAAATTTTTAGATTCTTCCTTAAATTAATTTTACTATGTAAAGCTGCTTTGTGACAATGCCAATTGTAAAAAGCTCTATACAAATAAAACTGAATTGAATTGAATTGAACTACCCTCTGCAATTCTCCAGCTGTAATCCTTTCAGATTCTTTTGCCAGTCGAAACATCCTCCTCACGGTGCGTGGGGTCACTGAACACACACGTCCTCTTCCAGGCTGATTCTTTACATCTCCTGTCACTTTAAACTTCTTAATTATTGTCCTGATAGTGGAAACGGGTATGTTCAACTGTTTAGAAATGTTCTTATATCCATTTCCTGATTTGGGCAGCTCAACAACTTTTCATCACACATCGTCACTGTGTTCTCAGGTCTTTCCCATAGTGATGAATGACTAAAGATATTTGGCCTGTATCACCTCATATTTATACCCCAGTGAAACAGGAAGCTATAGTTGACCATATAAAAGCTCCTAATTAAACAGGTGAACTTAAACATTTTAAACATGACTGGATATATACTTCAGTTAGATTTTAATTATACAATTTTCTAGGGGTGCCAATAATTGTGGCAATATTTTTGGAGAAAAATATTTATTTATTGTCAATATTTTTTTTCCTTTCAGTAATTTTACTTCAATGAAAAGGTAAGATTTTTGTAAATATGTTGCGTGAAAGCCCAAGAGGATAAACAACAAAGACATTTTTTCATAGCCTATTTTGCTCATATTCACCAATAATACCAATAATTCTGGAGGGCACTGTATCTCCTACCTTTGAAATAGTACCACGGTTATACTATCTGGAACTGAATAACTTTTTATTCTCTTTCAAATAATTTATGTTTTTGTGGTACTTTTTCATAGGTGAGAGCTATTTGACATTAAAATTGCAATAAAACTTAAAATTGCCATAATTGCCTCCCTTGTATCTCACACCTATGAAAAGATATTCATCTGAAAATGTTTAAAAACTGAAGCTTAATATATTGTTTAGTGGGGAAAAATGTAAAACCTTGGTACTTTTTTTAAAGCTGAAAATGTTATGCTTTTGTTGGAGAGGGAGGGTTGTTGAAGGAATGGTGCACACAAGGTGTGGTTTGTCATGTTTATCATGATTATCACCAGTTGTTGGATGTTTATCATGAAGGTGACGATCTCATTGTAACTGACTCTCTGAGGTAGGTACAGCATCATTAATTCATGAATTTTACTTTTCCTTAATATGTGGGGCAAATCTTTACTCACAAGGATGCAAGTCTCTGCTTATAAGGATGTTTGCAATTTGCTTCTTTACTAAAGAACTTATTAAAAAAGTATTAGACAACTCATATGTATTTAAACTGCCATGTATTTGGTAATAACTGACAAAATTCAAACTATATATGGTTTTACTAGCACATTATTTAGCAGTTTGCCTAGCCTTAGCTCCTGTTTCTATCCAAAGTTAAAACTTAGGAAAATTCTCACATGTATCGATTTGTAATAAGCGTTACTACAGTAACCACAGTATTATCTGTCTGTATTCCGTACATGAACACAAACACAACTATAACTAGCAACAAAAATAATATGTATGTGATGCCAAAAGCAGTTAATTATGTCCAAATTTTTGAAACCAAAGACAAATATGTTTAGATCGCTCTTTTAAACAGTCTATGGGTCACATTTCACATGCTTTGCTTACCCTTCTTTCGGTCCTTTTTCATGTCTTTGTATTTTGCATTTATCACACTGATGTCTTTTTCTTCAAAATGAAATGGATCATGTCCTATGATTGTCAGTGGGATATATATTATATCTTCTGATGGTACAGTGTCACGATCCTGTCCAGTTGGCCAATCCCAGCTGCTATCCCCTTCTGTATGAAGGAATTTCATTTGGTAGTTTTAAGTTTTAAACATTTTCAGATTGATATCTCATCATGAGGTATGAGGTACAAGGGCAGTAATTATTGCAATTTGAGGGTTTTATTGCAATTTTAATGGCAAGTAGCTCTCAGCTATGAAAAAGTCCCAAAACAATGACTAAATTATTTGAAAGAGAATAAATATTTATATATTTATAAATATTATAATATATATAATAGGTAGGAAATTCAGGGTTTTACAATGGTATGGCATACATACTACCACAATTAACATGTGTTCAGTTGTGAGAGTGATGTGCATATAATATGTAATATTTAGCCATAGTTCTAGATCCCTCTCTTCCCCTGAGAGAGACTGTAGGCTGTATAACTCGAGGGGCACCATTCCACGGACAATACAGAATATCCAGGTTGCCTAAATCTGCATGATTTCATAGTTTAATCCGCACCTATTAAATTATAATTACGGATGTCTTCTCTATATATCTTCTTTCTATAAGGTCAGTGTGAGGGGCAGTCTTGCAGGTTGGTCATGGCTGACCTGCTACTTTTGGAAGCCTTAGCATGTCAGGCCCTGAAAAGAAAGTATGTTTCCAAACAGCATACAGATTAATTACAGAGATTTACAGATGAATGGTTGCTGTTATGGTTTAGATTGCCACGGCAGGTACTTATGCAGATCTGTGACTACAGTTGACACCGTATTTATAGCTCTTGTTATTCATTACCATGTTTTAATGTTAGCAGGTCCTTTACCTCCACTGGTCACACTACTTACAATGATTCCTTTTCCTCTTTGGATTGCTGAGAACAGAACTTCAGTTTCGGACCTTGTACACTTTCTTTTCCTATATCTTCATTGCCATCCTTCTGAATTAATCTTCCTGTCAGATTCCATGCGAGGTGTAGCCTTATATATTAGGATTAGGGCTTGATAGAGCTCATAAATGCGCGCACACTTACACACAGGCGCAGTTCATGATTTTTACATGGGCTGTTTTCACAATTTTGTGAAACATACGTTTGTTGAATCTAGTGTGGCTCACAGCACAGCGACTCATTCACTCACTCACTCACTCACTTGCCGAACTGTTTATTCCTTCTATGAGGGTCATGGGGAGGAATACACCCCGAACATTCATTCATCATTCATTTTCTAAGCCGCTTAATCCTAATTACGGTCGTGAGGAGACTGGCGCCCCTCTCAGCCAACTCTGGGCAAGGGCGGGGTACACCGTGGACAGCTCGCCAGGCCATCCCAGGGCCAACATACACACAACCATTCCCACTCACACCTAGGGGCATGTGCATGTTGTTGGACTGTCGGAGGAAACCCATGCAAGCACGGTGAGGACATACAAACTCCACACAGAAACTCCCCGAGCCCGGGAATCGAACCCAGACCTTCTTGCTGTGAAATGCTAATCACTATTTTCACCTTCCCAGTCCATTGCAGTGAAATTCGTACCAACGACACTGACACTAACATGTTTATGTATGAGGCCCAATCTTTCTCCATAGTATGTTTTTATGCTTTCACACATGAATGTTATTTACACTCACATTTTCCATCAAAAGTGCTTCTAGTAAGAATAACAAAATGAAATGGAAATGTTGTAAAATGCACTGTATAAGTACCTTGGTGATACGGCAGCTGTTTGGCAGCAGTGTGAGGTATAAGTGCTTGTATGAATGCCATCCAACTGACATGTTTTAGTTGTTTTATGCAAAACAGAGAGCTTTATTTAAGATAAAATGTATTTCATTTCACAAAAACGTCAAAAATAAGAACTGAAAGCTGTCAGAAAAACAATGCTCCTGCAGGTTTAGTAATACAATTTGGGTAAATATCTTCTGTATATAAAAAGATGTTTTTCCTTCTTTCTTGATGTTGTTGTAGGTTGGTTGTAAGGTGCTACAATTCTTCCACATGTACATACTGGGCTGCAATTATTTCTGGATGCTGTGTGAGGGCATCTATCTGCACACTCTTATCGTGGTGGCAGTTTTCGCTGAGGAGCAACACCTTCATTGGTATTATCTCCTGGGCTGGGGTGAGTTGCAGCCTGAAAAATATTTTTCACAAAAATCCAAACACAAATCCTGCCTCTGTGAAGTCTCCTTCTTAATCTGATTATTATCCCGGGGTAGGCTTAAGGGAAATCAGGGCAACATACACACAAAACAGAACGAGTAAGCAAAATGTACTCTGGGTTGCACTGTTCATTCTTAATAGAGTTGATTTTCACTAGTAACTCAAACAGCTCAAGAGGTGTATTTTCTATAGCCAAAGCAAAAACTCATTCACTCACTCATTGGCCGAACCACTTAATCCTATTATGGTCACAGGGTGGCCGACGCCTATCTCAGCAGATACTAGTCAAAGGCCGGGTACATCCTGAACAGCTCGCCAGACCATCACAGGGCAACACACACAACCATTCACACTCTCACCTAGGGTCAATTTATAACAGCCAGTTAGCCTAATGTGCATGCTATGGGAGGAAACTGAAGTATTCGGAGGAAACCCAAGCAGGCACAGGGGAGAACATGCAAACTCCTTGCAAACAACATGCAAACGGACTTGAACCCAGGACCTTTTTGCTGTGAGGCAGACGCCCAAAGCAAAAACTGATTCCAGACATTATAAGCAGCATCAAAGAATGTGTCTATCTTTGACAGTTAACAACCAGACACAAATTATATGTTTTCAGGCATCATTGTTAACTGTAGAATTAGACAAGTACAAAATATATGCTAGAAATCTTCACATTATGTTACACTGTTATCTTAGTTGAATAGTGTGTAATGACAGAATAATTTAAAGAATGACTTTCATATTCCTGTACATGAAACTTCAACCTATTCTTAAACATTTAGGTGTCTGAATGTCTATGATTTGTTTGAGACAACATCTGTTAAATATTTTTTAAATATTAAATATTCTTTTAAATATTTTTTAAACAGCTGTAAAATATTTAATAGTAATATGTGTTCAGGTATTAATTAGCAGTATATATCTTGCTGACCAATAGCAGACCAATTCGATC
>JAOUQZ010000028.1:7545170-7567744 GCA_028564935.1 Neosilurus hyrtlii
ATATATATATATATATATATATATATCTATATATATATATATAAATATACACACACACACTCACACACACCCACACACACACCGTACACTCCATTATACACAATCCACTCAGGGTTAGAGGTGGAATGATTTGACCAAAATATAATGTCACCATAGTTTTAGACATTTCTACCATTCAAGATACTGTACACATCACCATATATGGGCTTTAAAGGAACCCTGCACCGAGCTCTGACTCGTCATCACTGCACATGATAATAATCTTCACTAAACACAGATCTGCTCTTCACCCTGAACACACCCGGTGGTGCTGTACTGCTGTGTATTCATTCATTCATTTATTTATTTTATTTAACACCCCACCCCCCCTTTTGGATTTTACTCGCATCCAATTCCCACCCATCAAGTGTTGCCTTCCCTATCACACGACCAGCACCAACCAGAGAAGGACGTAAACATGCACATGCCCCCTCCATGACAGCTGCCTTTTTTCGAACTGCTGCACATGCGTATCTGGGGGCGGTTTAACACACTCGGAGGAAAGGCGCTATCCACCTCCTCATACGAATGAGCTCACAGACGCCCATGATTGGCTGGTGATCGCTGTGAGTGACAGGAAAGTAAGTGCATGCCATCCCTCCCTCCCGTGAGAGCTCGGCCAATCAGCTCCCATGGACTCCCGGTCACGGATGGCTGTGGCATCAATCCAGATTGGAACCTATGCGGTGCGGGTTGATTGTCACGCACCTGGTCGATGCGCCACTCAGGAGCCCCTGCTGGGTATTTATTCAGAACCCCTTATCACTGACCTGGTATGACGGTACTTGAGAAGTCATGTAGGGAGACAGCGACGACGGTGCAATCATCCTGTTCGGAGCGATGCTATACGGAGATGAATAAAACCTGCCAATCACAGAAACCATTAAAATATCAAATCTGTAACAATCGTTCATTCATTTATCCATTTACCAAACCGCTTAATAGTATTAGAGTCGCGGGAAGGTCAAGCCTATCTCAGCCAACTCTAAAAGAAGGCGGGGTACACCCTGACCAGCTCGCCAGTCCATTGGAGGGCAACACCCCCCCCACCCCCCAAACACACACAACCATTCACACTCACACACACACCTATGGGCAGAGAAAAGCCACGCAAACATGAGGAGAACATGCAAACTCCTCATAGAAACACCCTCGCCGAGCCCAGGACTCAAACCCAGAACCTTCTTTCTGTGAGGCGGACATGCTAACCGCTACACCGCCATGCCATTTCCTTTTCAAAAAACTATGAACGCCTCCATGGTTCGGTGTTTCAGGCATGTCCGACCAGGAAGAGACCGCGGGGGCAACCCTGAACACAGTGGAAGGACTACATCTCTCAGCTGGCCTGGGAACGGCTCGGTATCCCCCCGGAAGAACTGGAGGAAGTGGCTGGGGAGAGGGACATCTGGACCTCAGTGCTTAGGCTGCTGCCCCTGTGACCCGACCCCAGATCAGATGAAGATCATGATAGAAAATAAATATGGTTTTGAAGTGTATTGCAGTACTAATCGTGGCCACTAGGTGTCATTCATTCATTTTCTGAACCGCTTAATCCTAATTAGGGTTGCGGGGAGGCCGACGCCAAACCTCAGCCAACTGGGCGAGGACAGAGTCCATGGACAGCTCACCACATGCTGACGGCTATGCAGCTACTCTTTAGGAAAATCAGCAATGGTTCTTTTACTTTCCTCTCACCACAGACTGTGAGAGACACGGCCGGCCTTTGATAACCCGGTTAGCTGCAGTGGGAGGCCACTAGGTGTCATAAACATCAAATGCTTTACAAGAAACAGTGGCATGAAAACATTACACAGTATTATTACTTATATTAAGTAAATAAAGCTGGTTTTCTTTATCGATTTTTATTTTAAATAATATTGCCAGGTGACTCACCCATTCTGTAAGGCTGTTGGGTCGTATGTTAGCGTCATTCCTCCCTGAAATTACAAAAACAAAACAGATTTAAAATTTTATTCAATTCTCTATTCAAAATTAAATCTTTCCTTTTTTAGAGTCCAAACCTCCACCAAGGTGACACACATATAAACACACACAATCTCATAACCTCCCTCCAAAGTGGAGCTAATAAAGCATGATGTTTTACTCATTATCAAACCGTACCATATTATAGAATATATATACACATATATATATACAGTAACTTCTATACTGCATTCTATACTATACTACATTGTGTAATATATATATATCATAGGATAGAGTACATGGAGTGAATAGGATACAGTACTACATATTGTACACACTATACGATACTACAGACTGTAAAACATGGACAGTAAATTAAATTAAATATTTATTGTTATCAGAATATTAAATGTTTATTTGGTTAAAGTCATCAGTGAGTTTTGTTTTTAGTACTATTAGAACAATAAGAATTAATGAACTTAATAATAATAATCATCCTTACTGTGTCAGTGTCTCGGACCCAGGGCCGTCCGTTCTGCGGGTATTTTCCCTGATTCTGTCTCTTCTTCTGTCCTCCGTCAGCAAACTTACATAACAACGGCTCCGTCGGCACTAAATTATAAAACAGAATGAGTTCAAACTCCTCGACCTGAAAACAAAGATTCACTTCTACAAAAATAATCTCTCAGTCTTCACTCAATAAATGTGTAGAGAAAATAAAATCAGAGAGGGGGAGAGAGAGAGAGAGAGAGAGAGAGAGAGAGAGGGAGGGAGGGAGAGAGTGACAGAGAGAGAGAGAGAGAGCAAACGAGAGAGAGTGAGTCAGATAGAAAAAGCGAGAAAGAGAGCGAGAGCGAGAGAGAGAGAGAGAGGGAGGGAGGGAGAGAGTGACAGAGAGAGAGCAAACGAGAGAGAGTGAGAGATCGAAAAAGCGAGAGAGCAAGACAGAGAGACAGAGGGAGGGAGGGAGAGAGTGACAGAGAGAGAGCAAACGAGAGAGTAAGAGATCGAAAAAGCGAGAGAGAGCGAGACAGAGAGAGAGAGAGAGAGAGAGAGAGAGAGAGAGAGAGAGAGAGAGAGAGAGAGAGAGAGAGAGATCAATTACTCGGCTGTACAGTATTGACAGCAAACACCTCACAGTGGTTTCAAACCACCTCACAGTTATGGTGAAACATCACTGTACTACACACATCAGTCCCAAATCATATCCCCCAAAGGTGTTCAGATGGGATACCATCTGGCAATATAAAGGTGACACATCCCTCCATTACTTTCCATTAATTTGTGTCCTCTGTGTCATATGCATTCTTTTATTCCTTTATTCATTATTTTAATGTTTATTCTGCTCAGTGCCAAGAGGAAACTGGAGAACAATCCCAGCTGATTCTGGTCAATGGGTAAGGTACTCCCTGAACTGCTCAGCTGTCCATTATGCAGCCAACACAGACAAACAACCAATCACACTCATTCACACCTAGTGGCAAGCCATAACATCCAACTAGCCTAATGTGCATATCTTCTGACTGTGGGAAGAAACCAGAACACCCAGAGGAAATCCATGCAAGCATGCGGAAAACATGGAAACTCCACGCAGAAACTGCGGCTCAAACCCAGGACCTTCTTGCTCTGAGGCAAGCAGTGTAAAAAGATGAACTGGTGGAAATAATTTGTTTTTCTTGCCTCAGGCCCAAAATCATTAGAATGCAGTACATGCTGTGATCTGAATTAGCTGCTTGGCATACAGAACCAAAATGTTCCAGAAGCATGTGGTTCTCAGTCACAGTTAAGATAAATTAAATGATCGGTTCTATGCCTTCTAAAACAGATGGTTTTAAAACAACGTCAGCATTAAGTGTAGCTGTCCAAAAAACACAGGACTGAAAAGGTGTCTCTTTGATCATGGCTGAGTGGGAGTAAGAGATAAGGCTCTGGCAGGAAACACAAAACACTGAAGACACTGGAGCCAGCGGAATGTCTGATGTATGTACATAAGTATTTTTTTTTACAAGTATAATACTTGTAATAACAATAAAGTAATTTTTTCAAGTAGTTTTGAATTTGTACACTTAGATGCGACACTTTGCAGGGCCGTTAAAAAGCCACAAAAATGCTTCGCCATTTTCCACAAAATATTGTTTAGTAACTCTATAGCAACTCTACAGGAAGAAGAAAAGCTTGGACATGGGTCAATTTTATTCTTCTTGTCAATTTAATACTTAATAGTTGTAATATAAAAAAAATCAAGAAAATAATGTAAGTTGCTCTGGATAAGGATATTACACTTACATTACATTTACGGCATTTGGCAGTCAACCTTATCCAGAGCGACTTACAATTTTTTTTAATACTACTGAGCAATTTAAGGTTAAGGTCCTTGCTCAAGGGCCCAACACTGGCAGATTGGTGGTAGTGAGGCTTGAACCCCCAGCCTTTGAGTTTGAGCTTCCATCGCCAAATGCTACACAGCAAAATGGCCAGTGTTAAATTAACACCTAGAGTGTTGAATTAGCACCCCACAGTGTTTATATATGTACAATTGGACTCAAATGAACACTCTGAGTGTTAATTTAACACTAGGGATTTTACTGTGTATAAATGTAAATGTAAGGAATTTCTTAGATCTAGTTGCAACCAAATATACACTCAGAGAGGATTCAAATGTGTGAGATTTGATGGGGAGAAAAAGTCTCAGGAAGATTTCATTAACTGTGTGTCTCTTGTTGTCTCCTTAAACATTGCAAAAGACAACTTAACCTGATGTCAACCAAGGACAAGATAGTGAGAATGATTTTTCACTTGTTCCTAAAACGTGTGCTGCTGTGACGTCTTGTCATGTCATGTCATTTCATGTCATGTCATGTAGCTGTTACAAAGATGACATCAGAAAGAGTGGTATAACAGGAGCTACAGCTAGCTGGGTTTAAAAAGGACAAATAATAATTTTGTACCTTGTCCTGTTGTTTGACAGCATGTTGTGGCACCACAGAGGCATATTTCAATTAAACACGTGCACCTCAAGATTGGGTGGCTCATATCTAAGATAGTTTGCTAAAAGTTTGAGTATTGAAGAGCATTCAATGATCAGGCTGTATATGAAGGCATTGAGTCATGTACTGATTAAATGTTTGCAATGATTTCTGTCTTCTGCGTTGCCTTCCTATTTTTAGTTTCTGCCAACTGTGTATTTTTTTAATGTGATACCTCACATAATACTGTGCACTGGCTGGTCTTTACAAGAACAGTAGTAGAAAACCCCAAAGGGAGGAATCAGTATGTTGACATGTATTTATTTTCAATAGTACAATTTATTCCAGAGGGAATTATTTCATCTTGGACTTATCAAAAGTTTGCTCATATCAGTCGCTTGGCAACGTTGTGACATATGCTGCCTTCAAGGCCTGTCTCCAATCTTCTGAATAAATGCATCTATAAGGGCAGGTAATATAAATGAAGGTACCAGGGCTAGGCTTTTCAGAGAAAAAACAAGGTGTGAGGTTTGATTTCTTGCATCCACAACAGAAAATTCACTACAGATAAATGTTTAAAAAAAAAAAAAAACAATAAAAGAAATAAATAACTATTTCCCCCCAATTTCTCATGCCCAGTCCCCCCATATAGCTATAGAACAGTTTTTTCTTTTTGAGATCCTTTATTAATCACTAAGCAGAAATTAGGCTCTGCATTTAACCCATTCAAAGCACAGATGAGTGATCAGTGAGCATGCACACACACACACACACACACACACACACACACAAACCTGTATAGCAGTGGGCAGCCACACTGCAGCATCTGAGGAGCAGCTGGAGGTTAGATGCTTTTCTCAAGGGCACTTCAGCCATGGATGTAGAGGAGGGAATAAAACACTGTTCATTCACTCTCCTGGTCCTATTCCCAGCTGGACCTGGGAATTAAACCGGTGACCTTACACTCTAAAAAGTGTTACATGCAGTTGTTCATTTGGTTTATTATATTATTCAATGGTTTACTACCATTCATTTTGCATTTACAGACATCAAGTTTGATTTGTACAGAACTAAATATACGTCCAAAGGACCAAAAAAAAAAAAAGTTTTTGATTTCCTTCAAAGTATTATTTTTTCTTTATGTCCTGCAGGTAATACATTTGATTTGAGTCAAATGTGACTTGCGCATGCACATTGAAAACTGCAGTCAGTACATCGCAGCATTTGACATCGTCGGACATCGTCTTTAATGAAACTTAAGTAAAGCAGTTGCTAATAATTAAAGTTTTAGTGTTTGGTGTTGTTAAAATTGCAAGGAATAACCCAATTTAAGATGACTAGCAAGCTAACATTAGCGGTAGCTAGCAAGCAAGCTTAAATGGGACGTTAGTCGGCATGAATTTAGCTGGCAGTAGCTGATACCTACCCAGCATTTACCGGTAACTTTATGTTTATAACATGTTTTTACAAGTATCGTCCGCGGCTCCAGCGCTTCACTGTTTTTTTTTTTCTTTGTGTTACTGCTGCTGAGAGAGAGAGAGAAATGGAGACGTGCTAGCACTTGCTAACGTGTGGGACAGCTAGCGGGGCTAGTACTGGCCTACAAAGCAAAAAGGCACTAACTGCAGAGGTGTAGAACTGAGAAAAAAGGCCTAAAAGTTATCCTGTCATCCAGCATAATAGTTGTAGGTAGATTATTGGACATGTGGCTGTTTTTGTTATTTTATAATATAAAATATATTATATATTTTATTAATATAATTAATTATAATATTATATTTAGTTATTTGTATTCTTTGTACATATCAGTTCTCATACTTAACTCTTTGGCTGCCATAGACTTCTTCAGACATTTTCAAAATCCAAACGTTTGATGCCAAAGACGTCTCCGACGTCATTTATGTTTTTTGCTGCGGTGGCTAGAATAAGGTCTGGCAGAGCTTGTTTATGAAGATCAATCATGTATTAAGTGTTATGACCACGTGACGCCTGTTACATGTCAGCATTTCCCTGCTAGGATAAGAATCAGCAGCTCTCTCCATTTTTTGGTCAAACAGGTATTTCTTCATGAAACCACCCTATGTTCTACTGCAGATTACTCAGGAATGGTAACAAAAAATAAATATTATTTACCAGATGAAAGGAGAGAGTCTAAACTCTTTACATAGTCCTAGAACATAATATTCTGTGGGTCTTAAAAGATGGGTCAAATCTGAGGGTTGCTCGACATATACGATCTTTCAAGAATGTGTTGTCGTCTTTGGCAGAGCGACACCAATTTCACATGGCACAGCAGGTATTTATGTACCCTCAAAAACCTCTACTGGAAGTGTCAAATGTTTCGACACTTTCTCTTGATGTGTTGAAAGATGAGATTGCACAAGCTATACAGCTGAAACACCCAAACATGAACAATGTGTGTCTGGCAAAGAATGTCACTTACAATGGATTCAATTACAGAATTGGAATGATTCTTGCACATGGGTCTTTGGCAGGGATCCCTGAATTCACTGAAATCATCCACATGTTGGTTCTGAAGGACAATCTTTTTTTCATTGTTCGGAAGCTAACTGCATGGCACTGGGAACACTTCAGGGCCTTTGAACTTAAAGTGAGACCTACCAAAGAAATAATACTCGTGACGCCACATGAACTGACTGATCCATATCCGCTGGTGGATTTACACTGTGGGGGGAGTGCGTTTGATGACCCTGAAGAAGTATATTCAAGTTTAAGGTCCGCATTTTTATTTTTAAAAATCATATTTGCATGTAATTCATTCTACTAGAAATGTTAAATGGGCACTTAATTGACACTGGGGCAATTTGATACACTGCATTATTACAATTCTAACCTGTCAACTTCATGCCCACACAATGTGGCTCTGAATGTGAAATAATGCTTTCCTCGTCTTGCTCCGTGACGACAGCTCCGAGAGGATGGATCTGCCACTGGTGCCAGACACTGTTGAGGAGCTCACTGAACAGGTCAAATATATACGTGTAAACTTAGTGGAAGCATCAGGCTACAATATAAGGATGACGACTTTGGTGGAACATTTGTTAACTTGAACTCAACCTCCTTGATCAAGGATCTTACTAAGGTCATACAGACTGCTCCTGATACTGATGTCATTCTGAATTTAATCAGTGTCCCAACTGATTTGAGTGACCAAGATTCAAGCTCTTTGTCGACACCCGATTCAGATGACACAATCATACTCAGCAGCAGCTCTTCTGAGAGACTCCAAACATAGCCCTGGCCAAAGTTCAACATCCCAACCTTCTCCTTTGAAACAGAACGTCAATGCAAGAAAGGGAATGCTGAATACATAAGGAACCAAACTAGAATGACACCTACATCAAAAATGCTGTCTGACGTACTGTAAAGATTGGCAGAGAAGATATTCTCCTACAAGGCGTACCCCACTGATGCAGATCTGTCTGATGTTGCAGAGGCTCTGACAAGGAAGCATCCCTGCCTGAGGCAACCAGACTCCTTCAATGAGAGCTATGGATGGAAACTGAGACTCAAGAGTAAGATGTGCAATTATCGCACTCAGCTGAGGTCGCGTAGACTTGCATCTGAGCTCATGGTAAACACTCTCAAATACAAGTCTCGAGAAGATCCGCTTCCACACCCTGCAAAGAACATGCAGGGTGGCCAAGATGGCCAGGACCTTTGAGTTCAGGAGGCAAGAGGTTGTGAATCAGAAGCCTTCCATCAAGAACCTTATGGAAAGATGGCCAGCTCTATTTCAGTTGGAAGAGGTATACCCTTTCATAATAACTGTAACAAAAAAAAAAAAATCAGAAATAATATATTCACAGGGTTTTGTGAAGACTAGTAAAAGTATTACTTTTCCATTAAAAATTATATTTTGTTTGAAATTACTACTCAATTAAATGTTGACTAAGTAACAATGAACAACAACCATAACCAAAACACAGTTAAATGGGGAATGCTAGTTTCATGATTGTTATAGACCATACATTCTAGTGGGACCTAAATGACCATTGAGGAGTATTTATAGTGTGAAGAAGTGAAGAATTATAACTTTTGATATTTGTCAATTTATTGAAGGAGAGATGACATATTCTAACTTTTAGTCATAGTTTGGAGATGGGAAATGAATGCTTGTGTCAAGTTTGTCTTCAATAAAAAATAATATGTACTGCTTCCTCATGTACAGATCAACGAATAGTTTCTGCCGGTTACTGCAGTTCCTTTGCTGACGAGATTTATGGCCCAGCTGGACAAGTTATTGCAGCTACTGAAGATCATCAGAAAAAAGGGAGGGGCAACCAAAGCAAAAACTGCCACGATCCTAAAGTTTCTTGATCAGGTATGATGTACAGAATTAACCACTAACAAGTTAGCATTTTAACCCTTGTCTGATGGGAATAGGTATCCTTACCTTACCTATTTCTGATTTCAGTGATAATGGGTATAGTCATAATTTGGCAAATGCTGTGTCTTTTTAACCTCTTAATCACTATTTTTCTGCCTCCTGTGCAAAAACGGCATACCTTAAGTAGATGACCCCATTTATTTTAGCTATGCTGTTTTTGGACGTTTGTACGATTGTATGAATAACTTTTGTCACCTTTGATGCAAATACATGTAAGTTCGCTACAAGTGTCAGAATCCACATACAGCTCTGGAAAAAATTAAGACACCACTCTCACAAATGTTTCTTAAATCAGCATCTCTACATCTATGGCAGCCAGTCCATTCCAGTGTTTATTCGATTCCAACACAAGTCACCTCATTCTACTTAATGAGACACTGATCAGGTGATCACTTGAACCAAATCTTAATTTATTAAGATTATAAAAAAACACTACTGTGATTAAAGATTTAGATTATTCCACCAATAATGATTTCTAAACTCTTTCTAAGTAAAAATATTAGTGTTGTGTTGAAAGTAATGTTTTCTTCGCATTATTCGTTTAACACTGCATCTTTTTTTTTATTTTGACCAGTTGTCATTTTCTGCCAATAAATGTTCTAAATGGTAATATTTTAATTTCAAATTTGAGACAAATGTTATCAGCACTTTATAGAATAAAACAAAAATGTACATTTTACTTGAACGCATATCTATAAATAGTTAAACCAGCAAAACTGATCATTTTGCAGTGGTCTCTTAATTTTTCCAGAGCTGTATGTGTCAGTGATTCAGAGAAAATTTACCTGGAACACAGCAGAAAATGTAAATTTCTGTTCTCGCCTAAAAAAAAAATATTTATAGTGAAAATAACCCCTTAGTCATGCTATAGTAGCCTAAATCAAATAGGAATTGGTCATGTAACATCTGATCAGTGACTGTGCAAAAGTAGATGGTAAAAATGTGAAGCTGAGCATTTAAAAAAATAAATTAGTACAGATATGCCCAGGCAAACCACGGGTAAATTTTTGGCAAATGATGTGCCGTTTGACCAGGTACCAGTGAGGAAAACTAATTGTGTCTCACTGATACATCACTCTGGTTATTCATTCCACCCAAACAACTATTTCACTAGTCCAGGATTGTGGTAGAGCTGGGAATTCAAAACCTTGCCTATCCTCCACATTCCATAGTAATCCTTTTTCACTGTCCCTGCAGGATGCCGATACTGATGTCAGAAGGGAGTGCGTCCTCAAACTTCTCATCATCTACCTGGGAGAATGTGTTGAGGACCTGATTAAAGAATTCACGGTATGTCCTAATCTGTTCTGTCTCTCCATGATAAGATGCAACTTTAATAATCCTGGGGGAAGCTTGACTGCTCTGCCATTGGATGTGGTGGTTAATCATCAGTTGTTCACTTAGGACATTTTGTCCTAAATTTTACCACAGATGTCTGAGAAAGATGAAGCCGAGCAAGAGCTGAGGAGTACCACCATGGCGATCTTCGTGTTAAGAGAGAACTCGAGCCATCCACAGCAGCCGAAAGAGACTGGGATCATCATCGATGGTGTGGAAGTCCTCAATGAGCTGCCTTCTGTGGCAACTGGAGTGGTAATGCTCTTTGGACTCTGTCATGCTCTTAACATGGAATATCCACAGGGGTTTAGGTGTACCTTTGAGGCTCTTCAGAAGATCCTGATGGAGCTTGGTTCCAACAAGATGAGCTCCAAGATTCACAAAATAAATGGTGAACTCCACACTGCACAGTAGTATGTGTGGCATGTATACATGTGCTTGTGTGTGTTGCGGCATCCACAGTGTGTGCACCTTAGCAAATGTACCACGAGCTGCTTGCCAGCACTTTACAAGGGGGGGAACCTCAGCGGCACTTTGTTGCACCTAGCTATGTGTGCTGTAGCCATTTAAGCCTATGTTATATTGTTGGGCTTTGAGTGAATGTTTTGAATTTGGTAGTTTGAGGGTCAGCACTGCTTTCAGAAAGTAATATTGCATTTGATTTCATTTAATTACAGTTCAGATTACATAGAGCCTGTGTATAGACCTTTTACACACGTGGTTCATTTGCTTGGTAGACAATCTGTTTTTTTTTTTTTTTTAAAGGTCATTACAGTTAATGTCTGTGCTGAAAAAATTGCAGCAGAAGTTCAGATGCCTTCTTTATAAAGACTGCCCATTTAAAGGGGATATTCCAGTTAGAGCAGTATGTTTTCTCATGCTGCAGTATTTAGCATTCTCCCCTGCCTTCATGGCCCTGTCCTGCTCTCTATTCTCCTCTCTCCTGCCTCTCATCGTTTCCATCCTTTCCTCTGTTCCCTTCTCCACTCTACTGCCCTCTCCATCCTATCTTCTAGCCTGACTAACCTAAGAAATCAAAGGTAGTTTTATGGTTTAAATGAACGATTGGCATGAAAAATAAAAGGGAACAAGACCTGAAAATGCATTTCCATCCTCTCATCCTTTCTTCTCCCCTCTCTACCTTTCCCGTCCCTTCTCCCTCCCTCTACTCATCTGTTAGTTTCTCTTCCTTTGCATTGCCCTCCTTTCCCCATGTCTCCATTCTCATCTTATCTCTCTGGTTCTTATGTTGCCAGATGTTAAATGTGTTGCCTATGGCTCATGTGTTAAAGATTAATAAAAATATTTAGAGTAATCTGTTGGCCAAGTGTCTTTTTGTAAAGTATAGTTTATAATACGGGCAATACAAATTATTTTTGAAGTCAAATAAAATGTGAGAAATATAGTTTGGTTATACATAAATTAATTAACTGGTGTCAATGTAAACATGTTAATTCAATTAAAATTGAATAAATTAGCTTGGCTCAATATAAATATAATACTTTGGTTCAATTGCTAATATGTTAAGAAAATAATTTGGATGAAGGCAAAAAGTTAAGGTTGGTTCAAAATTATTGTTTACATCAACATAAAATAAACAGGTCATAAGAAGTCACTAAATTTAGTTTCTGTGAAGTCAAATATTTTAGATGTGATATCTGGACATAAATTTTTTTTTAGTTTAAGCAGGGTTATACTTTTTTCAGTGTATTGTCCCAAGGTTATCAGCCAGGGAAGCTCAAAATTAACACATTCTTCTTTCATGACATTCAAAACCAACGAAGCTCATCTTTTCACACTGCTTCATCTGACGCACACATGGAAACTGGGGAATGCATATTTACTGCTTGGGTATGTAAAACTTTCTCCAAACACAATTTCACAATTTACACAATTTCCTCCGGGCTCAATAAAGTATTCTGATTCTGAAATGCACTAGCAAGTAGAATGAAAATTACAACCATGTGTCCATGGTGTCTGCAGGGAGTATAACTCACGGTTCTTTAATGTTCTGTTGTGGGTTTTTTCAGGTTTGAAAGGGTTACAGTTTTTCTCCTTATCAGGTTTGGGATTCAGACAGCATTTTAAATGATCATCTATCGTTTAAAAAAAGGAGGGCAACAGCACGGGGTCTACATTCGACACATTCTTATTGGAGACAGGTCGGGACTGCAGGCAGGCCATTCAAGCACCCGCACCCTCTTCCTCCGCAGCCAGGCCTTTGTAATATGTGCACAATGTGGTTTTGCATTGTCTTATTGATATTCGTGGGCATCCCTGGAAAAGAAGTCTTGTTGGAGGCAGCATATGTTGTTCCAAAATTTCTATATACTTTTAAGCACTAAAGGTGCCATCACAGAAGTGTAAATCACCTTTGCCAACAGCGCTGACACAACCCCATACCATGACACACCCTGGCTTTTGGACTTGTTGCTGGTAACAGTCTAGATGATCCTTTTCTTCTTTGGTCCAGAGCATATGGTGTCCAAAAAAGACCTGAAATACTGATTCGTCTGACCACAGTACACATTTCCACTGTGTGATGGTCCATCCCAGATGCCTCCGAGCCCAGAGAAGTCAACGGTGCTTCTGGACACGGTTAACATAGAGCTTCCTTTTGGCACAGTAAAGTTTTAACTGGCATTTGTGGATGTAACTGCGTATTGTAGTACTTCACAAAGGTTTGCCAAAGTAGTCCTGAGCCCATGTGGTTATATCGTTTATAGACGAATTACGATTCTTGATGCAGTGCTGCCTGAGGGATCGGAGATCACGGTTATTCAGCTTAGGCTTGCACCCTTGTCCTTTATGCACTGAAATTCTTCCAGATTCCTTGAATGTTATGCCCTGTCGAAGGTAAAATATCCAAATCCCTTCCTATCATTCTTTAAGGAACATTGTTTTTAAACATTTCAAGAATTTTCTCACAAAATCTGGCAAATCTGGTGATCCTCAGCCCATCTTTGCTCCGGAAGGACTAGGCCTTTCTTGGATGTTGCTTTTGTACCAAATCATGACTACAATCACCTGTTTCAAATCACATCATTATTTAACCAATTTACCCTAAATCGCCCTAAAAAACTTTTTCTGGAATGTGTTGCAGGTCTGAATGACAGGAAAGGATGTATATTTACAAATGAAATGAAGTCAACCAGACAAAACATTAAATAGTGAGCAGTTAACACTGTCTGCAATGAAATACATGTCAAAGTTTTTATTATTTACATTTTCCATACTGGCCCAACTTTTTCTGAGCTAGGGTTGTACAAGTTTAAATTTAATTCCTAGTTATGTTTGAGGATGAGTCAAATGACGAAGTAGAGACTTATTTCTGACTGCACAAGAAAAAAAATTATTTTCCTAAATAGCCAATATCAATGCCAAAATACTGATACACTTACTGACACCCGTTTTCAATAGTTGAGTCTTGTAAATTTTTAAAATAAAAGCCAAAATATGCAACTTTTTTTTTTCATGTTTAAAAAACACATTATAGTGAAGTCTGTATTATTTTGGATCTTTGCATCAGGCTTTTGGTTCAAGGCCAGCTTTGATTGTGGCCGCTGATGTCTTCATGATGAGGTACAAGTGCTGAAGATTGTGTCATTATAATTTTAGCCAGTGAAATATAAGTAAGAGCAGAGCAAAATTACAAAACTTCAGTTTACCCAAACACAGGAAAGTTCAAGTAGCTGACTGGACAACATGCACTGGTGTTTAATTAAAAATTATTTACCAACGGCAAGGTGGATGTCACTGAATTGTCTCAATCACTCATGAACCGCTTAATTCTACTAAGGTGATGGGGGGCTGGAGCCCCTCGCAACCGACACTGAGCAAAGGCATGGTACACCTTGGACAGCCCGCCAATCCATTGATGGGCCAACACACCCACACACAACAATTTACACTTATACTCACACCTGGGACAATCTGGAACAGCCAGATGTGTGCCTTCGAACTGTGGAAAGAAACCAATGTACCTGGAGGAAACCCATGCAAGCATGGGAAGATCATTCAAACTCCACACAGAAATGTCCAATCCCATGACTCAAACCCAGGACCTTCTTGCTGTGACGCGGACATGCTAAGAACTGCAACCTTGCCACCCTGAATAGTCGAAGGGATATGAAGGGCTCTTTTCAGTGCAGTGACACCTACCGAGCCTGAAGCCCATACTTGTTTATGGTATGCAAAATAAATAGCAAACTTAATCAAGATTTTTCTAGTCCATTTTTAAATATATTTTTACCATGACAGAAGCAGATCAGGTGAGCTCTGTGCAGAACTCTGGTCAGACTTTAGCACTATCATGCTAAAGGCTTCTTTTTACTTATTCAGGGATAAGTATATACTACACAAAAACATAAGTAAACTGTACTTCATAACGGTGTGATTTTATACTCATTCAAGTCAGATCACACTATTCAAGTGTAGTACATATACTAAATATTATTATTTCTTTTTAAAAGTACATTATTTTAAACCTGCTTTGACACTGAAGCTCTGTATTCAGTAAAGCTGAGAGTCCTGAGGGAGATGTTAGTGCTGAGCTGAGCAACCAATCATGTATTAGGGAAAAGTTACAAGCATGTGAGGAAAGCTTTTGAAGTTCAGCAGGGTTTTCAGACTGGATTTGGTAAACAATGTCGCACAGGTCTAACTGATTGCTTACCATTTCCCCTCCCAGCAACCTACAAGAAGTGATTATGTGAAAAGATAAGCAAAAAAAAAAAAAAGACGTTAAAAACAGCTCACTAGGCACACTAGTGCAAAGGTGAAATGTCTTTTTTCTGACAATTAAATTATTATAATTCAGGTACAGGCTCCACTCAACAAAACAATCATATGAAAACAATCACCAAATTTAAAACAGACTAAAGACATCGACTTATAAAATGCAGAAGCACTCGTTCAGAATGTTAGTGTATTTATTTTGGGGCTTTGAATTTCATCATGTTACAGTAAAGCAATAATATGCATAAAGTAATATTTTAGTTCACATAACTACACACTAATTCTGTTTCAACACACTGACTGACTGTTTTTATTAAAGCTGCAACACCCAGTAGCTGGAATAAATACAATGGTGCTGTGACATTCACATATACTGTTTAAACTATGTGTCACAAATTGCACGCTAAGTCATTCAATCAAGTGCTTGGACCCCCCCACAAACATGTACAATGAAGAAAAAATATTTCAAAATGCCCTAATCAATCAGCAATGACTACATGTGTTGTATGATTGGTAGAAATATTAAAATCAGTATTTGAAAACAAAAAACAAGCACAGAACATATAATAATTTGGTGTAACAGGGTTAAAGCAACAGGCTCTAAGACCACATAATGAGAGCAGATGAAATGTATTCGTTATCAGTTCTAAATTCTACATGTAGCGTCTTTGAAAGTATAGACCTCATCTACAGATGGAGTGTTTCAACTTCCAGATATTTCTCAGAGTAAAGCATATTATTACTGGGCAGCTTTGTAAAGCCGTTTATTTATTTATTTTTTAAATGCCCAGGATAAATGTTTCATGGATTTATGCATAACTCTTGAACACATTCACTGAACCGATAATAATGAAACTCTAACATTAAAAAGCTCTTCTTAAAGAGTACAACCATGAATCACTTACATTCATACAGAAATGTACAGAGGCAGCGGACGTATGTCAGGAGTAAAATACTGCAAACTGATAACTCCGTAGGTGTAGAAGGTTTTCACTGTACTCATGCTTTCAGCCTGGGTGATCTGCTGTTATTTATCTTTTTGGTCGGTCAATGTCATCAATAGCTGCAAGGAGTTTCTGTCTGGCCTTTTTGTTGATGTGAGAGCCGAGGCAGACGTTGACCAGATTAGCCAGCTGTTTCATGGAGTATTCCTGATCAAACACAACACACGGCTTAAAACAACAAATACATTTCTGAGTGGTGAAGGCCTTCGCTTACAAGCCACAAATGAAAAAAGACTTACTTACATTCTGCAAATATATGTTGATTTAAAAAAGATATGTGTCTGTATTATTTTAAGGTTCTGTCATAATCACATCGGCACCTAACCCAGATTTTTAAGTTTAAACTTTGTATGAGTGGATGAAATTTCATACAGTTTTCCTTTTTGTTTTATTTTCCATACTCCCACTTTCTGACATTATACCTGCTAAAAAGCAATTTTTGGAACTATTAAACATCACCATATGGGACTATAATGTAACATTTCCCCCCAGATAATGTAGGTTGAGGGCACCTGTTACCTTTATGTAATTGGTTTGGTTTTAATATGAATGATGCCTTTAACGACACTCATGGTTTAAAAAATGTTTTTATCTTAGACAGTTCACCATATGCATTGTTATATCAGGCACTAGGAGAAATTTATTACAATAAAAAATATGTTCTGTCTCAATACTTGAAATATCAAACCTTAAAGAGAGAATGGTTTGGTTATTAGGGCATAATTCTCCTGACAGTCCAAGAGCCAACCAACCCTGAAAGAATGCTGTTGGAGAATCCATATTGGCCATTTATGAAAGCAAACACTTACATCTGCCAAGTTTAATCATTGTTTGTCCTCACACTGTAAGTCTATTGTTCAAAGTCTATTCATTGGTTCTTAAAAACCTGTGAGTGAATATCTGCAAACATATGACTTCAGATATAATCAAATTTTCACACAAGTCCTAAAACTAGATAAACAGACCCCAATTAAATGAGAGAAAAATATTACACTTGGTCATTTATTTGTTTGAGGGAAATGTTCCAGTATCATATCAATGAGTACCAGAAGTCAGGTAAATCAGGTATCTATATAATAATATATTAATAAGGTCAGGTATTTTTGCCTAATTGAATGATAATCAGGTGTTGAGTGGGAATCCTGTTAAATTAATATAATAAATAAATGTAAAGATAATAATATAAAAAATACAGGGTTCATTCAAGAGAAATGTTTCATGGGATGAACAAAGGAAATTTAAGGCCTCAGAAAATGAGTTGGTGATGCTTGTCGGGTTGGAAAAGGTTACAAAAGCATCTCAGACGCTATCAATTCTCAGTCAGACAGAAAGACTGTGAGTGGCTGACCCACAAAGATCACTCCGTACACCATCAGGAGAATACTGAACAACAATGTTGTGCATGGCAGGACTGCAAGGTGAAAATTACTGCCCTCCAAAAAGAACTGCCCCTCTAAAGTTTGTTAAAAATCATGCAGACATGTCAGAAGACTAATGGGGAAAACTGTATGAATGAGATTAAAACAGAACAACTTGTTTAAATGATGTGTTATGCTTGGAGACATTGCACTGCTGCATGAAAACCTTATCCCCTATGAAAAACACTGAGATGGATGCATCATGGTTTGGGCCTGTTTTGCAGCATCTTGGCCAGGACGGCTTGCCATCATTAATGGAAGAATAAAAACTGAACTACACCACTGAACCCTAAAAAAACATGTAAGAACATCTGTGCGTGAACTAAATCTAAAAAAAAATGTAAAAAAATTACAAATAAATAATAAAAAGAAGCAAGACAATGGCTCTAAGCACACAATTTGTTCTACCAAGAATGGTTCAAGAAGAATAAAATTAATGCTGTGGAATGGCCAAATCGATGTCCTGATCTTCATCCAATAGAACAGTTGTGCTAGCCATGGATGTGAGGAAATCAACTCATACTCCATAGTTGAAGCTGTTGATGAATGGGCTAAGATGTCCATAAACTACTTTGCCACTCACAGAAGTAATTTTGTAAAATGGTTCTCAATACAGAAATAACCAAGCACAACATTTTAATTGAGTTCTTCTCACCTAGTTTAAGGGCTTGTGTAAAAAATGTGATAATGGATTTGGTCATATTGATGCAATACTATAGGACATTTTCAAAGGTTCACTAGCATTATTATATCAATGCAAACTTTTACTCCAATTCAAAAAAGAAACTGTGCTCACCCTGTGATTCTTAATAAACTGCTCCATGTCATTCTCAGTAAGGTAGTAGGCTTTAATGTAGGTCTCAACAAACTCCTTATCAGGGATAGGTCTGAGGTCGGTCAGCTTCTCCAGTTTCATGAGGAACTGCTGGAAGTCTAGCTGCATCAGTGCTCGACCCTCATTACTGCACTTCTTCACATTAGCATAGCTGGCAGATAGAAGTATGAGCTTCAGATACACATACTGGGCCACTTAGTACATTTATAAACTTTACACATTTTTACTCATAACCCCCACAGTACAGAGAGAGAGAAAGAGAGAGAGAGAGAGAGAGAGATATGGGGGAGAGACAAAGTAAGTGAGTTCCAGCACAATAACAGGCAAGAGATTTTTAAACAATACCATACTTCAGTATTATGCTATTATTTTGATGTATTGCAGTATACAAACTGATTAGCCATAACTTTAAAACCATTGAGAGATAAAGTGAACAACAGTTATTAGTATATACTAGACAGGAATGGTACAATCTGATTGGTTAACTAACTTGCAGTTAACAGACATCATCCAGACAAAAACTTGAAATGAATCAACATTCTGCTGCCCCAAAAAATACAAAGAAAGCTAAACAACATGGCCTTTGTGTTTTCAAGGATTAAAATAATAATAAGCCTGTTGAGTATTGTGATGGTGCAAATATCATTAATATCAAAATCATTAAAATGTAAACGTAAACCATAAAAATATTATTTTATTTGGCTTGTCTCATGTTCCTGTGTAGCATATACTTAAACAATTATTTGCCTCAGCCTTGGTAGATGGCCCTGAATAGTCTGCTGATATCTCAGATGTCATTGAAACTATTCAGCTGTATAGAGATTAGCTATTCTTAACTCAAAGTATACGCACCTTGAAGATTTTGAAGCTAATGGCCAGAAAAGTTTCAGAAACTGGATGGGTGCAAAGTCACCATGTCTCACAGGACAACTTACACTACTTTTTTTTGTGTGTATACACTGTGAGAATAGGCAATAAATATTCTGAAGTCTTTTCCTGAGAGGTGCACAAAAGGTATGTAATGCTCAGTGAGTTGAGGCGGTGTGTCTGTAGATAAGACTATGTTTCATGGAAGCTATACTGTATTTAAGGGCAGTGGAGCATCTACAGGAGTCCTTTAGAGCATAGTCTACTACTGGTTTGAAACATTTTGCTCTTTTGAGACATTTATTTTTGTGTGTGATATAAATGTCCGCTTCTCTGGCCTATAAATATTCATACTCAATATCACACTGAGGCGGCGTAGTGGTTAGCCCGTCCGCCTCAAGCAAGTACAAGTACGCACACACACACACACACACACACACACACACACACACACACACACACACACACACACACACCCCCTGGGCAGTTAATATCTCAACATCTCAAAGCTAGTACACAGTGCAGTGGTACACCTGCTTACTGAAACAAAATGTAAGTATAAGTCACATTAAGTGCATCTGCCTCCTCATATATTTACATATTCTTTTAGAGAGCAGACCCTCTCAAACTGGGAAAGACACTCAGACTTAGTGGACAGTGAACACTGAGTAAAGCTGTCACTGGAGCAGAACAACTGGCTGGGAAGCAATGCAGAAATACACAGCACACAGACAGCAGGTCGGTTGTAGAAAAAAGGAAGAAAAAGAAAAAAAAGCCAAAAATATTACACTTATTTGGATTATTTTCAGGAAATACATGCTAAATGACCTCCCATATTTTTCAGCTGGATATGCAACAACAATATATTCTCTACATCTTTGTTTGGGTTTCCTCCACATTCTCCAGTTTACTCCAATATTTCTCCACTAAATGATTACAACATAAAAATAAAATAAAAATAATTTAAAAAACATTTTAAAAAAATCATACATGTATTTTGTCTGGAAAATGGTTGAGGAAACTAAATTAATTCTGAACCAAAGCCAATCCAGTTATGCTTGGGCAAATCAAATTTGCATGTAATAAGCTTGAACCCTGGCACAAGAATTTCTACATAACAAACCACAGGACAACACAACGAGCTTCCAATGCTAGTTTTTATTTCCTCAGGAAACTCCACACTTTTTCCCTGCTCGGTTCTCACACCAAGCCTCATCCATTAATGTTTGAATTTGTGTTATTGTTTACAGAAGTCAAAAAGAACATAACTTACTCCAGATTAACTTTTAATAGAATTGTTTAAAAAAAGTTTCTTTGTATTTTCTTTTGTATGGTGATAAATAACAATCAACCATAAATTACTGGGCATATACAGCTTATGGTAAAATTCAATAATGTAATCAGCTGAAAAATGTCAAAAGGTGGAGAAAAATCCTGGAAGTAAATTTGGTTTCCTGTCCAGACCTCCATCCTCCTATTATACACATTTCATGTAATTTTAGATACATTTTTAAAAATCATCCTAACAATTAGACAAATTCTACTTAAAATTTATTTGGGTTGACTTGAGTTTGATGTTCACTGTGTAATGTGTATATAAAAATTGAGCAACTTTTTGCAAATTGTAAAATAAGCAAATCAATCTGAGATACATTAGTTAACATTAGGCACAGGATAGAAAATGGATCTTATATTCCCCAGAACTAACACAGATTTTTATAATTTTCAAAATTTTGGGGAATTCCCAATAAAACACCTGCATAAACGTTTGGACATAAATTCATATCCAGCTTGAGAAATGATGCCAAATGCAGAGGTAACTAACGTGAAAAATGCATTATTTGATTCATACTCCTTCTTTTGATTTTCTCATACTCCTTCTTTTGATTTTCTCAACAACTTACAAATAAGAGCAATTTGGATATTTGATGGAATCTCAGTAGACCTCGATGTTCTCTATGTCAAAATTACAGAAAGAAAGTGAAATGCATGAAGGCATCTATTCTGTACTGAGCATTCCGAAGCCCTGAAGCCTGGCTGTGGACATATGGAGCAGAAGAGTGAAGGAAGTGAAGAGGAAAGTGTAAGGAAGTGTAAAGAACTCTGGCAGCACTGTGGACTGTGTAGCTTCTTAACCACATGCCTAACCACTCCCTGGGCTCGCAAAAGGGGAGCTTCAGCTTTGACAAGCAGATGTTTAAACAACTGGATGACAAAAAAAAAATTTAATAAATAAAATAAAAATAAAGCTGTCTGAGAGGTAGGAGAAGAGGGAATACAGGAACTGTTTTTCTTTTATCACTGCAACTCAAAAGAGTTAGTCAGTGTCTGAAAAAGCAATACCTCAAACGATAAGCGTTATACCTTTTCCCCAAAATGCAAACTAGACCAGACGATAAAAAGCTGAATAAAATTCAAGAAGGATGAAGCAGCTAAAACTTGCTCATTACTTAAAGCCAGTTGTCTATAAATGAAATATTCCACAGGGGAAATTGTTCATGCTATTCTAACCCACTACTTTACAAACATGATAAAATTGAAACAGGCAACAGATCTTTTTATCCTGTACACTATCCAGCACACACAAAGTACAAAATACACAGCTAACCAAACATCATTCTTTGACTAGCTGTTCTTTTTTCTCTCACTTAAAAATATTTAAAATAAAAAAATGTTGTGTTACTACTAAGTCATCTAGCCTCAAAACTTTCCTGGATAGAAATTACAGAATAGGATATTCTCTCTTGGTGGGACGGATGGTATACATACCCTCCCTTGTAAATCACAGAGACACTAGACATCTGTGGTGGTTGTGAGCTCATGTATGTGGAAGAGGGTAAACAGCGTTTCATTTAGCTATGTGACACTGCACCAAAGGCCATCTGAGTAGCTTCACCTGTACTATATAAGTATTATCTTATATACACACACACACACACACATATATATATATGTGTATATATATATATATATGTGTATATATATATATATATATATATATATATATATATATATATATATATATATATATAT
>JAOUQZ010000028.1:7570192-7583488 GCA_028564935.1 Neosilurus hyrtlii
ATATATATATATATATATATATATATATATATATATATATATATATATATAAAGAATTCATTTTTCATTGTAGGACCACCCATTACACAAGTCTCAGAGCATTATTATAGGCACAATAATATTTTAGAACCAGAGCATTAATATAAACTTTTGATTGGCTTTGCAGTCAGCACTACTGACAAAAAGCTCAGGGAATGATTTTCTGGAGTCTGGGTAGATGTGACTACTTACCCCTCCACTACTGTTCGGTTAGCCAGACGGATACAGTGCTCCCAGAGGACATTTGAAACAGGAAGGGGGATCCGCACTTGTTTGGAGACATCACCAAGCCTTTTATTGAACTCCTCAAATTCCTATAACACAGAAACAGATCATTCAGATTGTCCATTGCTGAAACTGCTGTTTACCGACTTCCATCTCTGCTGTGGATTTAAACTTGAAATGTTTTCTGGATTCTAATGATATGCACTGATCTGTTGTACTAAAACAGGAGCATAAGAAAAATAGATGAAGGAGCAAGGTAGAATTGAATGTACATCATACAGACATTTAGTCACCAATTGCCAGAGAAGACAAATAATATGCACAACAATAAAATTAAGCAAACTTAAACAGTGTCTTTCCAACCATAATCACCTGAAATGTAGTCAGGAATAAATGTAAGGATTACGGAAGGCAGAGTACAATTTAATACTTGTCGATAGTTTTGTAAATTTATCATGTCCTTCTCTGTGCTGTTAATCTCACATCCCATCCCACAACACATTAGATTCTCTAAAGGAATAAAACATTACCCACCCCAGCAGACAGGAAGTTAACAGCTGTTGCTTTAAAATGTTAGAGTTAAAGTTACTAAGAGACTAACTAGAGGTATTAAACATTATGGCCATTGTTGCATAAAGCTCTGGTTCTTAAGGTGGGGTCCAGACACCCCATCAAGGTAAACAAAGCATAGACTGAAGGTATTTAATTTTTACTCAAAACTCAGTTACCTTTTTTTCTAGTAAGTTTTTATAGGTAGGATCCTATTATAACAGTCACTTTGAATGAAAATGAAAACTACCAGGCCTTGAACATAATGTATTCTAAGTTTTTTTTAAATAAACTGTTTTACACTACATGGGAATGGCAGGATCTGATTGGTTCACTATATCGGGATATAAAACACATTATGCCACACTACATAAAATGTTATTGTACACGCTTACATAATAAACTAAATTTTTTTGTAAAGTCGGATAATGTCTGTAATACATACTCACAGTCCACTGTATTAGAAACACCTTAACGCCAGGTCATTAACACAGGCATTCAATCAGTCAATAATGTGGCAGAAGCACAATGCACAAAATCATGCAGCTACGGGAGAAGTTTTGATGTTTTACACTCTGGATAAAAGCGTCTGCCAAACGCTGTAAATGTTTTACAACACTGAGTTTGCCGTGTAAAGAGTGTTTATGAGTTACTATATCCTTCCCTTTTTCCTCTGACCTTTTTTTCCAGCCACAAAACTGTCACTCACTCAATGTTCTGTGTTTTTCCAGCCAATCTTGCACCAACATCCCTCCCACATTTTACATCAGAGATGCATTTTCAGATTAAGATTCAGATTTGTACTTTATCAGTATCAGTTTATTTTGCCACATGATTGCCTGTTTACACTACTGAGTGTAGCAGAACCTCTGCAGTATGTTTAAGGACAAATACAAAATTACCAAAGGACATATGATTATACATAGATTGGGATTCGGGGTGAGTATTTGCAAATAAGCTTTGCTTATAATTCAATTTGCAAACTCCATCTGTTTTATGTAGATCTCCATCCTGATACATGCCACATCTATGCAAATGACCTCCTGCCTGCTGATCCAAAAATTCATCCAGATAAATATATAAAATAAATATTCACATACAGGTAGACTGATGCCTAACAAGCATGAGTGGAGAAGCTTCCACAGACATGCTTCAGTTTACCTTTCTGAATCCCTTCCAAGTCAATGCCATTTCAATTATTCAGAATGTGTCAAATAATTGATATCACTGACCTTCAAACCTGATTAATTCAGAGGCTCGGAAATTGTGGCAAGAAATAGAAACAGTAAAAACTGCAGACGGAAGCTTTATGTAAGGTATATTTTCACTTCACTTCCAAGTTTTGATTTCTAAGCATTTTAAAAGGTTTTTAACTGACTAAAAAGATTGTATTGTATTCCCTCATCTAAAAGCATACATCTGTCACACAGAAGCTTTTAAATAATTAAATAGGTGATACATTGAACAGGTGCAAATATTTAATATACTGGAAACTAATAGAAGGGGGGGGGGCAAATTAAGTAAAATAGCTGAGGTATTATGAACTGGACAAATAAAATAATAATGTTCATTATTGAACTTATTCATTTTACCAGTATTGACTAGCACAATACACTATATGGACAAAAGTTATAACAATCGTATGTGTTTCCTGTTCATTGGACTTCAGATTCCATTCCTCTTTGGTGTTAAAAATTTTTTTTCTCTTCTGGGAAGGCTGTCCACTAGATTTTGGAATGTGACTGTAAGGATTTGTGATCAGTCATCCACAAGAGCACTATTAAGGTCAGGCACTGATGTCAGGTGGGGACACCTGGGGCAAGTGGCATTCTAGTTCATGCCAAACGTGTTCAGTGGGGTTGAGAACAGTGCTCTGTGCAAGCAGGTCACGTTCTCCCACTCATGTCTGGCATGTCTTCATGGAGCTCACTGTGTGCACAGGGGGTTCTGTCATTCTAGAACAGGCTTGAGCCTCTTACTTCTGGTCAAGAGAAATTGAAACTCAACAGCAAATGACGACATGCTATACAATTGTGTGCTTTCAACTTTGTGATACCAACTTTGGGTAAAAAGGTCTAATTATAAAATGTCCATAAACTTTTATCTATATAATGTACATTTAACCAAATAAGTGTGCAGTTTGTATATTTAAAAAAAAAAATAATAATAACTAATTCTGGCATGACATAATTTATGATGAGTGTACATAAGTATACCAATACTACTCCTCTTACTGATGGGTGGATCAGATTTCCTTCCTATGTGCTGGATCGAATAAGGTAGGATAAAATTTGATTACACAATTATTATTATAGATGTAGACTATAGTATATCTAATTATAATCTAGTCAGTGTACATTACATATGTTATGTTGCATTATTGCATATTAGTTAGAAGGGTCCCTTTAGGTCATTAGTACACGATGTGCTGGAGAGAACAGAAAAATCTGTGACTGCAAAATCAGCAGGATTCTCAAGAAGCTGCAATTTAAGAATATTTTAATTGCATAAAATTTATATATTCATATTCTGATTATATTTTTGATATATACATATAGTATTTTATGAAAACAGAACAATGTTCATGAGCACACATTACACCTTAACGAAAAAAAAAAACGATTGTAGAATAGCCAGCTTGTACTTTCAGGTTGCCTCTTCTGTTTATAATAAAATGTACTGGAGTGGGGTTCAGGATTTACAATTATAACTCATTTTCACATTTCTGTGTGTGGTGAAACATGTAGTTTATTAATATTCAGTAGTCAATTTACTATTTGTAATGTATATATATGACACATTAATTTTTTTATACATTTATAGATAATACTTTTTTATATATTACCACAATATGTGTGAAAGCCTAGGAATGTACACACGTTCTACTATAAATAGTTCCAGAACGGAAATATTTTCTTTTTCCACCAAAGATAAAAATCCTTAATGAAATTTAAAAAAAAAAAAGATGTTTCATTGTTGCCCCTTTATTCCACTGATCTTCGTACATGCTAACACTGCTGGCAAAATAATAACTTATTCATTTATTCAGTTCTACATTTTTGTCTACTCAGTAAAGTTTTTGAATAATGTTGTTTGAAACTTTGTTGACTTTGTCATCTGTACAATGCGTGTAAGGCTTCGTTTCTCTTTTGATGACAGAGCAGGTGCATTGACATCTGGCCAATGGTCCAGTATCTGATTAATTAAATCTGATCTTAGTGGGTTTAGATCCATTACCCAAAGCGATCTTTGTAGGAAGAAAACTGGGAAAGGGGGTTTAGTAGTCAGATAAAATAAAAATAGTTTTTTCATAACTTTTTTTTTTTTTAAAAGAAGAGATTATTTTAAGAAGAACTATATTACTTAAAGAAAAAAAAAACTGCTCAAAGTTTATTTTGCTAGAATTCAGTTGACAACACCCAAACGGTTTTTGCAGACAAATCAAAAAAAGAAGAAACAGAGGGAATAAAACAATCAAAATCTTGTTTATAAGCAGCAGCGAAATCTAGTGTAGAGACATTTGGATTTGGTTCTTATTAAAAAAAACAATTAGTTCATGCAAATTCTTCTTTCAACCATGGCATAATTGTGATGATTCACTGTAACCTATTGTCTACATTCATTTTGTCACGAATAATTACAGGAACTCAGACACGACTTTGTTTTTTTTCTACTTGGTTAAACCTAACCTTTAGCAAATCAGCTTTAACCTGTCTATGACCCTTTTCCTTATGTCTGAAAATGAAGACATGGGGTCTGGCTGTGCAAAAGTAAGACAATGTACTCATCAGCTCACATAAAACCCATTCAGCACCACACAACACATTACCTTTAAAAGGACATCCACATACACGTTGTGCTGTGACATTATCTCTTTAATGTCCCATTTCACTCCTGCCATCAGCAGCAGCATCTGCTCATAATCAATGGCTTTGGCTGCCACTATCCAGTAAGTGGGCTTGCGAAGTTCACTGGCTGTGGACACAGTCTGCAGAAGAGCACAGTATTCAGCATTACATTTCATAAGAAGGTATACATGAAGATTAAAAGAGAAAAAGATTTTACCATGGAAAAATTACAACTGACTGTAAAATTATGACTTGTGCTAAGAACACAGTTATATAAAGTGGAAAGTGAATTGTTGATTTCATAAATCATGTGATGGAATTATAAAGTGGGTGGTGATCAATCATTTCCTGACATAATCTTGGACAACTTTGCTTAATAATTCTGTGCTTTTGGATTACAGAGTGCTGAGGCTAATGATTTACAGATGCAGGGGGTTATGAAGGCTCAAAATAATGACACATTTTGTGAATATTTACATAAAAAAGGAAGCAAAGTCCTAAAAAAAAGCTTCTAAAATTGGAGGGGGAATAACTTTAATTTTACAGTTCAGGTAAATGTCACATGCTTAGGATAAGGAAATGCCATTTATACTATATTTAGGTGTACTAGGTTTTATTCCTAATGGAAATGGTGAAACCATTGGTGAAATGGTACATGTTGAAGTATTAACAGTGGAAAGAAAAACAAAACAGTATGATGCCAGTTTGCATTTTTGAATCTGATGTAAACACAGAGGTGCCAGGATTGCTAAGTGGAAAAATCCTAGCAAGTAGAAAAATAAAACACAATCCCCTAGCATGAGTCAGTAGACAAAACAACTCGTTTATTTTCATTATTTAACAGATGTTGGTCAAGTAATGAGTAAAAAATACTGCTAGGCTAAAATCTGACAAATTTTCTTTTTTTTTTTTTATATAATAATAAGTGGCTCAAATAAAATGTTAATAAGCAATTAATAACCACTCATATTCTCAGCTAATTTGTGAACCATCACAGCAAGTAACAGTGGGTATTAATTCAGGAATTATTAATTGAGAGTTATTGGTACCATTTTGTAGCAGATATTCTAAGCTTAACAATACCAAATATTGTAATATAATTGTCTAGTTTTGGAGCAACTAACCAAAACCTGCTAGGAATTTTCAGGCTTTTAAGTTTTAACTTATTTGCTGTGATGGGTCACATTTGATTTTCAAAGTTCACCAGGTAATTCTGGGTGAATTTTGTATGTAATTATTCTGATCAATAATTGAACTTTATTTTAATAACAAATAAGGTGCAATCTGCTTTTTTTCACCCATTAATAAAATATGCATTAGACTATATGTGAAGGTGTGATCACACGCGCAATAAAACCCCTGAACACCAATAATAGGTCTGTAAATTAAAGCAACACAGAGAGGTTATTAAGGTAATTTAGTTAAGGGCAAAGCTTAAACTGTCCAGAAAATCATTGCTATATTTATTATCTAGGTGGAAAAAAAAAATAAGAGCAAGCAGTTACAGTTTAAAGCTGAGATTACAAGCCTTGTCACCATGCACAGAGGCTCCATTACTGGCACCCCAACACCCAGCCAGACACAGTGAGAGACAATTGAAAGGTTTTTGATGAGAGGGGCAGTAAAGGCCAAGTCCATAAATAGAGTTGAAGGAGGCTGACCTGGGAGTAGAACTGCTGCAGGAAAGGCTTCTTGGCTGGAGGCATCATGGTGTCCAGATGAGGTTGGAGGAGCTCAAACTGCTCAGCCAGGAACACTCTACAGAGGGAAACAGGGTCACGTCACTAGAATCATTTTTACTGTCACTTAGAAGCTGCACACAGGGCTTAAAACCAGATTAGCTACTTTCAGAGTTAGCCAGCTTAAGCATGACTCCACATTTCAGAAACACATTTACCAGCTCATGTTTAGGCCTATAATGATGTGGGTAACAGAAGAGATTTAAATTGTGTGCTTATTTGCCTGCAGCTATAATTCTACAGGGAATACACCTCTGATACTGGTTCAGTAATATTAGGAAGTGAATCAGTGAAGAAGAAGAGCTGGCTACAAAGTAATTTTAATGATGCTTTATGAATATTCAAATTAATAAACAAAGGAAGGTGGCTTAGTGGTTAAGGCGATGGGTTACTGATCCGAAGGTCAGCGGTTTAATCACCACTGTTGGGCCCTTAAGCAAGGCCCTTAACCCTCAATTGCACAGTTGTATAAAAATGATAATTGTAAGTCGCTCTGGATAAGAGCGTTTGCCAAATGCTGTAAATGTAAATGTGTGTGTGTGTGTGTGTGTGTGTGTGTGTGTGTGTGTGAGATGAAGAATGAAATGATGGAATGAATGAACATCTTAATTTTATATAAGCCCTTTGGATTATACGGATACAAATTGTCTTTCACTGGAATCAATTTTCCCCTTTGTTATAACTAAAATTGAAAAATCTTTATTTTCAACAACATACTTACAAGAAAGTTTATATTTATAATGTACTTATAAATGCTGCTTCGCTTTAGCCTTTTGTTGTAGTTCATTTTAATTTTCAATTAAACATGCTAAATTAATGGAAATATAGATACAAAATGCAATGAAGGAAAATTAATTGTAAGATAAAAAAAAAAATTATTAAATTAAAGAGTGCAGTAATTCTTTCATTTCGAAACAACTGGAAACTACACAAATATTGATAAATGCTATTTAACATCACATTCCACTCAGCAAACATTTCATGTTATTGAAGGGAAAACAAGATGCTAGCAAAAAAAAGAGCATGCTTGTTATACAAGGTTAAGTTCATTGGCATGTAACACTTCAAACAAGTATACAAGAAATTTAATTTTTATGCTTGAAAGAGCCTTTGGTACAGCAGTTGGTCATGCAGACTTAACAATTCAGCACAGTCATTTACATTCAGCTGTAGCTCTGCCACTCAGCTGCTCTCAAATTGAAATAAAATAAATCAAAATATGACATAAGGCCTTTGCATTTCAGTTTCAAGAGCTATCTGTGCATTTCCTGCAGCCTGGCCTAAGATCAGTAAATGCTGATTGGTGTTTGGCTGTGGGTCACTAACAATTCAGAGTATATCCTGAACATGTCAACGAAAATGCCTATTAATGAGCTGCTGTCGAGTTAAGAGACAAAGGACAGGACACAGACCCACACAAACATCCATACATTAAAAAACAGATTCATCCACTACAATGACACTGAATACAGAGTATGCAATCAAAACCGTAATTTTTTTTTATAAAGGAGATTTTCAACAGCTGCTAAAGAGACTACACCTCAGGGGTCCACCGATGTAACCATGCTGTGCTTGGAAAGCGTCCATACCAGTCTGCAAATAAGCTTTTCCTTTGCACATACATGCACTGTGCATGACCATGTCCCTGTCGAAGGCAAACAAGTTTCCAGAGACACAGAGAGGCATGAAACCACCATATCTGTGGGGCACTCTGGGAAAACCCGTCAGATGTCAGTGTCCATGAATTCAGGCTAATGAGATGGGGGGTGTTCCCAACCAAATTATCAAAATGATTTTTTTTTAACTGTAACACTAATAATTTAGAAATATTTTTATTTTATTACTTTATAACCTTGCCAATGTTTTCTGTCTGCAGAAATCACACTGGGTAAGTAATGAGCAAAAATGGCTGTGCAAAATCATAGAGCCAGATAATGTTTTAATTGCTAACTCGCAGGCTATGTTTGCAACGAATGATGCCTTTTCACATTTTTGGATAATGAATTGGATGTAAACCGATTAGATTCAGTCAGTAAATGCTCTATATAAAAGCAATCAAATTATCTGTAATGCACAAAGGGAACTACACAAAGTCAAAAAAAAGGTTTTAATGCTAATAACAAAAAAAAGTATTTAGCCAACAGAACCAAACTCACTGAATCAATTAGTAATTATTTTTGCACTAATGTAAGAGCAGTCATTAATCAAATGAAGTATGTATGATGTCGGGGAAAAGTGGGAAAATACACTGAGATTTTTTTAGAATTTAAGTATTTTCTTCATTAACCAGTTTAATGACTTAAAAACAGGCAAAATATTACCTTAGTAAGTCTTACAAAAAGGCATGAAAATTCAAAGGGGCTTTAACTCTCAAGTGGTTTTCTGCATGCAGTCAAGGTTAAAGTCATTCAGATTCAGAAAAGGAGTTGTTGTAAAAAGTTTGCAAATGAAAAATAGTGACTTTTCACAAAACTGTAAAGAGTATAAAACATTTCAATGTGCTCAAGACACCTTTACTACTAAACTTTTTCTAGAACTGAATAAACTCCGATCAGAATGTAGATTTTTTTTTCAAGCAAGAACAAAAAAGCTGCACATTTATAATATGACTCAAACATGACACAAATTACAATTATTAACAGGTTACTACAAACATCACAACAGTCAATTTGACCATTTTTCAACACTTTGAAGTAATACTATAAAAAATGATGTATATAATCAGTCAGGTATTAGCAATTCATAAATAGAACAAGAGTGATGACCCTGTGCTACAAAACAAAATCTATTACAAGCTACAGTAATGACACTGAAAACAAATTCAGATGTGAACAGTGTAATGAAAATACATTCTCACATGGTTCTCACTCACACACTCTCTGAACTGCATAATCCTATTAGAGTCACAGGAAGGTTTGTACCCATCTCATCTGACACTGGGTGAGGACGAGTTACACCCTCAACAGCTCACAAGTTCATTGCAGGCCCAACACACACAAAACCATTTACACTCGAAGCTAGGGGCAATTTGGAACCGCCAATGTCTGTGTACTGTTGAAGGAAACCGGATTACCCAGAGGAAACCCACACAAGCAAGAGGAGAACAGGCAAACTCCACTTCTTCTTCAAGCCCCGGACTTTAACCCAGTATCTGTAAGGCAGATGTGCTGACCACTACACAACCATGCTGCCCCCACATGGTCCTCCATAAATTATTATCTAGTCAGTAAGTTGGTGGACGCGTGCTAAAAGAATCGTGCCTTATTCTAGTATTTGCCAGTTTTTCTTTTCATTTACAGCATATACAAAAACAACATCATGAAAGCTGGAACTAAAATAAAACATAACAAAACTACTGTGAGATGTAAGATGCAACTTGAAACAGTAACTTTAAGTTATCCAGGTCATGCTGGTATAAATATGGTGCTTAGACATTAATGAGCAGCCTGTTTCCTGCCCTTATCTCTATCACCTCTTATCTTGATCCCTGCACAGGCTTTCTGGCCTTCATTGATTATTCCATTAGGCATGAGAGAGTGTGGTACTGGAGCTCACCTCTTCTGAAACAGGCTCTGTGGTAATGGAACTATTAAGCACAGCACATTCAGAGGACGTGAATGCTTCACATGGAGAGCTATGAGGAATTTCAGCTATCACCTCTGCTGTTAACCAGTGCCAAGCAACCGGGAACAGGCATGTTACTAATGTAAGGAAGGAATCCCAGATGAAGTTCTTTCACAGATTTCCCATACACACTTGGATGTCTGACTGCAGACTTTAAGCTTTGCATGTACTGTACGCCATCTGGCACCCAAGATATCTCTGAGCTCTGGATTATGGCATGTAGCTCCAACAGCTCTTTAGTCACTCGGCTCCAGGGGTTTTTTTTTTGCACGTATGTGTGAGAGAAAGAGAAGTAGAAAAAGAGTGTGATACAGAAGATAAGTGCTGAAAATTTTGAATAGGGGGTATCAAAGTAAATGGTGATTTAACAGTACAGAAGTCATCCAGATGTAAGCCTTCATTTGGACTAGTGGAGGAGCAAGTCATCAGAATCCACAACATTGCACCGTTTAATGGATAAAACTTACTGTGAGGGGAAAAAAAGACCAAACGCAGTAAGTCAAATGCAAACAAGTAATCTGTGATTTCACTCAAGGATAACCGTAGTGCCTTCTGTGAGCAGGGTTTGTCTCAGAGGACCTGCTCTAATTCCTTTCTTTAACTGTTTGAAGAAACATAATAGAATTGACAGTCTGTATGAATCACATTTTCATTAATAAATAACTTACTTGTCTGAAAATGTTCACTATCCATGGAATTCTTTTTTCCTATCCAGTAAAAATAATGGAACGAAATGCACTGTATGGCATCATGAGGAATTCTTGAATACCTGGACACCATGAGCACAGTTTTGAAAGCAACCAGAGGATCCTAGATCAGTTTGAAATTATTTTCTGGATGAATGATCTTACAAATCCCAAACTAACAGTAAAGGAAGGAATCAAGGTCAGGATACTTAATACATTTAGCAATTTTAAAGAGTGTATATTTTTTGTGTGGATGCATAAGGTCATGCATTCTTGCCTAATATCTATTGATGGCTAAAACTTTAAATTGAAAGAAAGAAAGAAAGAAAGAAAGAAAGAAAGAAAAAAAATTGAAAAAAAAAAAAAAATTGTCCAAAGATATTAAAAGAGCTACTTCAGCAATTTTTTCAGCACAATGAGAGATGAAAGCCTTTGTGTCAGACCATGAAAAGATGAAGCAAACTACTTAAAAACTATACTAAAGTGAAATAACAGATCACGTAATTTAATTTTAATTTAATTTAATGTGGAAGTATTTAGGCAAAGTGTATTTGGGTATTACAGAAGGAAAAAAAATAAACAATTTTCTTATACTAGCTCAACTTAAATATAATCAAATTAACAAAACTAACCTAAACATGATTTTAGATAGGATCATCACATGAATATGACTGGATGTTATGTTATCACTGGATTCCATTTTATATAATTTAAAGCTTTTTGATTTCAGATGTTAAAGTTACTATTAAGAGCCTGCATGCTACAGACTTACTTCTGCTCGGGCATGCACAGTGCATGTGCATGGCATTATTGATCTTTTAAAATGCATCCAACTTTCTCTGGTGTAAATGATCAGACTAACAAATCTTCTTTATTAATATAAACAGAGAGCTTAAATAGTTTCAGCTGGAGATATTCCATCAATACAGATGCATCTAGGATGGACTTTTATTACTTGGACATGAAAAAGAAATTGCCAATAAGTTCACTGTGGCAGGCTTCACAAGGATAGCTGTTTGGTTTACGACAGCAGTGCAGGAAGGTGATTTAAAACCTATTATTTGGGTCACCCCTTTATAAAATCCATCCTAATGTTATTGGTGTGTTCACTGACAAATAGGGGCAAATTTTGATAGGTGAATGTGATTAATGCAGATAAAGGTCACTGGCTAACAGGGGTAAGTAGCTAGTGTGATTCTTCTGTTGTTGTTTTTTTTAAAGCTGTATGTATGATGCAAACGTTCAGAAAAGTTCATACAGTGGATATATGGTGGTGAATTCTGTGCTAAAGTAAAAAAAAATTGTGTATAAGTGAGTAAATGCAACCAAGAGCACAATAGTGAGATGCATCCCACCTCTTCCAGGATTTATGCCAGTTATGCTAAAAATCTACTTCTGAGGGATAATAAAATATATATAGACATTAGCAACGGGAAAAACATACTGGTTGAATTAGACAGTGTAGTTGAAAAGACATTTTAGAGGAGAAAATGAATGTGGCAAATAAGCTATTTTGACATTTAAATATACAATGGTGGGCAGTGCTAAAAACTGTACTGCCACCAGCTAGCAGGATCGCTTCATGTTGTAACTTGCTATCTATTTAGACTTAAGAGTCTATGAGTAGGATACTGAAACTGGGCCAGTAGTGCAAATCCTCACTACAGACCAACGACACTACATTTCTACACTGATGAATCATACTGGATAATAAAACTGGATTCATTTAATGTTATTTTTTTCTATATTTGATATTTTATTTATAATCAGAAGTAGGCATTTAACTTGTCAGATATCAGTTGTGGAGATTCAATATGAGGAGCTATTACATAATGAAATATCAATCTTTCAAGATTAGAACTGGTGCTGCATGAGGACAGAATGGAAAACAACTGGCAGCATGACTGGTGGTCCAGCAAGAGCAGTTTTAAATGCTTACCACCACACAACTCTGTATCTTTGTTAAAGGGGGTGAAACGGTAGGTGGTACTACTCCTACTACTACTAATAAGAAATATAATGATGACCATACAAAAATCTGAAAATGATTTTAAGTTCGAGGTCTGATGAGCTGCCTTCAGCTAAATAATTTGCATAAATGTGTGTAACTGGGTAAAATGCAACAGAAGAGCTTCTGCAGTTAGTCGAGAGTTGCATCATATCCATATTCACTTTTCCCCCCACATGCTCTTTAGCTTTGTTACAGTATGTTTTCAATTACATAACTCAGTGTGCTAAAATACTTTTCTGGGTTCACATCTGGACTACAGTTGACCATTTGGTGACCTGTGGCATAAAAGCTAAATGTTTGGATGAATAAATGTAAAAAAAAAAAATGTAGGAAGTGGTGCTCTTACAGTGACTCTGTGGCGACTACGCGCTCTGCCAACCCATATAGCGTGCTACTGGCTGTCAGAACTACTAGCTGGCTTAGGTGAGGGCTGGGAACCTTCTCCTTTCGGTCCTCAGAGGGTCCGTGGGCGGCAGTGCTCTCTCCTCCTGTCTCCTGCACACACACACACACACACACACACACACACACACACACACACACTCACTCTCTCTCTCACACACACACACACACAC
>JAOUQZ010000028.1:7583588-7597795 GCA_028564935.1 Neosilurus hyrtlii
TCTCTCCCGCACACACACACACACACACACACACACACACACACACACACACACACACACACACACACACACACACAGTCAAAGTTTTGCTTTTTAAAAGCTTCAACACCTGTTCACTGAACATAAAACGAGAAATCAGCAGAATAAATAAACAAAAAATCAGCTTCATAGCAAAATATCAGACCACACATCATCTCTTATCATTTTCTTGGCGCTAACAAAGCACTCCATTGCCAAACATGAATTTAATGCACTGTCAGGTTGCTGCAGTATAAGCTACACTTAACTACGTCATTATATCTGTGTACAAACCAAAAAAGTAATTTTGAACATAATTCCCAGAATGATTGTTATTACTGGGGTTAAATCCAAATCACACATTATAACACGTTAGCTGAAAAGAAACAGCATATTTAAATCAACATGTGTTCTCATGAATCTGAAAAGCAATACAAATGGATTAAAGAATTACTTGATACTGTAGGGCTCTGCATTGACGTCATAACATTTAATGATGCAGTTTAAAAGTCGTAAATTAAAACTTGCTTTTCCCTTCTCTACCATGTCAAGCTGCAATATTACAAAAAGCTGCAGGAATATGTTTGCACACAAAGTAGCTGCACTGATGACTCAGACAGCACTTAGTACCTGATTGTACATGGGCTCAAGGGCAACTCGATGCATGGAAACTTTCACCATTAACTCAAAACTATGCATTAAACCAAAACCCCTGGAACTAAAGTTCTTTTTTTTTTGTTTGAAGGTGTTTAAAGATCTCACATAGGTGCCAATACTGCTTTAGATGAAAAATCTTATCAGGAAGGAAAAAAATAAATTGTGTACACATCCATTGGCTGTCGCCTTGTAACAATTACACAGTCTTAGGCCCTACCTGAATAGAGTCAGAGTGCATGTAGTTAGCTTTTTATTTGAGTTAGCTTTTCTATTGGCTCGAGCATCATCATCAACAAGGTGATTTTATTTGTAGAACTGATGCTCACAGGATGTTCTTTGTTTTTGCACCAAGACTCCATTTAGCTTGTCAGTGGTTGGTGAATGTATGATAATGTAGTACTACATGCTATCTCACACACATAAGTACAATGTTTCTGTAGCAGGGAGTGTGTAAAATGTGTCCGGCTGTGCTAACCTTTGGCACTTAATGTCACAACACTTGGTTATTATGACTGCACATCATTCTACATCTTAAATTAATTTCATGGATGATTATGATTTGACCCATTTTTTATTTTTGAAAGGGAGGAACCGCTGAATCCTAATTAGGGTCAGAGGGAGGCTGGCACCCATCTCAACCAACTCTGGGTGAGGGTACACTATGTCCCTTGACAGCTCACCAGGCCATTGCAGGGCAGAAACATGCTGACAGCATTCCAATGGCCTTGCCCTATTCTTTTTGAACAATAGCAATAGTTCTTTTACATGCCTCTCACCACAGATAGTTTAAATTTAAATGGCATGTGGAAAAAATCTATGTGACTTTAAAAGACACTCATGACTGGGGCTGTGGCTTTAATCCAAAAGATACACAGCAGTGACTAAACCTGTCTTAGACTATATGAATGACAGCAGTAAACAAGGCTGGAAATTGCAGTCATACGGCAACATTCAAAGACACGACAACATACGTGTTAGTGTGATGTATATGGGGAGATTACTGAAAATGTGAGGATGTGATCAGTGTTATGAAAGCCTAGTGACTGTTCACACTACTGTGTCAGATTCAGATTTAAAACCAATCTGAATCAATCTCCCTGTCCACACCATGCTCAAAACTTCTGTCGAGACCAGATCCCAAAGTAGTTTTGGCAAGATTGATTCTGCAGAACTGATCTTGCACTTGCAATGTGGACAGGAGAATTGAACTAGAAGCAAACCTACTGGGTACGCGCATGTGCAAAGCATTCAAATATTGCCAGTTTAGTCCACTCAGGTCCGGTTTTAGTAGTGTGGATACACCGATTTTGCGATCAATTTTACAATTAGATTTAGATGTGAGCGCAAATATGTCCTGGAAATAATCTTGCAAAACAAGATTTCTCCAGAGCCGATATGAATTAAACTAGATGTGGAGACAGTCACTAGAGTGTTCTTGCAGTGCAAAAACCCCTTATTACAGAATGAATACACTTTTTTGATGTAAGCAGTACTAAAACAATCACTTGTGTATAGCGATGTGGAAAAAACAGAAACAAAAAGTGCAAAAGTGATAATAGGCAGGTCCTTGTATTATATTACACCAAGAGAACAGTACAGCCCTCAATAGTAAAACCCTACTCTAAGAGAATCTGGTGGCTCAGTTATGCACTTTTTCCTTAAATAGTTTATGTCCCTTGTCTCCTTATAAGAGTCATTGTAAACCAATACAAAGTTTCTCTGTCTGATCATCTATATTCCATGATGGAGCATTCCTATCCTGATGGATGTGGACCCCTCTAAGATGACCTTGTCCCAAAACCAAAGGCCATAGCGACTCACTGAACGGGTTGTTGAGGCTGTAAATTATACAATATGCCTTCATAATCACTTGCTTTCAATCCAACTGATTACCTGTGGGGGATTGTAGACTGAGCACATTTTACTCCCCTCATTAAAAAAAACAACTGAGGGAAAGTCCTTTGGAAGAATAGTGTTCATTACTTGAGAATCTGTGCCATTGAACATCCACCAAAGGAGATATAAGGGCTTATTGTGGCCCAATGCCTGACTAAGACACTTTACTTTGGGTTTTCCTGTATATACATCTTGCAAATTAATTTTTAGATTGTGCAAAGATGGCATAAGACAGGTACTATAAATCGGAGACGTAGCAGATCATTTTACTGCAGGATCTCCGGGGTGCAAAAATCCCTGACTTCTCAAAGCAAGTAAACAAGAAATTTCTCTTTACATGGGAAAACTTGGAAAATGTGTGGTTTTGTTTTATGGGGGGTTGTAAGATAGTTATAGTTGCTTTGCAGGTAAAGTGTATTACTCTTTAATGATTATAAGCAACGAGGATTGAAGATTAGCTTAGGACAAGCTAAGGCTCTGAATATTCCGAAGGTCACGCGGGGTTGGAACTGTAGTTGGATTTGTTATTGAATGCCATGACAAAGTAGGCAGGCAGAAAGCAATGAAGGAAGAAGGACATCTTAAACCAAGCAAAGCAAGATTCTGCACAGAGGATGGAAAAGAAATAACAGTGAAGTAAATTTCCACTTGTACTAATAGAATACATTAGGTAAAATACTCAATTACAAAATTGGTTCATATTCATGGGTGTAAATATAACGTACATTTTAAGGCTGGAATTTTTAGACTGTATAATTGACCTTGAAGCAGTGAACAGGGTCTTAATGAAGGGTCTGAATTGATTAAAGTAAGAGTAAATTAGCAAAAAAAGCAGCAGAAAATCCATTAAAAGCCAAATAAAAGCACTTGAGCAGGTAGAGAGTCACTAGTGACTCAAATTGGAGTGTACTATGCTCTCTCTTTAGTTCGACTGAGTGACCCCGCCGCAGCATTGTGCACTAACTGTAAACGGGACAAAAAGCACTGATTAAATGCGATGTATAGTGAATTGTTGAAATCACTGCAGGAAGGAATAAATACATAAATGGTTTTCTTCTACGTCACAAAAAGACAGCAGTCTGAACTTGGAGAGAGCTCTTAGACATAGAAAACCACATCTTGCAAGCAAGAGCCAAGCAAGTTCTTTCCTATGATAAAGCTGAACATTTGCATTTAAAAGACTTTTATTATGATTGATGTGACTTGCTTTATTTTATTTAGTAGGAACCGAGAGCCAAGACAATTCACTGACTTTAAAAAGTAGAGAATGCCTGCTTTTGAGGGATAGTACAGCAGTGCGTTAGCCGTCTAACACTGAAAGTGAATACAGTGTCATTTTAATGTAAAAGTTATATACATTTAAATTATAATGTAAAATGTTTGTTTAATAAATTTAATGTTTAAGACTGGCAGGTCAAATGATGGTTTTGGATTATTTGCTCACAAGAGTATATGGAGCAATTTCTAACCACAGGTTTCATGAATTAGACAATTAGTGACAATGATCATATCACTCATATCTCCTTAGATTTGACCTGACATGACCCCTCTTAAATTATTTTAATACTCATAGGTTTTGAATTTTTTTCAGGCGAGATTAATCTGCATCAATTCAGAGCCCAAATCAGTGGCCAAATCAGTGGCCCTCTTGAAAATGGTGGCCTGGGGCTAACATCAACTGCACTGTGAAGTGGTCTGCATCAGATGTGGAAGCTGTCTGCTGAGAATATGATTTCTTCGAGTTTTAACATTACATTACTGCAGGGAAAAGATTGCTATGGCCAGTGGAGGAGATTGAATGCCTTACTTATAATGTACAAAAGAGGACTGGCACAGGACTGGAGCATGTACCTTTCTGGAGTGAGTGCTTGAAATGAGTGGTAAATTTAAAAACAGGTACATTTTTCTTCCTACACAATGCAGACAAAAACTGTTCTTCACCATAAACAAAGAGAAAGTATGAGGTGCATGGTACCTCTACTACACACACAGCATGGATAATGCAATAAATAAGCCCTAATTGGTAACTGGGTTTAATGACTCATGTTGTCATCTTTCAATATTTTTTCAAGTATGTAAATGTGACCAACTGAGTGTGTGAGTGTGTGTGTGTGTGTGTGTGTGTGTGTGTGTGTGTGTGTGTGTGTGTGTGTGTGTGTATGTGAGTGTGTGTGTGTGATGGGGTTACCAGATGGCTGGGGTTTGACTTTTCAAGGTCACTCAAAAGGTAACCGTCTTATTTCAAAGTCCATACATTGTTTCTCATCAGTGACAGTAATGTTATATCTATTTTGTTGTACCTGCTTTATTTGCTTGATTTTTCTCTTGGTATTCCATTCCAATATTCATGAACTGGTGTTGTCAGGATTTTGCTCACAGACAATCTGATAACAAACGATGGCAATTACAATACCTCTTCCAAAACCCAATTTTGTGGCAAATGTATAAATATATAATATATAAATATAAATATATAATAAATAAATAAAGATAACGTCTGCCACCTTGCCAAGTGTGGCACATGGAATTGTACATTTGAGACGCATTTTGGAAGGATTTCTTCTATGTGAAAGCAAATGTTCCATGGATCCACAAAGTCTTTATGGTAAATATTCCAGCCAAAACCCTTTATCTATTATAGTGAATCACAGAAATATTTTTTTCTATGCCGCAGATTAGGGATTCAACAGCTCTGTCTTGCAGCATGACTATTAAAAGTAGCAGGCGATTCTTTTCAGGATATAGTTATTTAATAGAAATAAAAAGAAGAAAAAACTATTTGAATTTTTAAAAAATCATAACACAAGAGAAAACATCATATAGGAAAAAACGCTTTCACTTCCAAATGTAAGCATTCTCAGGGTGACCATGACCAGAAATCCTTCATCGACATTTCTTTTGAACATGTACTGTATGCTATATAATATGACCCATGAAAGACTATGCATACACTCAAAGAATGAAAAGAGCATGAGTCACATGAGTCCTATTATGTTAAACAAATAGAGATGGATTCAGAAATAATCTGACCAATTCTGGACAAAGCCTTTCCTGCTCCATGTGTAAACAAAAATAGAGTTCAGTGTTAATAGTAAACGTCCAGAGAATCCATTAACTTGCTTTGTGCGCCTCTAAACATCACAAAGATCTAAATATTCAGTATTAGAGTACACTGACTATCTGAATTAATAAACCGGACAGGAAAGGCTTTTAGCATATATTTAATATTCCAACGGCATCAGTATAATAAAAAAATAACACCAAACAATTCATAGGATCCTACGAAAGCTGTGATTGACCAATCAGAAATAAGTATTTAAATGAGCTGCACAGTGGTACTGTTAAGTGTAGATTAAAAGTAATCAAGAGTCAGATAAGATTAACCCTTGTTTTTTAAAAAAGACAAAACATTTTGAACAAATTTAATACTTTCCCTTGGTATTAAAAAAAGAAAAGTAACATCTTTTCATTGCACTGGTTCAATAACAGCCTACAGTATTATAAGTGGAAAGGGGAACATTTTATTTAGAATGAAGTACAGCTGCTGACTAGATAAATGAATAATAGATTGCATACAATATTCTCTGTGGTGGCTTAGTAAAAAGGTGTACTGTGCAAATCCGTGGAAATGAAATGGCGATCCATATCAGTGACTGCATTATTAGATCAATGATTTGCACTTAAATGCTGATTTTGTAAAATGAAAAATACCTTAGTTTTAGGAGGGCTATTGATGTCAGAGCTTGAAGAACTTTGCTACAAGTCCCTAGGTTAAGTATGAGTCTGGGATCTAGTAAATCATGATTATTATACATTTAAAATTACACCGAATGTTATGGAACATCTAATGTGGAACTATTATGATCCTGTTAACACGGCTATAAAAAAAACTGTTCTCGCACCCTGCTTTCTTTTCTCAGACAGATAAAATGCATCTTGTCATGCTATAGAAAACTGCAAATCCCACTGAAGATTTTCCTGTGTAGAAATATTTTAACCTTTTGTTTTAAATTATTGTTATTAAAATTGACCCGATACTGACCACACAGTGAAGCACAGATACAGTTTCAGAAAATGTATAAATGTTTCCCTACAGAAAACTTTACAACAACTTTACAGCTAACTCATATATGTGACTGTGAAGTTATTATAGTATACAACGGTGCATAATAATAAATACCTACTGCTACCACTACTGTCCAATCTGCTGTAAGAGAACATTAATGTGTACCACGGGTCTAATCAGATTCAAGAATTAAAGTGCAAGCTGTAATTTATTAATAAATCCATGGCTGATTCATATTACCTTTAAATGACACATCATAAAATGACAAACTGACTGTATACAACAACCACCACCCTAAATGTTCCCACAGTATGTTAATGGCAGCATTGAGAATGTATTCATTAAAAGATGGTACATATAAACAAGCATTTCTGTGAACTTAAATCTGTTTTTAAGATCTGCATTGTTTCAGGCTATTATATCACTGTGTTCGTAACTGAAAGCTATGAGAATGGGAAAAATTTTTTAATATCCTTTACATACACTTATGTGTCAGTGGCACAAAATTTCCCCCCTTATACTTTTGGTAGTACAATTAAATGGGGCTTTTATCAGGAGTCCTTTTTAATTATTTTATTTGAAAGACACCAGCACTTGAGGGGAAATTATTTTTTAAAACGACAAGCAGCCACATGCATTTTTAAAATGATCTGAATATCTAATTACAGGATTTAAAGTTAAGTTATGTAAGATTAGTGACTAAATGCCTTTACCAGACAGATGCCTCAGTATAAATGCAGCCATAATGAAAAAAAAAAATAAACCCTGCATGTCAGTACATTCTCAGCTCTGCTGGAAATGCAAAGAAAAATGACTTAGATCATGCGAAATGACATTGCTTAGAACTAGCATGTCTGTAGAGAAGCATTCGTGTCTGTGACAGTCCAGCATTTAACATATATGCCATACTGCAGATAACAAAGAAATACTAAAAAGTTAAATAATAAAAAAAGACACTAAACTGAATTTGAAAAACTGCATTAAACATGAGCAGTGTTGTATAAGAGCATGCTTATAAACCAGTTATGAGCATGATGAAGACTATATATTTATCACTGTATGAGACAATCCGGATGAAAATCAGAAATTTTCTGAAATATACTGAGACGCTGCCAAGTTCATCACTTTCTAATATACCAATCAAGGTCAATTTATTCAGCACAATCATTCAGAGAGACTCAAATACCAGGTTAGGACGCCTTGCAGGTTTTCATTCACTGTTAAATTATGCACAAAGAAAAGACAAGCAGAGATACAGCAAAGGCCACCATAACCTAATTCACTTTCATTTAGCAAGTGTATACCTGCCCTTCTTTTCCCATATTACCACAGAAAGGTCAAACAGGAAAATATAATCAATCTGTTCAGAAAAAAAGAGATTCAAGTGGTGCAACATGAACAAATTTAATGTTTCTGCAAATATAGTAAATGTTGAATGAGGCACTGAAGTTAATAAAAAAAGCTAAAAATGGCTCCTCTCTGAAATTAAATGAGTGGGTGAGAGGACTGAATTGAACTGGAGTTCAACAATGGGTTTATTTTCTGGCTCAGTGGATAAAGAAAAGAAAAGAAAAGAAAGATATACAGACAGATTTTAATGGATGAATAGATGGACAACCCAAATGACAAGGTATTTTTTTCAGTTCTTCCAAGTGTTAGCACACGAATTGTAAGCCACAGGAACATTATCTGCCCTTCAGATTACAAGATATAGGAGCAATTATTCGCCTCAGGCTTGGTAGATGTCACTGATTTCAACAGTTCCCTAAACTATACGTCTCCGGAACTATTCAGTGACATCTGAACTGCCTTTAGTGCATAAATGTTAATTATCCATCTCTGCTAGTTTAATATGAGCTGCTCCCAAAGGCTTTTTTTATTATGTAATTAAAAAAAAAATCTGCACCTTTCCACCTTTGGGAATTATTATATTTACTATTATTATTATTCTGAATAATAATGATAACAACAACAACAACAACAACAACAACAATAATAATAATAATAACAACAAAAACAATAATAGCACTAATAATAACAATAGTAATAATAAAAACAAGATTGTTTACAGGTAAACAGATATCTAAAATGCTTCATTTTAAAAACAGTCATAAAGCCATGAAGAAGGTTATTTACAGTTTGAGAGGTCAGATTTAACACTTAACCAAGACTCCAACATGTGACCTTTTACAAATGAATCCACAGAATTTAGCCACTTAGAGAATCTACTCTGAGAAGAAATGATTCATAACCAATCTGCAGAGATTCATCAGAGAGATTCATTGACCTAAAGCCTTATATAACTGAACGGCGAAAGAGAAAATAAATTATTTGATGTGCAGTCCACCAAGTGCTCTAGTTACTGGAATCAGAATTCAAGTGATTAAGGGATTAAATGAATGCATTTCATTACTCTTTATTACAGAACAGCAAAAACAAATTTAAGTGGTCAGAAGTTATTGAAAGGGTTGGATGACATACTCATAAATCCGTTAAACGATATAATCATTCTTATTGTCAGTAAACTGAATAATACCTACATTTAAACACCTGAAAAGTTTAAATTGCCTAAAAGCAGATCTCTAATAATAGGTGTCTGATCCTGGGTTTGCTCCTGTACATATGAATGCACTCATATTGTTATGCATATTATAGATATTAACAGTTCTTTCACAGGGTCATGTAAGGTAAATTAACATAACTAACATAGCATTCACATAAAACTAAGGCTTAAAATAAAGAACTGCTACATATATATATTATATATATATATATAATAACAATACTATGAAGATTATATGGCATTTATGGAAAGGTACTGTTTTCTGTTAAAGTTTTTAAAGCCTATGCATTTCAAGAAAGGATAAAAAAGGGGACAGCTGGTTCTCGTTGCTATCATTGCTATAACAAATAATAATCAGAACTTGCTTGTCTTGTGGACTTGTAATTATATATAATTATAAATAGTTATCATATACATTATGATGTTCATGAATAAATTGTAACCCAACTGCTGTGGTGTATTATTAAAAACAAAAATTTATAAGGAATTTAATCGACTTGTAAAAGTAACTCCCCTTTGCTGCTTTGCACATCATAACAACCTGTATTGCTTATTTTCCTAACAGCACACCTTATTGTATTTTATCCCTTAAACAGCAACAATAACTATAAAAGTCTTTAATGTGAAAAAATGCATTTTAATGTAACCAGTTTAAGGAATAAGCAGTAAGAAGTAAGTCAAGGATTTCGTAAAGCATTTGTTTCCAATATTTGACACGAGCAGGTACCACAATCCAATTTCTCTGTCCGTTCTTCATCCCATTTCCTTAAATCTGTCCAAAATTTCCTTCAGCCTTCCTCTTTATTCCCCTAAGTAAAGCCTTTAGTCCTTCTTGTTCCTCCCTCACTTGCAAAGCTACTTACTCCAACCTCTAAAGTTCTTCCTACTGTGTGTGTAACCAGAAGTATCAGGAAAACCTCTTTGCAATATGATAATCAAGAGATTTCCACCAGCACTGTAAACCCCATAAAGTCAAAAGTCTGTTTGGAACAGAAAATAAATGATTTGAGATGAATAAGAATGTAAGCTCATTTTCACCAAAAAGAAAACGTGTGCTTCCAATTTCATGAAAGTGGAGCAAAAGAGACTTGAGTACTTTGTATAGAGCCATTTGCATCAAAGGCTTCATGATCATCAGCAGACCCTTACTGACTGCAAATGCAGCTTGTGCTTTAAAATCAACAAAGATTACGGCTCAGAGAGGTCTGAGAGAAACCCGATGGACACTGTATGAAGTTTGATGGAGACTGTATGGACATTTAAACAATTTTTGTGCCTTAAATAAATGTCAGAACTGCTAATAATATATTGTATTAAATTCTGATAATTTAATTTGTAATTTGTTAACAGGTTGATTTTATTCTTTGTTGGTTTTGTTTTTTTATGATAACATAATTATTGTAGTTGAAATAAAAGTGTAATTTTCTCAAACCGGGAACACATGCTCCAAGATACAAAGTGAGTTTTTCCTTTTCTGAAGGCAAATCTCTGCTTTCAAATACAGACCTATTGCACTGCTTTACAGATAAAACATAAAGGAATATATGGTACCATAAATCCCTATAATAACACTTTTTTTTTTTTTTGCTGGAAGTCTTTGCAATATACCTATGTTTAAGCAAGTTTCGGTTTTTACTGTGATGGTATTTAAGAAATTCTGCCCACAAAACCTACTTTGTGATTCTCCTGGCTTGCAGTCTTAATCCCTATCATAATGTCGACTGTTAAAATTCAGCATCTGCTGTGCAGAATTCATTTGGCACACTGCAATGGTCTGCACTGCTGAAATATGAGTGTTGCTTTTGGCTTTCCTCTCAGTAGTAGCAGCTGATTTGTTGTGAGCTGGGGGTTCTGCTAAATTCCTTTGCTGAGATCTCAGACAATCCAGTGTAGAATTGAAGAGCAGTACATGCCTGTACGCCTACACATGCCGAGAAGCTTCTTCAGGCATGGCTAGACTCATGATGACCGAACGATAAGGATGAGGCCAGTGGCTGCAGATAAATGAATAAAATTGTGTCTCACATACAAATTTAAACCAGGTTTAAGTTTTAAATGTAGGATGAGACAAAGGAGTTCTTGACTGTCCTCACTGTCCCTTCTACTGCAACCTTTGCCTATCCAAAGCTGACAAATAACTCAGTAGGCAATTACCAACAAATGAAATTCTCCAGCTGCCTCATCATACCGTACTTCGGTAATTGTAAAAATGAGTTTTTTTCATTAGATGGGTGTCAAACAGAATTAGAAACACCATTCACTTCCTGGATGTTATGCTAGTCTTCAAATTCGCTTAGCCAGATGTCAGAGGACCCCAGAGTTTAGACTCAACAGCAGTGGACACGGTTACCTTCCTAGCAGAAAACCACTCTGTAACTTTAGAGAGAAGGCAGGAAATTAAATCAGTGGCTGTGGAGCCAATAATGAAAGATGCTTTATTCAGACAGTGAAAAGAACAGCAGCACGAGATCATAATCAGTGAACTCCAATTGGATGAAGGCATGCTCTGTGCTTTTCTGTCAGCAGCAAATCAGTCTAAGAGACTTCCACATATCAACTCTTTGGGCTGAGTGTGCCATTCAAGAATTGTCCATATTGAGGACTTTTCTATGAAACTGAAAACATCATTATTTTTGCCTCTTATCTGTAAAAGCAGCTGTGGCTACACAACAGTCCACGTTAGTGGTTATGCTAAAAGTTCTTAAAAAATTTTTTATTAAAACCTATTTACAATACTGCTAAGAGGAACTGCTGCTACAAAATATAAGGAATTCCTAAGCAAAGATTTAAGGTCAGGGTGACATACTTATACTTGACCATAGGGCTGTGGCATATTTAACAATTATACACAAAAGCTAGGTGGATATTGCTAAATAGTCCCACTCGACATACATTAAACCTAAAGCAAATTGTTGTACTGTTTTAGGATACTCATTCACTCACTCACTTTGTTAAATCACTTAAGCCTATTAGGGTCATGGGGTACACACTGAACAGCTTGCCAGACCATCGAAGAGGAACACACTTCCATATTCACACTTCATACTCACATTCACACCTAGGGAACAACCAATTAGCCTAACGTGCATGTCATTGGACTGTGAGAGGAAAACAGGGTACCTGGAAGAAACCCATGCAAGCACGGGGAGAACATGCAAACTCCAAATAGAAACGGCTGAGCCCAGGACCTTCCTGCTGCGAGGCTGGCATGCTAAACACTATGCCACTGTGCCACCATTTTCTAATACACTACATAAATAAGCAAAAACAGAAACTTTATGATTTTTGTTTTACACTTTTTAAATTATGATGGGCCCAGGTCAGTTCCGAGTGCACGTGTGCACAGATGAACACCTTCTGAAATGTTACAGTGTATCTAAAACTCTCTTTGGGAGTTTAAGTATGCACTACATGGGCACCTAAAGAAAATCCGATGAGAACAGAACTTTTTTTAAACGATTTATGATAAAAAAAATTTTAATATTTACACAAGCACCTTGAGCCAGGCTGGTACTTAGTTAACAGCATTTTTTGAACCTCCGCATTCAGAATTTAGTACATTATAAACACTACACCAAACTTCATGAAGGTGTTTTAGAATAGGCAACATAGAAATACAAGCAAAACAAACTGAAAATTTTGTTTTCTCAAGTGTGATAATGATGACACAGCCTGCTCCAAGTGACTGTAACAATCTGTGAGTGTCAGTCATTTTGATTCAAGCATTACACATTTGGGATCCAGAGATAGCAGACCACTCAGACTTTGCCATTCCAATGTAGCATATCCTACTTTAAATAAATTAATGTACAGTAAATATTAACCCTATTTACTCATATCCAATTCCTATTCACAAGTGACAGTAAACCCAATTCCTTTTGAGAATCTTTCCATCTTAGTGAATAGCTAATCATGTGACATTACAGGCCACACTGCCAGCCCTCCTCCATATACAGGAGCACACAGGTGTGACTTTGTTGGCATTGTGTTGCTCTGATCATTTGGAGATAACTCCATCCTGACTGTGCAAGAATGTAGACTTGCAGTTATGGTGTTAGGCTGTATACACTATTGCTACACCATTCTGAAGTCCTGAATAGTGACTTATATCTATGAGTAGCCAATGGTTTTGTAGTGAGGATGTAAATACAGATGATTTATAATGAACAGACAGTCTATTCTAAACAGACAGAGGTACATATAGAAAAAGGAGGTTGAGTCCATATACAAACACAGTTTTTACTTCTCTTGGGTTTGGCTGGTTTGATTACTATCACATATGTTGCTTTTTTAAACATAGTTATATAAAATTTTATAATATCATATTTGTAATAGTAATATTTTATAAATGATAAAATGATTTTATAATATATTACATTTTCTAATATATTTTATTAATATAATAGCTCTGGGAAGATGGGAAGGTGGAATATGTATATATTATATAAGAATATGTTGCATTGGTTTGAGTGCTGACAAGATTGTAATCACTAAGATGCTGTGGTCATTACTATTATACTAAGTCATAAACATATCTATTAACAGTGGAGAACTGTGAATGTGTTAAAGAAATGAGCCAGTGGATAAAAAAAGGAAAATCCTGCATAACATTTTTTACTAACTGTAGGGTGAGAGATCCTCCCCTATCCCCTATGAGTTTCAGCTTTTGATTCTCCAATGTATAAGGTCAGAAATTAGGCATACAACACCCGTTTGTCACCTTACAAACACAAACACACACTTCTCTTAATCTCTAAACCCAAAACACATTTTATGCACAGTGACTGCACTTTCATTGCACAGCAGGTTGGGATGTTACACTGCACCACAACAGAGTTAATCAATAGACAACAGACGGCCCAGAGGAGCCCCCTAAACCACCCACAGATTGGAACCACTAGCTGCATGATACGGAATATGGTAGACATAGAGACACACAGACACACACACACACACACACACACACACACACACACACACACACACACACACACACACACACACACA
>JAOUQZ010000028.1:7622106-7641298 GCA_028564935.1 Neosilurus hyrtlii
ACAGGAAAATGTGTGTTAAGACCTGTGGGAATAGAAGTAAACAGAAGGATGCATGGAGCTGACAACTTAAATGACCCACCTATCAGATGAAGCAAACAGAATTTAATCTGATCCAGAAACAAATAAAAATAATGATGTTTTTTTTTTTTTTTTGAAAAAGTTTGCATACATTTGCATAATTATTGCATTACCAAATTTTGTGTAGAATTGTAAAAAGCCTCACATAGCCCTACCAGAAAACAAATAAAAGAGAAATCGGTTAAAAAACTAAGGAAAAGAAGCATTATGGTGGTTTTGAAAACAGTAAAGGAATAAATGTGCGTTATTAATGATCTTTAAAATTTTGTGTAAAATTTCAAAAGCCCAAACCAAGCTTTAACAGATAAAACAAACCAAATTGAAATTGGTCAAGAAATAATGCAGAAGAAAAATTCTGAAAATTGTGGATGAATGCCAGATGGACAGACAGACAGATAGACACCGCATTACCATGCCACAAGTTCATTGGGCTAAAAACTGTAAGAGCTGTGAAAAATCCCAAAACAACAGTCAGTGACATCAACAACCTTCACAAGATAAATATGAAGGGTTTATAAAACCACCATTTAAAGAAAACTTTAAGAGCTAAAATTGAGAGGCCACACCACAAGATGCAACCACTGATCAGCAGTAGCGACATGAAAACCAGTCTGGAAATCTTAAAGAACTATAGAGATGAGCCACACATGTTCTGGAAACAAGATTAACCTCTACCATATGAGAGAAAGGGTGAAAAATGATCAGAAAGAAAGGATCTGTTCATGATCCAAAACACAAACACATTGGCTAAGTATTGTGTGGGAGTGACATGGCTTGGGCTTGCATGGCTGCTTCTGGAACGGGCTCACTAATCTTTATTAATCTAACTCATGATGGTAGTGGCAGAAAGATTTAGTATACAGAAACATTCTCTCTGCCAATTTTCAGACAAATGCATCCAATGTTACTGGGAGAAAGTAATTCATCCAACAAGACAATGACCCAAAACACATTGCCAACGTGTAAAAGGACTTAATCGCGTGAAAAACATGGGAGCTTTAAGACTGGCCAAGTCAATCGCAAGTCTTTGCAAGTGGTTGCCAGACTTTTGAGGTTCCCGGAGAGCCTATCCCCCCCTAATACTCCGGGAAATTGAGGGTGAAATGTATACAGTTTTGGTGATGTCACTGGGTTGCCAGCTTGATGCAGTTATTACAAACAAGAGACCTTTTTTTCCAAAACTTTCAACAACCAAAAAATTGAGTAATCGGACACCAAAGGTAACAGGTTTGTAGAAGTTGTAGAAAGTAAATACACTTCACCCACGATTTCCTGTACCCCTATTTCCCAGACTTCGGATTTCCCAAACAAAATCCTGCGACGGACATTTGGTATTGACGGACAAATGCTCGGACAAGTCCAGGAATCGATGATAGAAGTCCAGATCGCTCAGGACTTTCAAACTTCCCTCGTGTCTGGCCCGTTCTCCGCTCCCCGGTCAGTGGCTGCAACTCCCTCTAGGTTGTAAAAGTCCGGGACTGATGCTGAATAATGCCGATTGCCGGACCAATTATGGTAAATGTCCGGGAAAGGGTAAGGACCCCGGGTATTAGTGATTGCCAGACTTTTAAGGTTCCTGGACAGCCTTTCCCCCCCTAATAATCCTGGAAATCAAGGGTGAAGTGTATTAGGAAATGTAAATATCCATCATTTTAAATTCATCTTTTGTCCTCAAACCCAAATGTCAACAAGTGGCACTTCTTGACACCAATTAATCATAAGACCTAAATGCATGGCCGAGGAGATACACAGGATTGAAAGCTTACCTGTGATAGTTCTTGAAGTAGTTTACACTCTGCCTCTTGATTGACTCCTGTAGTACCTCAGACTTGCTGCCACAGAATTCCTCTCCCACCTGCATCAGCCTAGAGACACAGAGAGTAAATGTGTACTCATATGTAATCAATATAGTCACGAAATAGGGCGAAATAGTAACTTTTTTCAGTTGTCTTCGGTTTTGGCAGGCCAAAAAAGATGCTCAGTCTCATCAAAAAACCTTCGAATATAGATCAACACGTGATCCTGCACTGGCTGTGTGTCATGTATTGTACTGAACCTGCCCTTAAAATAATAAAACAAATCCAAGTGCTTTCATTAATGCAAATTTTTTTTTCTGTATATTTTACATGTACCCTCCATTTGATTGTCTCAAATCCAGTGCGTCCGGTTGAATTATTCCAGCAAGCTCTCAGCTTTGTTTTATGGGACAGCTGCACTATTTGTTTGAAGCTGAAGTGCGGACGTGTGTGACTGAGATAGTGGAGGACAGAGCTGCACGTAAAAACCTGTGCCTTCCTCTACGAAGCGTTCATTCCGGGTCAAATCAGAGCATAATTACCTGTTAGAGGTTTTTAATAATTAAACCATGAGGATTTATCAATTATTTTGTACGTGCATAACAGACTAGATCAGCTTTCCAACTTGCGCTAATAAGGGAAAATCTCGTATAATATCAGAGGAGAGATTATGTAAGAAATCCAAGTTGAACTAGTTGTTACAGGAAAAGTAAAAACAAAAATACAGCAATAGATATCTCTGTAATACATCCCAAAAAATCAGATTCCTCTGTCTGTTGTGAAGAGCAGATTGAGCCGTACGTACACAGACACCGGAACAAGCATTTATATTTAGAAAGTATATTTTTATAACTCCTTTGTAAGATGGCAAGAGGCACATTGCTTGTAAAAAAATATGCAGATTTTTTATTATTTTTTTGAAAACAAAAGTGTAAATAGAGGCGCACAGGACCCCTGCTGACCACCTCTTTATAGAAGGGGTAGAATCGCATGACCTGTGCATCATTTTGCGGGTTTTTCTTTGTAAAAAAAAAAAAAAAAAAAAAAAAAAAGGGCGCACGACGTGTCATAATTTCATGGGTTTTTCTTTGTCAAGGGGACCTGAAAAAAATCAGTCGCTTGAGCCGTTCAAAAACAAACAATAGGGACTGAACTGTTTCCGAAGCTGTTTGAGCCAATCTGAATTCACACCAAATTTTTAACAACTTTTTCCAAACCCAGGAAAACAGACCATTTACCTCAAATTCAGCTGACTACTTCCGAAAATATATTCAGTTACCCTCGAACAAAAATTTGCTTGTACATTCGGCCGTGATTGCTTACAAGATTGATTGAGTTGGGACATGAGGAAGCACAAAAACATTGACAGCAAATAGCAGGCTTTAGTGTTACAAGTCCTTATTAACCTCATAGAGTAGTTTCACAGCACATGCGGCCCATGCATTTGCTGTCGCTGCTGACCCATGAGCAGGGGTTACTCAGGTCAGCAAAACAGAGGCATGGCTCAACGCACTCAGCGGCCTTTTAATTAGATGCCTTGTAAAGATGCTGTCTGAAAGTTCTCTCTCACTCTAGAACAAACAGCTTCATTTATGCCCTGCGCACCCTCCCCCTGTGCTGAGTTAAACACATTGGACCCGAGCAATCATGTAGGCCTCAAGCCAATCCCATTAGCACTAATGAGGACACATCTTCCTACCTGCTAATAACGTCCAGCACCACAATGAAGTCGTCATACTTGAAGTTGGACATGTCCGTCCCCAGTAAATAGGCTTTCACTTTCAGCTGGACATCCTGGCAGTAGAAAAAGATGCAGGCTTATTTGGAGAGTTGATGGAAAAACAGAAAATGAAGCATATAGGGACACAGGTGTCTTACTGACCTGCCAAATCCGGCTTAGGCCATGTTCAAGCTTTTTCTTCACATAACTGTGACCCACTGTGGATTCCTCTGAGCCTTCTCCGCTAGTACTACCTGTAGGGACAGCATACAAAAAAACAATCATTTACTCAATTTTATTACTCAGTCAAAAGACATGACTTTGGGGCATTCGTTAATAAGGGTAAATGCACACGTAAGTATAATGCTTATTATTACTGATATAGACAGATAGACAGAAAGATAGATAGATAGATAGATAGATAGATAGATAGATAGATAGACAGATAGATAGACAGACATTATGACAGACATTATGACAGACAGTCAGACAGACAGACAGACAGACAGACAGATAGATAGATAGATAGATAGATAGATAGAATGCACTAATGGACACACTGTTACTGTAAAGCAGATCAATAATAACCCTGATGCTCAAAAAGCACATCTCTGGCTATTTCCTAATTACATGGAAGCCAAACAGTGTCATTCTGGACTGATTACAAGCACAGAATCTCAGCTGCCACTCAGCATTAGGAAAGCGTGCAGTCTATTGTGAGAAGCTCAGAACAAAAGAATAGGTGGAGGGAACAGAATGTGATTCAGCACTGTAGTGAAAATATTTCTTTATTACGTACCCTTGAACAAACCATTATAAACCGAATACTGCCAATAGAAATGAAGTACTACCTTATGAAAATCTTATGACCAAGTAATGGTGGCGGTAAAAGTCCATTAGAATCATTCCACTTTCCTACCTTGTCCACAGCAGACCAGCAATACAAAATGACCCAGCACAGGCCATAACAATACAAAAGAACAATTATCCTGTCCAGTGTAGAGCTTACTATAATATTTTAACAATAAAGCAGGACAAATATAAAAATGGAGAGGAAAATTCAAGATTTTTTTTTAAGATTTTAAAATTTCACTCAAAGATAGCCAGCAAGCTTCTATATTCATAATTATAGGGATATAAGTAGCAAATATTTTAACATAATAACTTTTAAAAAAGTAAACTGCATGAAAGCATTTCAATGTCAGCCTTGTGAAACGTTTATACTTTCCCAAAATTTTTCTTGTTTTTCCGAAATTCATTCATTTATGCCTCCAGAATTAAGTCAGTCCTGCCTGATTAAAAAATAAATAAAAAGCCAGTGCTGTATGTACGTCTGAGCTTCAACTGATATCTAACTCCCAGGATGCTCCAGTACTGACACCAGGTGAACAGAGCTCCAGGGCACCAATGACCTTTAACATGAATACAGCATGCATGCTCTCCTTCACTCATCAGTGAATCACAGAGGTAAAAAAAAACTTGTCCAAAACAAACATCGAAAGAAATTTAGTAGAACACCCCCCCACCCCCCATGCATATGCCAGGCACAATCAACAGAAATACAGTCCTGCACTTAAACAACAGCTTGTAATACCTCACTTCAATTTGTTCACATTTAAAAACATTCTCTAACTGTTCTGAGGCCTCATATGATTATACTGAAGCTCAAAAGCATGTGGTTAGTTGGCATAGAAACTAGGTGACACTAAAATAATAATAACAATAATAAGAAATGAATGAGATTATGAGAAAGGAAGTAAAACACAACGCAAAGCTCGTCAAATCTTGTCTTAGATGGACTCCGTACAAGCTCAATGCAAACAGTGGAGAAGCAAAAGAAATCAAGACAGGAATAAAAACATAAAAGAAGTGCATTAAGTGCTTATCTGTGAACAGTTTCCTGGGAGTAGCTACCACTGCTGATGTATGACATTAAATTATCTTCAAGGAAGTATAACTCTGATACTGAATCAACAAACAGGTTATGTAAAGTTCAGTTTACAGGGAAAGAGTTCCTTAAAACCATTTATAGAAATTTTGCATGGCAAGGCTTCTTGATTTCAAAACCAGCAGTATAACCCTCTCAGACGAGCCCTGCAGTGATGCTCAAAATGCCCAGGGTGCTCTTTACATCACCGTTAATGCTGAAAGCAGCGGCTGATTAGAGCTGAATCACAGAGCTCCTGGCTCATTGCTATGTAAAGCTCCAGGGAATCAAACTGACAACAAGGAAAATGTCACTATCTTGGCAGGACTCTCTCTCACACACACGTACGCGCACACACGTACGCACACACACGCACACGCACGCACACACACACACACACACACACTAAATGCACAGCTGGAATTTTGTAAGGACAGGTCAGCTCAACCGGACACAGGGTTCAGGCAAAAACAGATGTGATGACACAAACTGTAAACAGGTGTGACTCTTCCCTTGTATTTATTTAGGCATCATCTTTAAAGGAGTCTGATAACACTGTTAAAAACTTCATTGGAAGTAATAAAGTTGTGTTGTTTTACATCATGTGTCGGTGTGACACACAGAACAGATATTCCACACCACACTGTAAACACAGCTGGTTTTGCAAATATTCTCTCAAATTGAATTAATTAATATAAATACACACAGCATGCCAAAAACATATCAGCATGGACTAGGTATATTTATGTCCAAGTTTGAGTTCAAGTAAAAAAATGGCACCGATTTTGCTTTTACCTATAATAAAAAAGTATTTAAGAAAAGTAATTTTATTAACCCTATTCCACACTATCCATCATTAAGTGTGCTTCTATCAAATTTATCAATCTGGATGCGGACTCCAAATTAAAGTAAAATACGTTGGGGATTTTTTATAGTTTGGTTTATAGTTTGTAATTTGATTTGGGTTGTTTTCCCAATGCAAGAAATTAAACAAATTTTTAAAGGCATCTAAGGGCATAAAAATGACCTTTATTTGTAGATAAGAAATATGCTGATGAAAAAAAGAAAAGAAAAACAAAGCCTTACAAAGTGCCCCCAGAAAATTTAAACATCCCCAAGCATGAAGAAAACAAAGATTAAATTATTAAATAATTACAGGAAGAACTAGTGTAGTTGACAGTCAAAATATCCAGCACACAAGACATTTCTGTTGTTTGTGTCCTATGGCTCAGTTTAGAAAGTCACTTTTTAAAAAAGAAATAACCCCACAAAGTGGGCAATACCCATAAGCCCATGCACCACAAGATATACCCAGTCCCAAGGCAGACACCAACAACCAGCCAGCTGGACATATTTCTTGCAGTTAAACAGATTCAGAAAACGTTCTTACTGTAAAAGGACCACACTGTAGGGAACTGCCTCTCTTACAATCTTGGTGTGGATAATTTGGTTCATAGTCAGGTTCTTACATGATTAAAGATATAGAACCCCAAAGAGGAAAACAGGTTCAGTCTGATGCAAATAAAGATGTGAAAACACAATAACATCACAGCCCTGCGATTGAGCTGTCCAGGGTGTACCCCACCCTCACCTGGAGTCAGCTGAGATGGGCGCCAGCCTCACCGCAACCCTAATTAGGGTTAAGCAGCTCAGAAAATGAATGAATGAATAATACCACAAATGTAGAACAGTGATGAGCTCACATGCTTCCTGGAGGATATAAAAAGAAATTGTGTCTATATCTATCTACTTGAGTGTGCCTCTTGTTTAAATTAAGCATGCGCCTCTAGCAAGATTTCAATATTTAGAACTCTGACTCAGTGCTGTAGGGAAGACAGAGGAAAAGGGAAACAGAGAGGGAAGATGTCTGTCTGTGCCACACTGCTATAACAAGATGACTAATTCTGTTTTTCATAAGGGTACAAATCGAATTTGACCATCACCATATGGAAAGTAAACACAGTAAGGCCCACGTTCACTAGGGTTGTGTGTAAAAACACTCCACTTTCTACACTTGTGACTCATGTCTGTGCTGCAAGTTAATAGTTACCATTTAAATCAAACTGAAGTGAATTTAAATTAAAAATCTGAAAAGACCCACAAAATAGTGCAAGCTCATATATTCAATGTTTTGCATGATTGCCTTGAAGGGAAATTAAACCTAAACTTAATAAAAGCTGGCATGCATAGTTCATATCTGTTTCTATTAAAAAGTGCTGTTTCATAAGATATTTGAAAAAAAAAGAAGAAGAAGAAAGAAATATCTGCACATAGGGAGGCAACACTGTAATACAAAAAAATTATGTGATCACCCTGTGTTCCACTGAACTAATTTGCATATGAATATATGTATTCTTTTCTTTCATATACACACATTTGATTTTATTCAGAAGTTTACTAGTTTATATCTATATGCTTTTATTTTTGCCATTAACTTGCAATATATGACCTGGGGGATTTGCATCCACAGTTTAGAAGGCTTGTTGATCATTTTACTATATTTAGTATGCAGTTAAGGGCATCTCAACCTGAAAGTACATGTAAAGGAGTGCACACCTTATCTGCACCATAATAAAATTAGACTGCTTTATATATGTATTTTAGGAAACAAGCTCACACCAGCTGAAGACAAAATGAAAGCCAAAAAAAAAAAAAAAAACCATTTTAAGAGGTAAAGTTGAGTCTTCAAAACTTTCCACCAAACGATATAGCAGATCTGTTTATAGCTCTGATGACAAACAAATTTAAAAGGCTTTTTAATTATGAACAATACTGTGTCGTCACTCACCACACATGCCAACTTTATTTTGCATTCATATGGTAATCATGGTGGTAATTAGATAATTATATAATACGCATGAAACATTTACATTTCAGTTTTAATTACAGCAGTTGAAAACAATTAGTAATATTTACAAAAGTCTAATTCAACACGAATGAGCACTATTGATTTGGGACCTGTGAATGGACCTGAGCATGTATTATACTCTGTTTATGCAATGGTTGAAAGATATAATAAACCTTTTTATTTCAGTCTCCACTTTTTGCCATTTATAAAATCAAACTCATCCTGATTCAAAACTCCTGAGACAAAAGGGCATTTCTGAGGTCAGTGCTATGATTGAGGTGGTGAGGTTAACTACTTTAAAAGAAAAGGGGAGGAAGTCTGATCCCTTGTGGGTGAATAAGACTGTTCCTTACTATGACTCATCATCAGTCCACAGTGTTAATAATTCTACACATTTGACCATTTTCATATCAATGACCTAACGAACCTTAAGAGTCTCCACTGAATTCATTTCATAGGAATACTTTCTAAGGACATGCTGCATAAATTGTAGAGGACAAACCGCACGGTTCTTAATAAAGGGTCAATTATTTGATTGGGATTTTTCAGCTGCTAATTGCTTTAAATGCCTTTGGATAATCTAATATTTGTCCATTCAGAACTTCTAGTTTAGGCTCCTATTAGTGGATGAAAGTGTAAAGCACCACAAAGCTCAATAACCCTACATTTACATGCAAGTTAATAATTGGTTAATAATCAGACTGATGATATACATACATAGCATAAAAATACAAAACGTATTTTACTGTATTATATCTACAATTTTACTTCAAACAAATGTAATGAATTGTAATTAAAATCATATTTGTTGATTATTATGGAAGTTAAACTTTATTTATTCACAAATCATTTATTTATTTCACACTTTTCATTCATGTAAAATGTCATTCATTAGCTAAAGTGCTAGTTTATTATGCAGAAAATCGGGTATAGTTGGAAAATAATTGATCAAAACTATTTGCATTCCAAATGAAATACTGCTGTATTAAATGAATTAATGAGAAAATGCGTTTTCATTTGGAACATAAATTGAGGTAGCTCACAAGGAAGTGCAGTGTTACATTATGGTAGCCCAATGGGAAAAGATAATAGCCATAGCATGGGGGAGACAAGGGGAACTTATTATTTTTTGTAACATTAACTGTTATTTGTTAAAAATGATGATAATTTATGGTTAGAAAAATTAAGTAAGCAGTTGAATTATGAATAAACCTACAGTAACATTAACATTTTCCTGCAGAAATGTAGTTTGTACTGGACACGAACCCAGTATCTTCTTGCTATGATTTAGACGTGCTAACCACTATTCCATAGCGCCACCCCCACAAAAAAAACAACAACAAACAAAAATAAAATACAATAAATATAAAAATAAAAATAAAAATGTCAAAAACATGAAGTAATCAATCAGAAAAAAACGGGTACTGTGTCCTTTGAATAAGATTTTACAGCAAGTGGTGGCTAAACCGTCAGTCATATCTGCTGAGCTTTCCCTAAAAACACCACAGGGCTACCCAAGAAATGCCATCAATCCTATCTTTCAGTGTATAATCCTGCAGAAAACAGCTCCTACAGCTAATCCTGATGATTTTATTGGATATCCCTTTTAAACAGACAGGGGACTTTTTTGAACATGTCATTGTTGCAGATTATGCGCCGTGCTAAATTAGACAGCATAGTCAGTCACAGACCAGCAAAGGCAATTTACCTGTTGACAGCACTGCCAAATGAGAGAAGGCAAAAAAGTAGACTTAACAAGGACAGAGATAAATGCAGTAGGCACTGGCAGGCAACGAGAGGTGTAATTGTCAATTTGACATGGGATCGGTGCATTATTCAATGTTTCACTCATACCCAAGCATGTGGAATTAAAATTCAGCTTTCAGTAGAGCAAGGCAGAAGCCATAATGAAAATCTGATGTTATGATACTATAGGCAGCACACCATGATAGACAGTTCAGGAAATGGTTTCTGGAAATTACAATCTTAAGCCTATTTTTTTTTTTTTTTGCTATAAACATTTGGATAAATCAAAGTATTTACAAATAAAGTGAATTGTGAGTTTATTTTTGAAAATCATTACCACTTCAACATCAGTGACAAAATTAGACAACCATAGCACAGTCACTAGCCAAAACTGTGGGTTCCAGCGACTTTAATTGAGATATGAACAGTGTTAAATGAGCTGGGGCGTGCTTGCTTCTGACATAATTTCACTCTAAATGGTGACACTAAAATATTAACTAAATGATATTCATCAACCAATCAGTAGGGTCGAGATCTAAGACCAATAATGATGCTGTGAAAAAGATGAAAATTAAACCCTGCTACACATAAAATGAAAAATAGCTGGATGAAAATTTCATTAAAGCTTTAGGTTTACATGTTTTAAAAAAATCTATTATTTAATAAGTAATAATAAAAACTAAATTAAAGAAATACATAACCAGGAGCATAGCCAGTAATTAAATTTCGTATGAGGAAATGGAAAGGACTAAATACAATTATTGAGTGATCCGGACAATTATACCCTTTGTCAGGATGTCAAACAGTACAGGAGCAGAGAGTACACATATCTGTAAATGTAACCATTTATGCCACAATCTACTGTCAACCAATCTTTAAATCTTAGTAGCACTGCCATAAAATAACCATATTGCATTTCCACGGCAAAAGATTAAAATTAAATGCTAGCAATAGAGCAAATTACATTTTCTTTCTTATGAAACCAGATCCATTCTTCTTTTCCTCCTCCAGCAGTAAACCTGCAGCACTTAGCTGTCAAGCATGAACATGAAAATGTGTTGTTTTTTTTTGTTTTAACCACAGCTAATAATCAATAAAATGTAATTAAAGAATTCATGGGACATGTTCTTTTGATGTTAGGGAAAGCTTACATATGAAATCATATGAACTCAATTACGTCACAGAAAAATGTCATGTGATGGGTGTATAATTAATAATTCCTTGCTGAAGGCACTGATCCTAAGGCGAATATATGGAGTAGAATACACTACACAGAAACATAAGAAAAGCAAACTAAAATAAGGATTTTTATGATTTATTTTTACATTTACATTAGAGAGTAACAATGGTTATGCATACGCCATTACTGTATATAATGAAACTTATTCAAAGTTTTTTTTTTTTTTTTTTTTACCTTAAAAAACATGAAGGCCATATTGCATCACTCTTCAATTTTTTTTGGATGGCATTTGTCAATTTCTAGGATTTCAGAATCGACTGCCATAGAAAGAGTCATTTAAGTGTACTGCTAGTAAGGTCTGAGAAATAGCACATAAAAGCTTTACAATCATGATGAAAAATGGATGTAATCAGTATACGCTAATAAAAATAATGCCATGCTTTACCCCCCAAAGAAGAGAGAGAGAGTATTCTCTCTGTTTACGCACCACGATTTTATATGAACACACAATAATAAAATATGTCCTTTCACCTCCATTACATTTCATTAATGTTTACTACCTGTCTAAAACGTTAATTGACAGCTAAAATCCTCCTACTCTTTTGTAAATCATTCATGCCCCGGTGGTTTTTTAAACTTCTTTTTCTCTCCAATTTTGGTCACATGCCAATTCTCACCCAGTCAGCTCTTCGTTACAGTAGGACAGTGCATGCACCCATATACATCTTTTTGAACATGTGCTCATGCTGCATTACAGAGCAGCATAACACTTACATTTAGAGGAAAGGGCTATTTACCCTCTTCACGTGGAGGCTAGCACCCATCTAAGCCAATTCTGGGTGAGTGCAGAGCACACCATGGACATCTCACCAGGCCATCACTGTGTACTCAAACTTGCTGACAAATATTTTTCTTTTAAAATCACTGGGAAACCCTGGGGTTTGTATTTATTTTATTTTAATTTAAAAATTGGTTTGAAAAGGAGTCCTTGTAAAATAAAAACTGCTTTACAAATTCACAGAATATATATATATATATATGTGTGTGTGTGTGTGTGTGTGTGTGTGTATATAATTTTACATTTTTTTTAATTAGCTGTTTCCTGGTAACATAAAAAAAGAGTGATGCAGAAGGTCTGTACACTGAAATCATAGAAGCAAACTTGAATTTTCTAAACCCTTAGTTTACAGCAAGGCACAGCAATACATTAATACTCTATGTTCATAATAAGAAATACAGAGGTTAACTTCAACCCAGATTGCTAAAAAAAAAAAAAAACATCCACAGTGAGTAAAATCTGTAAGGATGTCTAAAAATAGACCAATCTGAGACAAATGTGGCACAAGATCTACTTTGTTGGCTAAGGTTTATGTGATACCTCCAGCAAAGTAAACCCTCCTTCTCATTACTGAATGTCTAAATGCTATGAATACTTCAGTCTGAATATTGAATGCTTTCTCACTTGACATTTCTTTTTACCCCTCAGTGCACATTTCACATGTAATCTTACATAAAGTGGCTACACAAGAAGAATGTGGCTTAAAAACCTCTGCTGCCAAAACAGAGCAGAAAAACCACAGTTATTTTTACTTCCTGCCCAAGTCATTCATAAATTGGTTGGCAATCATTGAAAATAAGCATGGAGGTGCCAGTGTCAGTGAAAAATGCAATCGGTGTTGTTATTGCAGGAAGAAAAGGGGATTTTTTAACATGTTTTTTTTTTAATTAAACCAATCCCAAGCACCTTACATCTTATGCCACTTTCCAGGTATACTTGATTCATTCTGTTGATCCAAAATTATAGCAAAGGTTAACATCCTCCTCACTGCCACAATTAAATATTTATTTTATCATTATCAGGTTTGTTTTTAACAAATCTGAACCATCACAGGGGTGGTTTAGGTGAGCTTCATTTCATACAGCTAAGTGCTGTATAGCTAACTCTTTATTTTTATACCCATTCAGTGTTTTAGTACATACTACATGTAAACACAAAGGAAACAAAATTGTTTTTGAAACAAAATATTTATAAATTATTTTTGCCATTATAGTGGCAGGTTAGAAGAACTTTGTGGACTTCAAGCAGAGCTATGCAGCTTACGGTATGTTTTTATATATACATATGTATATGCCACACAAAAATGCAAGTAAACCGCACTCCATAATAAAATAAAGTTTCATTATATAATAATTAAAAAGAAAAAACAATTTTTCTGCTTCAAGTGACCGTGACATACCGTGAGCAGCTGTCACTTTGATGCAAGCATTATTTACTCGGAATAATGCTGTTATTAACTTCAAAAAGTGCAATCTATATACCAAGAATGTTCAGTGCTTTCCTAAGAGGGGAAAAAAATGTTAAAACATTTTAGGCATGAAATCCTAGCTATAACAGGCGAGATCTTCATTTAATCTGTTGTCTTTTGCCCTCTCTTTGCAGTACATTTTTTTTATTTGCTGCGAAAAATAAGCAGTACCCTATCATGGAGGCTTTAAAATTCAGGGTGTGTTCCTACCATTATGCTACTCTGAAAGTCCTCAAAAGATGAGTGGAATTAGTTTTATAATCATGCTTTTGCATGTACAGTGCTTTGCTTTATGAGTGCAGACAGGAATTAGTAACCCGTAACAATGACCCTTTAACTGAGCATTCAGAGGGGATGAGTGCTACATGGAGAGATGGGGGAATGTAATTATTAACCAAGTCAAAGACGGTCATATCAGTATTTATATGCACTGTACTTCAACGGCCTGAAAAAATTAGATCACCTCTTACCTAACATAAAATTTTTATACAAATAAATATTATATAGAAATCATATACATGATAAAAATGTCATATACCATAGAAGATTTCTACTTGTGTGTGGTTTATTGCTTTCCAATCAGAGCTGAACCTTATTTTCTTCATTTTTTGAAATGCTTAATCCTAATAAGGCTCGCAGGAAGGCTGGCCCCAATCTCCAAAGCTGAACCTAACCAGGTATAAACCTTGAACAATAAAATATAGATGACTTTACAAATAAAGCAACATTTCTAGCATTCATTAAATACTGGCTCACAAAGCCCATTCTCAAAGCTTGTGTGTATATGCAAGCTTCCAACAACCTAATATTGTAAACTATAATATAGATTTAGGCTTTGCCCAAAGGCTGAGATCCCGATCGATATCTCTATTAATAGATGCCCTAGGCTGGTGTTTTAAGAGTAGCCCAGCTCTTCTACATTTCTGATTACACTCTGTTGCAAAAGCAGGTCTTTCTTGTCTGCATGTTTGCCCACTGTTATATTAGCCTGCCTGTGTGTTTGCGCTCTACGGTCTGTCTCGGCCATACAGGCTCAAGCAGCTGGACTGAGGCTTCTGAGCTTTATATTAAATTCTTTATACTTTTCAGCTACATGGACATTATCAGCAAGTCTGTCTGTCTTAGTTTAAGTGTTTTGCTTGTCCTGCAAGTATTTTTTTTAGTGGTGACTAGTCAGATCTTTTTCTTTTTGCTTTTTTCTTTCTTTTATAATAGAGTTATTCTCATTGCTTGCTGCATCTTCATCAAACACAGCTCTAGGACTAATTATGGTTTATTGAACACTTTCTATGTGGTAGCTCTCTATTTTAAACAAAGTAAATAAATAAAAATATACATAAAATATTGTATTTACTCAGATGATATGGCTTCGTGATGAAGTTGTATCATTCATTTAAATATGAATACAACGTGTTTTCCGAAGATGGATGTTATCTTAAGGTGACAGACATATATTTTACCACTAAAACTGATGGTGTTTTAATATATTCTGATGGACAGATTGTTTTACTGTCCAGAATTTAGTGACGCTTACCCACAATGTCTTGAAGATACCAAGTTTGTCACATATCTCATACATGGTACTCAGCGTCTATGATGGCAGAACATGTAAATGGCTTGTAAATTGGATGTGACAGAGTATAAAATGATCGCGGTAAACATATTAACATCACAATAGTGACGCACAGGGACGCTGTGTACGAACTACCAGTATATGGGAATCACATGCTTTGGGTGCGATCTACTCACAAGTTGAACTTACTGAACCCTCTTAACATATAAAATACACATACTTCAGCGGTTACCATTTCTAACCTCTTTACTACCACACTGAAACCTGGCCAAACCAACGACAAAACACAAATGTGTGGTGTACTTAAATTAACCTAATCCTGGTTTAATAATGATTAATAAACTGACAAGTGCATGCCAATAAGGATCTGTGAAAACTTTAAATAAGCATTTATTTCTTTAGTATAAATGCAACCAAAAAAAAGCTCAAAGTCAGGGCAGAATTATTTTTACATTTTCATATTTTTATGAGAAAACAATAAAGTTTATTGCGATTTTCTTGCAAAGGAAACTTTTGAGAAGGCAGAATTTGATAAAAGCAGAGTAAAACTACCTTAGAACCTTATTGCTGCTCTGCTCATCTATCAGTGCCAAGTGATTTAAATCATGACACAAGCAAGAATCCCAAGCTTACATCAGATAAGCCATGGCCTGACAGCCATACGTCCTCCTGCTTTACTGTCTTCAGATTATAAAGAACCAGTACATACTGGATAAACATCTGCTGCTGTGTTTTCTTTGACAATGAGCCATAAATAATAAGCAGCAAGACACAGAGCTCCATAATTATTTACATTCCAGCTATATTTTGAGCAAAGGCCCACCATAATTTCTTATCATCCCTAAATAACTAATCTGACCAAAAACAACATTTACATAATTACTTGTTTTTTGTGTTTTTTTTTTTTTGGTTCAGAAACCAAAGTTAGCTCCTTAATTTTTTTTTCTCTAAGCAGTGTTAAATAAAAATTCTTAAAACTTTCCATTTAAAGTTTTTTTAACCCATTAAGGAAATGCTTGTAGTTCTGCGTACGCGGCATCATGCACACAAAGTAACATAAGTGTCTGCCATCATTCATGCATGTAAGGGTGAACATGTCCACCAGCGCATGGGTCTTCAAATTTTTAATATCATGGATTTGATTAGAGAGATGATCATGCTGAGTATGACATCTGCCTTAACATAAAAATCCTTGCTCGCCATGTGTGATTTCCTCACACTGTGAATCCAAGACTTTGATCAAGCTGTAAAACGTACTTTACTCTGTATTGACATACTGGCTGTCAAAATGCTCATGATGCTCGTGCACCACAGATGGAATTATCTCTTTTTCACTATTGCAAAGTAACCAGATGTTCAAAAGCTATAACCCTACTTGTGGTGAAAAAACATGCAACTGAGAACCATTATTTCAGTTCAGGAAAACGTGCAATTCTCAGAACTAAATATAGAGGAAGATGTCAAAATTTCACAGTTTGGAAAGATTTCAGAGGCCTCATTATTCACTCAAAGAGAGGAAGCACCAAAACAGAGCTGCACGCTTCACTGAGCTACATGCAGGACTTAATACAAAACACAAACTCCACAAAAAATAAAGATTTATTTTTAGAATGGATATATCTCATGGGACTGGCTTGCTCCTCACTCACATACTTCTTACGACTTCTTATATGTAACCGTTAACACTAATAATCTCACAGAGTTCTGCAAATTACATACTACTAAGCCAGCAAAAAATAAATGCTTCACCCGCTGTCTTATTAACATGCTCCAGTCCAGTTTTAAGTTATATGTGTGACCTAGTGACCTTGCTCTGACCTTGGACCCCGACAGCTTTGATATAGACATTACAAAATCAAATGATCTCTCGGACACAGGTAGTCAGAATATGTCCACTGGTGTGGTCAGCATTTTGTTCAACAGACTGAATCACAGGTAGCGGCGATTACAATACCCCAACAGTTGCAATACCGTTTTGGGCAGAGGTTACAACGGTGCAGTTTGTAGAAGAATGCAGACATAATGTGTAGAATGAAAGACTGCAGTGGAAACATTTGTACAAGTCTTTAAGGTGTAGGTATATGTTCTGATTGCTAGAGCTATGTGAATAGGGCTTTAGAAAAGCAACCTGACAGGAACACAGTTTGAAATGAGCATTATAATAAATAGCTTTCCAACTGCTCTGTTCTTGAAGCAAACCATTTGTCCTCTAATAAATGTGCAAGTACACAGATCAGTGAGGGCAAGTTCAATAAGCTGATGAACAAGTCTGAGTCAATAACATTCAAGCGGAACATGTTACTGCTCTTATGCATACTGCAGTCTATTCGCTAGAGTGGGTGCTTTAGTGTGATTCCGTGAATTCCCAATGTCAGGTTTGACCAATTTCAATTACCAACCTATTTCAGACCTGTCCAATGACCTCAAACATCAAAGCCAAGGAAAGGTGCTGAAGCAAATCCTTGAAAACACATCGCATCAAACATCCTCCCAATTACCTACCTGTGCACCCTCACCCCGGCCACCATGGGACAGTACAAACAGGCCCTTCCTTTATACAAGGATGCCTCCTGCAGTAAAACGTTAATGTAATAGCTATGAATCAATCAGCTGCAAGGACAGTGGGTGAAACTCTATCTCCTTCTGATCACTTTGATTTAGGATCACCTATAATGAAGCTCCAGTGCCAGGCACAGATTGCATCGCGGACCTTTTAAAAAGAACAAGAAGAGAACGAGGGCAGCTGTGCCAGCAGAATTAAAGAACTGGAGAGGGCTACATTTGATTACCACACACCAGATGTGTGGCAGTCCACTTTGCCATTAGCACACAGACGATAAAATCACTTTAAGCTTTTATTAAAGTCAACCCAAGAATTTGTGTAATCAAGGTAACATTGTATTACACTGCTAAAAAATACTACTTGACAAGGAATAAATAAATAATATAAATGCAATTTAGTTCTCAGCTTCAGCAATTATAGGTGACAATTAGTAGTATGAAGACGCAACAGAAAAGATAAACAATCAATCAGTTATAAACATTCATAAACTAGTCACTGCACCACCAATGGCAAAAGCATGAAATATTTTCATTTGCTAAAGGTTGAAGGCCATAGTGAAAATGGGTGGAAGGATATTTAATAATTAAAATTCACATTGTTTATAATCAAAGTACATCACTTACACTTCCTGTAAGCAACACAAAGTGGCGAAATTTGTCTGTAAATTGAAATTCACCCCGATTCCAAATACTCTCTCTCTCTATATATATATATATATATTTTTTTTTTTTTAATTTATTTTTTTTTTTTGGTGAAAATGTATAGAACAATGCAATTATAGGCAATGAGACCCGAAAAAATAATAATTCCAACACGTAAATTGAGGTAAAAGTTTGGCTAGTAATAAAAACACTGAAAATACCTATTTATTTATTTATTTTGCTTTTGCATAACATGAATGAACTTCAAACCATATGGAACGCTTAAGTGAGTGAAGAAATAAAAAATTACAGTAGTGTGCAGTGGTGATTATACCCCGTACTGTTCAAGTATTTATTTCATGTAATATTGGATCATATTGATGATAATAAGTAAACAAAACACAATATATAGTAATAACAAAAATAACTCTTTTATAAGTCTCTTTTTTGAGAAAAAAAGTCAATATTTAGTGTGGCCACCCTTTACTTTGATTACAGCATTTAACATTTCAGGCATAGTGTTCACATTTAAGTTAGAGTTTAATTCACTAAACCATTCCATATGGTTTGAAGTTCATTCATGCATTGCAAAAGTAAAAAAAAAAAAAAACTCTTTCTAAAAAATTGGTATTTTAAGTGTTTTTATTTATTAGCCATACTTTACCCTCACTATTTTACTTCGTTTTATTAGAAGCCATTTTAGACATAAGTGGTGCTATATAGTCTTCAATGCACACTACTGTGTGTGTGTGTGTGTGTGTGTGTGTGTGTATACACACACACACACACACACACACACACACACACACACACA